>PVKZ01000390.1:509751-852422 GCA_004027375.1 Macroglossus sobrinus
TCACCTCTCCTGCTCTATATGCCTCCCTGTCAAAAATTGGAGTCAAGGTGTCCTTACGTTCTCTATCCAAGGGTGGGCCTATGACCAAGCTAACTGGATCCCCTCCTAGAATTTTGAATTGGAAGGGAGTGGGGAAAGTCACTGGTGCTGATTCATCCCAGCTTGACGAGATCATGTGTGAATCCTTCCTGTCTGAGCCCCCAGAAGCACCGTGGTCTCTGCCTCTTCTGAGTGAATGTCCACAGTGGACTCTGTTTCTCCGAGCCTTTTCTACTTCTAGCAAGAATCAGTGTCTGTTGCTTGCAACCAAGGACTCTTAACTGACACACCCAAGATGTGTGTAACTTGAGTTAGTTAGTTCTCGGTGAATTCCAAGGCTATATCTATAGCTGGCCTTGACCTTTGTCCCAAGTTCCCACTCACATAGCTCCAAGTGCCCGGCAGACACTTCCACTTAATACCCCACCCTCACCTCCCACCTAAGGAATCTAAAAGCCGATTTATTCTCTTCTTCCTCCTGCACCACCTAAATGGTTTACAGGAATGACTGCCATCTCCATCACCGAAGCCAGAAAGATAGGGTTAAGTTTTGGCTTATTCCCTTCCCTTGATCCACCCCATTTTCCGCTATTTCCATTTTCAGCCATCCATCCTATCAGTTCTGGCTCTTCTCTTCCCTTGATTTATCCCATTTCCAAAGAAAGAACTAAAAGTTTCTTTCCTAAACCCCTCTTACTCACCCCTTTCCCATTATTTTTCAAACTAGTTCAAATCCTTATCATTTCATACCTGGGCCACTCCAATTACCTCCTCAATATTCTCTCAGCTTCCGGATTTTATCCAGCATAACCTTTCTGAAGTACCACTTTGAGCACGCCACCACCTCCTTAAAACAAGTCAAAGTTTATCGCTCAGATCAAAATTCCTTGACTTAGGCAATCTCCTGCAGAGGTTATGGACACAGGCTCTGCAGTTAGACTGCCTGTTTCAAATTCAAGTCTCGCCACTATGTATTTTATTTTTCCAAGTAACAACCTCTGAGCCTTAGTTTCCTTCTCTGTAAAATGGCAGGTGATGATGCTATAACCTACTCATAGGGGTAAGTGAAAATTAAGTAGCTAATTCATGGAAAGAGTTTAATTAAGAGTCACAAAGTGAGTACTCAGTAAAAATGTATTACAATGGAAGCTCTCCATGGTCTTCCTCCAACTTACTTTGCTAGCCTTGCCCTCTTATTTTCTCTGATATATTCCTAAAGGTTTTTAACAATCAGAATCACTCGTATTACACTTTTCTACCTCTGTGCCATTGTTTGAACCATTCTCTCTGTCCCGAATGCCCATCTCTCACTCCACCTGCAGCAGTAGTATCATTTTGCCTTATAAACAATCCCGACCTTAATGGCTTCAGGTAACCACTGTATTTGTTTACGTTCTATGGGTTGGCTGGGCAGGGCTCAGCTGAGATTGTCCTCTGCTTCACCCAGTGTTGTCTGACCTTATTTGTGCAGCTGCAAGATTCAAAATGACCTCCATACTCAGCCTTCTTTACATGATGGCTCAAGACCATTGGAAGAGTGAAAACAGACATTAAGTTGCAGGACTTCTTAAGGACTAGCCATGGATTGGATGCAATGTCACTTCTGCGGCTTTCAAAGTGAGTCATAGGGCTGTCTCTGATTCCAGGAGGAGAAGCAGACTCTGCCTTTTGATGAGAGATACTGTAATCACCTTGGGCTGCCATAACAAGATACCAGCGACAACGTGGCTTACACAAGACATTTATTCTCTCATTGTTTTGGAGGCTAGAAATCCAAGATCAATGTATCCTCATGTTGGTTTCTGGTGAGGCCTCTCTTCCTGGCTTGTAGATGCCTCCCTCCGCTATACCCTCATATGGTCTTTTCAAGAGCACGATATGTTTGTGTGTGGGGTGGGGGAGAGGGTGTGGGTGTGTGTGAGAGTGACAGAGACAGAGATAGAGACAGAGGAACAGGGAGATATCTCAGATGTCCCTTCTTGCAAAGACACCAGTCCTATCAGATGATAGCCCCATCCTTATGACTTCATTTAACCTCCTTAAAAGCCTTATCTTCAAATATAGTCACATTGGGAGTTACCTTGGGGGTTGGTGCTTCAACATAGTAATTTTGGAGGGACACGCGTTAGTCTATAACAAGAGGACTGAGGGGAAAAAAATCACGTCGCAAAAAGGCATGCCCATTTTTGGACATAATCCTCCACCCTTCTCTAGTCCTGAAATAACTTTCACCCTTCACAATTTTCCCCTCGGCCAGGCCAACACTGACGTCTCCTCACTCAGCACTCCTGTAGCTCTAAGTGTGAACTGCTTATTTTACATGACCACATCCTGTCTTGGATGCAAGCTTTTTAGTGTATGCTCTAACCTCAAGGGAATGGGCAAGGTTTTTAATACCTTTAAGTTTTCACACAGTGCCTTAGACAGAGAAGGCCCTAATACATGTTTGTTGAGTGAATAAAAAAAAATGCAGTTCATTATACTGTTCTAAAAAGTGACAGCCACTCACAGGCCAAGCGAGACCTGGTGCCTGGGCAGTTTTTTCAGGCTTTTGCTGCTCTTTCAATGTCCTCCGTCTTCTGTCTTTCTAGGTTTCTAGACCTTAGTGTGTGTAAAGAACTTGTAGGACTGGACACTGGGATCCAAAAGGCTTGGGATTTTGTCCCATTTCTGCCACCTCTTATGATCATGAGCAAGTCATTGGTCCTCTCTGAGCCTCAGTTTCCTCACATATAAAAGAAGAGTTAACAATACCTACTGTAGGATTGTTGTGAGAAAGAAATAAGCTAATTTAGGTGAAAGCATGTTGTAAAATCCAGAGAGCTTCGCAGATCTTATTACGTGCATCGGTCTGCGTGGGCTGCCATAAGTAATTATCATAGGCTGGGTAACTTAAATGATAGAAATCTATTTCATCACAATTAGGATGCTGAAGTTTGGTCAGTTTCTAGTGAGGTGCTCCCCTTAGGTTGCAGATGGCTGCCTGTCACTGCGTGTGCTCTCAATGTTCCCCTGTGAGCATTCAGAGGGATGGAGAGAGAAGACAGAGACAGAGAGGGCAAGGGGTACTTTAGTGTCTTTCCTGATAAGGGTACTAATCCTGTAGGGTCAAGACCCCACCCTCAGGACTTTGTTTAACCTGAATTACTTCCATCAAAGCCCTATCTCCAAATTCTGTCACATGGAAGATTAGGGCTACAACAGATGAATTGAGCCCATGACACTGCTCTTGTTAATTCTGAAGCTGTCAACTTTCATTGGTCTGGTTTGTTTCTTGATGATTCTGCTCGATACCAACCTTTCTGGTGTGCCTTTTATGGTGCCTGGCACACTGTAGAAATTAATAAATGACAGCATTTATTATAGTTATTTATTAAAGTTATTTCTAATCCCTACTGATAGATGTTGGGGGAGCTAAAAGTGAAGACAAGTGTTCTGAGATTTTTCAGTTCTCGGTGGAAGGAAAGGATTTGTTCTCATGAGTCTCAAACTACATAGCGGTTTAGATAGCATCCTGAGGACAGTGTTGGGTCATCCCCAAATTCTCAGGAAGACCCCCGAATCATCAACGCTCACTTGGATCGCCGAGTAAGAAAAACAGTCTGTAAACTTTCAAGACATGGCTTCTGACTAAAAAGAGAAATAATTAATTTTTTAAATATTGCAGGCTGTTTGACCTGCTGTCGCTGGTCACAGGACAGGAGCTAATACATTCTGCATCTCGCATCACTGTGGAGCTGTTCTCACTGGTCCAGGCCACCAAAGTCTCCTTTGTGGGCAAGGATCCCATGTCCTACCTCCCTCATCGGCTTCCACTTATCACCTCTTCTTGCACACTATTTTATATTTAATGGCATTCCCATCTTTGGGAACCCCTGAGAAAAGCCTGGTTTTTATTAAAGTATAAAAATCAACTATGAAGTTCTACCGGATATGGAGACCCACTGTCACTTTTTAAGCAATCATGCCATGAAGAACCACTAGGGGACCCTTTGCACCCTCTCCAGTCTACACTTTGTAGAGTTCTGCCCTAAAGGATCTAGAAACAAGCAACTCGACAGCGAGGAGGGGTTGTAGATGCGAGCTTTGACTAACTTTATCCATTAACACATGCTGTTAATGCCAGCGTCATCTCAGCATTGAACATCTCTTCAAAGGTTTCCAGAGTGATCAATAGCCCAGCATTTCTTAAAGTGTCGTCCAAAGATATCCTTTGGACTACAGCATCTGTGAGAGTCTTATTAAAAAAATGTATCTGGGAATCCATTAAAAAAGCAAATTTTTGGCATCCGTCTGAATCTGAATTTTCTAACAAGCTGGCCAAGTGTCACTTACACACACACACCTAAGGACTGATGCAGTCCAAGCCCTTCCAAAGATACCCTGAGACAGGTGGGACCAACCTCCCCCAGGATCTCATTAGAGTCTCAGGCCCTGCCCCAGACATCTTGAATCAAACTCTACATTTTAACAAGATCCCTACCTGGGTCACGTGAATATTAACGCTTATGAAGACTGGTCCAACCCACCATACAAGGGCAGCTGGGGTCCAAGAACCCAAATGACTTGGCCAAGGCCACAGGGGTAAACCAAGAGGCCATTGAATAACTAGGTAAAAAGCCTGTGCCTGGAACCAGAGAGACTAGTGCTCAAATCCAGCCTCTCCTTTTCACTATCTTAAAATCTTAGGTAAGTCCCTGAATATATCTATAAGCCTCCAGGTATTTGTCATTAAAGCAGTAATACTACCCAGAGGCTGCTTGAGGAGATAAAATGAAAAGCATGTTAAAAGCACCTAGAAACAGATCTTATGATCATTATTCTTAGATTTCCAGATTCTATGCTGCCCCGTAGGCATCCCACGTTGCGTGCAAGAAATGGGAAATAGTGCTTTATATTAAATTTGGTCTGTCCAAGACGACTCTGTCTAATTTAGAATCCAGGCTTTGAAAGAATGAGAACAAGGGTGGGGGCTCTCCAGAGGAAAGTAAACAAAACGTGATAGAGCAGCGAGATTTCTCAGACTCCTGCTAGCCCTGCTCCTGGCTTGGCTTGTGCGTGACAACTGGCAGGCCCAAGCAGCCCCTGGAGAAACGTCCAGGTGGGCCGGGCTTCTGCCTGTGCCTTTCCTCGGCTTTCGGGGTCCTTCTCCTCCGTGTCCTCCTGGCTGTGGGCGTCCCCTTCTCTGGTTCCCAGCATTCACACGCAGGCTCCTTACAGCCTTCCTGAGTGGGATTCTTTCCCTTCCTGCCTTCTGGGAAGCCCCATAAATTTGGGGCCTTTTGTTTACACCTCACGTCATCTGCTCTGGACCTAATTCTAAAGAACTGGTCAGTTCAAGTGATAAACGAAATTCAGCACTCACTTCACTTCTTTTCAAATAATATTTGCATTTTAATAAGATCTTGTCTTATTTTAAACCCTAAAATCCTGACCAATGTATCACTCAGTGGCACTGATATTTCTGAGGGGCGTGACACTGGGATTTTTTCAGCAGCCCTGGAACCTTGTGACCACGAGCAACAGCCAGCACCATCCTCGATTCAAACGATCCTTAGAGATCCACATGCTCTCTATCCCTCCCTCCCTTCTTTCCTTTTCTCCCTCTCTCCTTCACATCGTACAAACCATCTGGCATTATATGATCAGTTAGACTTCCTGGGTTCACGTCCAAGCTCTGCCATTTACCTTACGTGCAACTTGACCTGGTAGCTTTACCTCCCTGTCCTTGGTTTCTTACCTGTATAATGGGTTGATTACAGGAGCTCCTTTATCAGATCATTCGGAAGTTTACACGAGTTCATGTTTGCAAAGGATTTAAAGGGTGCCCAGCAATGAGTTGCTGCTTCCAGGAGCCAGGCACTGAGCTGGGTGCCCGTGGGTCTGGAGATGAAGGACTCAGTTCCTACATGTGAAGATTTGAGTGAAGGGCACATAATGGTAAGATAGTGGCATGAAGCTAAGAATGAAGAGAGTCCACAGGTACCCATATCCCAAGTCCTAACACTCCTGGAGGTGCGTGGCAGTTTTGGCTCAAAGCTTCCCAGCCACTGAGGTCTTTAAGACAAGTTGTTCAGGAGAAACATCTTGCCATTAAGTTGAAAAAATATCTCTTGTGGATCTTCGTGGAGACACCACTACGTCATGTGCCAGCAATAAGTTGATCCATTTTATGCTATAATGTTATAATACCTGTCTTAGTCGATTTGAGTAGCTACAATAAAATACTACAGACTGGGGACTTATTAACAACAGAAATTGATGTAGCAAACTTCTGGAGGCTGAAAATTTGAGCCAGGGTGCCAGCATGGTCGGGTGAGGGCCCTCTTACCGGTCACAAGCTTCTCGCTGTGTCCTCACAAGGTGCTAGGGAGTTCTGTGGGGTCTCTTTTATAAGAGCAATAATCTCATTCACTTCCCAAAGACCCTACCTCCAAATGCCATCGCCTTGGTCATTAGATTTTCGATGTATGAATTTTCAGTGGGGGGCGGGGGGACGCACACAATCAGACCATAGCAGTATCTTTGAATATGAGTCGATGGCATTATCCCAAAGCACAATGAGAAAACTCTGTAATGGAGAGAAAGGCAGAGTAGCAATATTGTTTGTTCCATGGACCCAGACCTTCCAGCTCTTTGGTATTATTGCCTAATCCAAGGATCGATCGATTTTACAGCACTGGTTCTCAACCTATTTTTTCTTTTATTTAACTGCACTTAAAAATCTTTATACTTTGGAGTAATTTTAGGTTAACTGAAAGTTGCAAAAATAATACTGAGCTTATCTTATATGTATCAAAACTTCAAAATTCACACTGGCACATGATCCTAATTAAACTCCAGACTTCACCTGGATTTCCCCAGGTTTCCCCGCATCCCCATAACGTCCTCTCTCTGTTCCAGGATCCCACGCAGGAAACCCATTGGATTTAGCCATGACGTTGCCCCGGTCCCCTCTGATCTGAGACAGATGCTCAGTCTTTCCTCGTTTGCCACGACCTTGACAGTTGTAAGGAGTATTGATCAGGCAAGTTGTAGAACATCTCTCAGTGTGGGTTTGTTTGATGCTTTCCTCATTAATCATGATGGGAGTTATGGGTTTGAGGACAGAAGACCACGAAGGTGGGGTGCTCTTCTCATCCCATCGTATCTGGGCTGCATTGTCAATCTTGTCGCTGATGAAGGCAACCTTGATCATGTGGTTAAGGTGGTATGGGCCGTTTCTCTCCATTATAAAGTTACTGTTTTCCCCATCTCTGCGCTCTGTTCTCTGGTTGCAAATCACTAAGTCCAGGTCACACTCAGAAAAGTCAACTCCACCTGCTGGTGGGACTTACATTAAATGAGATTCTTCTCTAGACAAGATCTGCCCCCTTCTCTCTATGTATTTATTCAATTCAATTATTCCTTTATTCCAACATGGATGTATGGGAGCTTTCTCTATGTCCCTCTGACGTGCCCCCATCCTTGTCTTCATTTGATCATTTCCCTGCTTTCTGGAACCATAAGATTCTGCAGGGTCATCTTGTGTTTTCTCTACCCAGCCCCAGAATCAATCATTTTTTTCAAGGCGCCCTGGTTCCTTTGATTGGAGAGCAGCATTTAGACACCAAGATCTAGGCACGATGTGTGTTTGCTACTGAGGCACATAACACTTCTCGAAGACCCCTATGCTACAGTACCGGTGCATAAATTATATCCACAGGCATAAAATGATCTACTTGGTCCCTCTTTAGACCTATGTCTCCATTGTCCTAAACAATTACGTTGATTTACTTATGGTAAACGGTTCTCATGTGTTCTGATACACACTTCTTGGTAATATTTGATCCTCTTGCCTCTTATTCATGGGAAAATATACATGTACCACACCATAGCAATGCAGTCAGCTCAATACAACATTTCTATCTATATTTATTAACAGCTCAAGATGGTATTCATATAATATCGTAGTCGCATCAAAATCTGGCAATATACCTGTGGAGGGCTTATGATATTCTGTAGCACACTGATTGCCAATCAGTGTGTAGCAGACATGGTTGTTTATCTGTGAAAGCCATCCGCTTTTCTTGCTAGAAGAATCTGGATTGTGTTCAGATATCTATCTATCCCCCTCTCTGACACCTGGCTTAGGAGTAATTCTTGCTAATCTTGGCCAATCATGATAATTCCATTCTTTTTGCACCGCGTTGGATTTGGAGGTAGAAATAATTTGCTGGAGAGTCAATTGGCAGGAGAGCTTCTGAGAGAGATTGCCTTGATGATAAAAGAAACTTCTACGGAACAAAGAGACCACTGTTTCCAGTTGTTGTCCAGGACTGAAGCAGCCATCCTGTGACCATGTGAGGAACTAAGGCAACATGCTGAGGATGGCAGAGGCAAAAGCAGGAAAGAACACGAGTCTTTCGTGATGTCACTGAGTTGCTGAATTAACCAACCCGAGAAACCCACTACCTAGCAACCCTTGTTAAATAAGATGATAAATATGTCTTACTGTCCTGGCCATTTTAAGTTATTCCTTCTTTTACTTGCAGCTAAAAACATCATAATGTATATGTCCTACTTTAGAATATTTAAAATCAATTATTAACTCTTTTTTTGTGACCCGAGGCCCTTTTCAGAATTCACCACTTGTTAATTTATTCATTCATTTTTTTAAATCACTATTTCATGAGGAATGGCAGCAAAAGAGAAAAATGGATCAAATAATTACATGCACCTATAAATTGTGATAAATAATACTAAGGGAAAGTATAAGGGACTATGTGAGAATAACGGAAGGATACAATTTAGACCGGGAAGGTGTGTATTATAGACAAAAAAGGGGTCACATACTAAACCTGACAAGCTCAGGGGAGGCCAGTATGGCGGGCCCGCTACACTCAGAGACTGAAAGTAACCACACAGGAGGGTCCGAAGGAAAAATTCCTAACTAAAAGCCAGTCCTGCTGGGTAGTCACGTCATGTAGCTTCCTTGACAAAGTTCAATCTGTACCTTCAGTGAGCAAGTCCATTGCTTGTGTTTGTTTGTTTGTTTGTTTACATCTAAAATAACACACCTTTGAAATGTCAGAGTAATCTTTTTTTTTTCTAGTCCTCTTAAGGCACAACTGCTGCCACCTGAGCACGAGACCACAGAGCCCCTCACTGTTCCCTTGTCCCCACATGCCACATCTCTGTGCTGTACATGTTAATCATTAACTATCCTGAACCCACTCGTGTCAAAGAAGGATGTGTTACCCCATTTTGCCTTTTTAAGAAGAGTTCCCCTCTTTGCTCTCTTTCTTCCACCCCTTTAATCGACTACCAGTGGACTTCGTATAACCTTTTTTATATCTCCCCCTTTTATTCTAATGTACAAAATAAGCTGCAAAACCGTCATTCTCCGAAGCATTTTCTCAGTCCGTTGAGATTTTGTTTCCCGGCAATTGTCATCATTTTGGCTCAAATAAACTCACAAGCATTCTCTAAAGGGTTGGACGTGTCTTAGGTTGACAGTGTTACTCGACAGAATTAAGGTAAAATGTCCCTCGGCGAGAGAAGTGTGAACTGATCGATGTCTGAACACAAGTGGAGGAGGAGGAAGGTATTTGGGGGAGGGATCCAGCGTGTGCAAAGCAGCAGGGGGCCCTGGAGGACCCTGAAGAAGACCTGTGGGGACATGTGGAGAGAGACAAGGGAGAGGGTGGCACACCTAAGTCTACATCGGTCGGCAGGGTCCATTTTCCAGCCTCCCTTGCCGTTTCGTTGGGACCATGGGACAGGGTTTGGCAGTAATGATGCAAGTTGTTTCCAGGTCTGGTTCTTAAAAAAAACATTCCGTGTTATGCTTCAGTCCTTGCTTCACCTGACACCGTGATCTTGGAAGTCATCTCTTTAGATAGCCAGATGTCAGAGGGCCGGTGGCCTGCATCAGACTTGGGATGAGGGAGAAAGGAAACCCTGCTTTGAAGGCCCCGAGGTTTCAGGGTTTTGTCCCTGCAGTGTAACAACTGCATCAGCATCCCAGTGCTGGTGGGACGAATCACTACAAACGATGTGAGAATATCTGAAGGATATAAGTTAGAAAGTGAATCTCTCATGGTTCTAGAGTCTAAAAGTCTGAGACCAAGGCCTCGGCGGGGCTGCGCTCCCTTTAAAAGGCCAAGAGAAGAAACCTGTCCTTGCCTCTTCCTGGCTTCCGAAGGTCAGCCGTCCTTGGTGTGACTTTCTCTCCAATCTCTGCCTCCATCCTCACACGGCCTTCTCTGCGTGTTTATCTCTGTCATGTGTTCAGATGGCCTTCCAAGAACACCAGTGCTGGATTTAGGGCCCCTGCCTATTTCTGTGTGACCCCATCTTCACTAATCACGTCTGCAAAGACCTCATTTCTAAATAAAGTCAGATTCTGAGGTTCCACGTGGACATGCATTTTGGGGATAGTAGTCAACCCACTATAAAGACTAACACAGGATACAATTCATAACCGACGGAAGCACTTCTTAAAACCGCCGTCTCTACCCAGCCCAATGCTAGAGCAGCTCTGGAACCCCTCACCTCTTCATTCTCCCTTCCCCCCTCCACCCTCCCTTCCCCCCGGGCTTCAGCCTGCAGGCCCACTGTTTCATCACGACCTCACCTTTTGTCCCGTCTCTCTGTACCACATCTCCACACATTCATCTTGATTCAGGACCACGACAATTGTGGGAATGGGGCCAGCAAAGGCGGAACATCCACAGAGGGCAGAAAATAAAGCAGCGAAAGAACAGCATTTTAGTGGACGAGCGGAAGTGGGAGGGCAGAACACTCTCAAGCTACTAGCCTGTCCCAATCGAGCCTGCATTTTATTTTATTTATTAATATCATTAATATTATTTATTATTATTTACGCCTACAGCACCTGGTCTTCCTAGGCGGTCTCCCATCCAAGGACTGACCAGGCCCGACCCTGCTTAGCTTCTGCGATCAGACATCGGGCTTGTTCAGGGAGGCGTGGCCGTAGACCACGGACCGTGGCTCCACTGGGGCGTGAACCCAGGACCTTCTGCGTGTAAAGTAGACATGCTAACCGCTACAGTATGGAACCGCGTCCTAGAACCTGCATTTCAAAAGATTATTCTCGTTGCAGTGACTCTGATTATTGGAGGCTGGCAGGAGCATAGGTTAGAAGGCCACTGGGAGGCCCTCTCCGTAGTTCTGAGAGCTGAGACCTGGGTGATTGAGGAGGAACGCAGGTGCAGATATGTTCCAGGTGCAATACCGATAGGCTGAAGAAGGGCGAGTGAGGGAGAGAATCTGATCAAAGCTACGGAGCCCGTTTTCAGGAAAATGTACATTCAAAAATTTTTATACAAATGTAGTGACGCCTGCAACCCACTCATTCTCATTTTCAAGGGAGGAGGCCTGGCTGCAGACTTCTGGAAACTCTGCTCCTCTCATCCGAGCTCCTGACAGCTACCAAGTAGCAGCCAAACTGAGGTTATTCTTTGCGAGGCTTGCCTGCAGTACTTTGATGTTGCCCCAAATGAGTGAAGCCATCAGCGTGAAAAGCCGGTGCCTGAAGGAGCAGACCTCCACCTGCGTGGAGATGGGCCAAGGGGACAGCTGCGGGAAGGATTTCCATAGCTATTTTTTGTTTCTCCCAAGAACAATGAGCAGAGAAGAGATGCAATTTCAAAATGGGAAAAGCCAGTGGACGTCCAGAGAAAATGCGGGGTGATCATAAATGGAGGCAGGTACTCTGTAACAGAACATCAGAACGGATGCCGAGAAGGGTGACGGCCTGCGGGAGGGGCGGGGCCGTGCCGTCCCCGTGATCCCCCGCTCTGGCGTGAAGACAGACAGCTCACAGCGGCCCTCATCCTGCTGACTCGTACTGCAGGTGCGTGCTGCGAATCTGTGTGAACCCTCTTTATAGCCAGCCCCACACCGTGGAGGGGCTGGTCGATAAAAACGGGCTACTGCTTTGCAACCTGGGTTACCATGATATGTTCAAGTTTGGTCCCCAAGTATATAGGGATCCCCCACCCATAGGCCGGTAGGGAGGAAGAGTAAGCTGACTCAGACTGGACTGGGGACACAGGGGCTGATACCATTGGGAGTGGCCTTTTGGAAGATCTTGTCCAAGGAAGGTAGCAAGCCATCCGAATTACCAGGTAAGATTGGGTTTTATCTGGTCTGGCATCGGAAGCCAAGTGGTCCAGTTTGGGGACAGAGGGTATAGTAGTAATATCTCTGCATAGTCATGGTAGCCAGCCAGCATCAATGGATAGTAAGTAGCATTGTGAATCCAGGGAGGATGTACTTGGAATGAAACAGTGTTACTGACAAATGGCTGCTGGGTGGAGGAGGAACAAGGGATCAGGTCACTGAAGAGAGCAGGTGAGCAGGAAGGGGCTGGGCAGGTTTCAGGGGTTCTGGTCCTGCAGGGAATGGATCAGGAGCCTGGATGGATACAGAGCCTGGATGGATAAGCAGGGCTGTAGTGGGGTAGGAAGCACCTAGGTTTTGGTCCAGTTCTTGTCTCTGGGACTCTTGGATGGTGGTTTATCTAGGCTCAGGGCCAGACACTGAGCACAGCCCTAATGGTTTGTGACTGCCGATACGTTGCCAGGTTTGTTTCTCCTTGGCTGGTGAATGACCGATCAGGTAATAAGCCTCCCGTTTTGATACTGGGGCATGCCTGAAGCTGTTAGCCTCCGACATTGTTTATGGTACATGGGTTCCTGCTACGACTTGAGACCAGGCCCAACCCCTGGCAGGGCCCAGCAGGTTTGACTGCATTTCCCACATCCTGCCCAGTCCTTGTCAAATACCCTCTCCTGCGGCACTGGCCTTTTCACCCTTCCCCAGGACCCTCAGGCAGCTGCCCGCCAGACTGGGCACTCCAGCTCCACCTCCAGCATTGGGCTTTGCCTTTGGGAGGACAGCAGTTGCCAGCCTGGGCTATGGAGCCAGATGATTTGGTCTGCATTTTGGCTCTGATACTTCTTACAAGTGTAATCGTGAATAAATTTCTTCACCCTCTGGTCCCTATTTTTATTTATTTATTATTTATTTTTTTATCTGTAGGTAAGAGAGAGAGAGCCCTACATCAAGGATGGATGAGAGAATTAAATGAGATCATGCATGCAAAGCACTTGACCTAAGGTCCAGCACATAGAACTATCACCTGATGTTAGCATCATATTTCATGACTGGCTGATTTGGTTGGAGGCTATTTCCTGACCTGCCCTGGCTCTTCCTTATTATGGCTGCTGCCCCTGTAACGCTGTGATGCTAACACATCTGCAGATTGAGATGCCTTGATGTACTCTAGGGGAACTCCACAGCTGCATGTGTGTGGGAAGACATTCAGGTGCACGTATTTCCCAGAAAGGATAAGAATCAAGCTCAAGTCAGATCAGGGTGATGCTTCCTGTTTTGAAAAGCGTTTCCACTCCGAGGGGAGAACAAACAAACCTTTGGGAACGCAGTGGAGGTGACATCTCTTCTTTCAGAAAAGCTCGTTAAAGGCTGAGTGCAGAGGACTGACGGGAGAAGGTCATTTGATTATTCAGCTTGATTCACAGCAGGACTGGAGATAAGTTTAAGAATGAGAAGCATACGAGAAGATATTTATAGGAAGGTGAAAGGTATCGTATTCTCCAGCATCACTAATGGCAGTACAAGATTAAATTTAATTAATTATAAAAGGAAAAAGTCAGTGTAGGTACCAAGAAAAGAGGACAGAGGCAGTTCTGGTAGATAATAATACAAAAAAAAAATTCAATTGTCCTAGATATACTTGAAGTCACATTTAAGATGTTACATAGGCAAGCACACAGTCTGGGTCTCTTTGGTCTGTGTGGTTTCATAGAGAAGTAATCGTTATCATGGCATTTTTTCCTCCTGATGACAGATTTATTTCCTTCCCTTTACTTTTCATTGTCTGTGTTCATTTTTCACTTCTCCAAATCCTCTACTCCCTTTTCCCCTTGCTTTAGTGACGATAACAAGATTGTCTTTAGGCCCAGTTCAGCTGAAAGCTAATACTCTCTCTTCTTTCAAATCACGCTGACTTTATCTCCCACCTTCAGCCCAGACCTTGTGCTTAGAAACATTTACAAGTCACTCCATAGAGCGGAAGCTGATAGAGGAACTGGGGCAGGGGTCTTTAAGTTTTATTCAGCTTCCTGGAGTCTTTTAAGTGTGGACTTCTGCGTAGATGTCTGTTGTTTGCTTTCCCAGCACCCATTTTTCATTCTTCAGGATCTAGAACCCTGATGTCACTTTGGGGAACAAGTTCCCTTCCCTCCACCCACACTCTGCCTCACTGGAAGCAAGCAGTGCTAGTGGGACCACCAATTCAGATAGCCCAGACTTCCTTAGACAAGACTGAGTCAGTGATGCGAGTTAGGCCAAGTACATACTCTCTTCCTGGAATTGGAATCATAAGCAAAATGGCACAAAAAGACTGAAAATAACTGGAGATTGTTCATCACGACGATGGCAATTTGAAGAGGTGACACCTCATACCTGGAACTACTCTGTTCCTTAGTTTTTCTAAAGTGTTTTTTTTTTAGCTTTAAAAAAATTATTATTAGAGCCATCCTATATCATTCCCAATACATTTCTTTTTGCTTAAGTTAGTTACGGTCGATTTCTGTGTTGTAAGCAAAGAACTCTCAGAGACATTTCAATAAACAGTTCTTTATGAGATTATTAAACACTACAAAACAATTCCAATATGTTCTTTTAAAAATTATCTTTTCTTGCTTTAAGGCATTAATAAATGTTGATTATCGGCACGGAGATAGTTGTAAGATTTTGACGGAGTCACCAGATGGTGACATTACATATTATTTCCTAATTTGATTTATCTCGAAATGTGTATGTGTGTTAAATCTTGAGGAAATGCTTTATCATCATTATTATATTATGGCTCTGCTTTGTAAAAACCAAGCTATAGAATATGGATGTGATAAAAGGAGTTATTTGGCAACATCTCACAGGTAGATCCTTTAACTTCAAAACAATTTATGTCCAAAATGTCAAAGCTAACAGATATCTTCAGAAGAGGAATATTTTCAAAGTGGATGAAGACAATATGTAATTTTCATTACAGCTCTGTCAGGAACCAATGACTTACGCATTGCTGTTGCTCACACACAAACCTTTCACAGATTTTGATAAATGCTTCCTTGATATGTAGGCATTGCTCTCAGCAAAACGCTTAAGCAATGGACTTTGACCAGAAGCCACGTGGATGATGAAAAAAGACCTTCGCTTTAGATTATAAGGAAGATTGCAGATTATATTGGTATGATAAAGTAGAGGCTAGAAAAAAAATTTTACATTTATACTAGGAAGTCCATGACTAGTTTTTTTTTTGGGGGGGGGAGCAGATCAGAGTTATTTTGGTAGATCATACCAAAAGAAGAAGAAAATAACACTGAACTTAAGCATTGCTGACTGTTAGAAACTCTCGCTGATGAATATCAGCTTCTATTGAAAGGAAGCAAATTTATTTATGAGTATTTGCTGTTTCAGTTCTGATTTTCTTTCTTTCAATAATGGATCAGTTAGCTAGTGCTGTGTAACAAACCATTCCAAAAGGTAGTGGCTTAAAACAGCAAACATTAATTAGCTCGTGACTTTATGGGTTGATTGGGTGGTTCTTCTGGTCTTGGCTGGGCTTGCTCATGCATCTGTGATGAGTTGGTGTGCAAGCTGCTGGCCGGCTTTGCTGATCTTGGCTGTACTTTCACACATATAGTGGTTGGTTGGCTATATGCTGGTATAGGATGTTTTCAGCTAAAACAACTAGGCTCTCCTCTACTCATCTTACAGTAGGCTCTCTTACTTACTTACTATCTTAGCTTATCCACATAGCTATGTAAAGGTTTAAAAAAAAGATTGATAGAGAGGGGAGAGGGAGAGAGAGAGTGTCAGGCAAGGCATTTTTTATTTTAATTTTTTGAAGTTCAAGCTTGGAACTGGCACACAATAACTTCTACCTCAACAGGAGAAGCTACAAAATCACATTGCAAAAGGGTATGGATTTAGAGAGGCCTGAAAAGTTGTGGCCATTTTTAATTTCCCACACTTAATATTTATGTCACAACTCTGCTGGTCTGGTGTGTGTGTGTGTGTGTGTGTGTGTGTGTGTGTGTGTGTGTGTGTGTGTTCAAGTGAGAAGAATGGGTGGAAAGAAACAGCGGATGGGAGTAGAAAAATGTGGAAGAGGGATGACAGAAAGAGTTCATGCAGATTAAATCTCAGAAAGAATTCTGGGGGTTTGACAAATGAGAGGCTTTAAAACAACTTCAGTCAAGAAGAGAAATGGGTGTGAGAGGAAATAGGGTTTGATATGTATTTTCATGGTTTAGGAATTTGATCCCTTTTGATGTTCTGTAAGAGATGTTAGTAAATTACCTTTTTGGCTATTGAGCCATGGGTTTTTCAATTCAACTGTGTGAGGTGGAACTATGTGGGGGTCTCAGAACTTGTTTGAATTAAGCATTTAGATTTCTAAAGGAAGACCTTTGGAAAAAATAAAGCTCTGCCAAACTACAGAAAAAGTAAAACTGATTTTTATCCCCCAGGAGGATAATCAATTGTATTTAGATGTTTAAAATTTTCTGAGCACTATCAAGTTCAACATGTCAGCATTTTGAGCAACTGTGGTGTTCTCTGAAGGCTTTGTGATTTTTAGTTTTTATCCATTGAAATGTAAAGAAATAATATATTGACTAATTCCTAGCTGTATGATGCTGCTGGCTTATTTGAACATTTGATGGATTGCTCCTCTGAACCCACACTCCTTTGTTCATCTATTTTTATCCTAATAGTATAAAATCTATAATACCTACAGAATGATTGGGAGATGCCCTGGAAGCCACAGCTCACGGGCTTGAAAGTCAGCCCAGCCTGCATTCAAACCCTGATTTCACTCTTGCTACGTGGCATGTTTCTTTACCTGACTAAGCTATTGAAAAATCTTAGCATGAAGATAATAATCCATTTGCATACGTTTGCTATAAGGGTTAAAGGTAATGTACAAACAGTGTTGAGCACCTCGATGTTTATTTTGACTCCTTGAAAAGAAGCTATAGGCTAATCGTAATTGAGAAAGCATCAGGATACTGTAGATTCCCCAAATTTGGTCAAATAAGCTTGTCTGAAGTCCAATGTTAGGAAGCCATTGAACCAGCAAAGACCTCTCTTTATTGCTTGTAGAAGAGAGTCAAAGATATAGCTACCAACTTAGGTGTTAGGTGCTATGCCACTGGGGCCATTTAAAAATAAATCAATCATCAGATTTGATTTTTATTTTTCATATGGTTATTTCAGACCTCAAGGCACTTACAACTTAATTGGAGAGAAAAGACAACAACAACAACAACAAACTTTAAAACACAGCAAATATATAATCAAATGTTAAATTTGGAATTTTAGGGCCTTCAAAGGAAGGTGCCTGGAGGTAGATGTAGACTAGAAAAGAAGTAGAAATTAGAGAGATTGTTGTGGGGAGGAGGTATAGGTGGAGGTCGGTCAGTTAAAGAGAAAGATGGAGGATTTTGAAAGCACGGAAAAAGACTCTTCATAGGGCAGAAGTTCGAGTATTTTTAACAATTTCTGAAAAAATGAAAGAAATCATGGAGATCAATGCCTGGCGGACACCTCCAGATCGCTGAGGTGGAGCCCGGGATCAAGGGTTGGTTAGCAGGGAATCATGCACATGGTGATGGATTGTGACCCAATGTGGTGGTAGTGGCTGGGGCAGGAGAAAGTCACAAAGACTCTTTCGCTGCTGGAGTTGTGGAGAGCTGTATGTTCTCCCAAGCCCCGAATAAGCCTAGACTGGCGAGTGCTCTCCTGGCTCAAACAGCTGCTTTGGGTAAGGATTCAGAAGGCAGAAGCTGTCCTGTGGGGTACTAGATAGTAAGCTCAGAGTCCCTTTGTCGTCAGCTTTGCAGAAACAAGGGTGTTGCCTGTTAGATGCTTACAAACCATGCTTCCTCCTCCAAGTGCATGAGAAATAGCAATGAGAGCAGTATTCCTCATGGCAATTTGTAGAATAGCTACAGTTAGTTTTCTTGCTACCTGAACTCTATAATAAAACGGAGGGCAACTTCTCTCCTGACCCCTGGGCAAGGGACAGAGAGAAAGGTGGATCATGAGATGAGATAACATGGGTTATGCTCTCAATGACTAATGCCCGTTTTTGCTTTCTCAGATTTTAAGTTATGGAAAAATTGGCCCATATGACATCTCAGGGAAAATTCAAGGTCAAATAAGTCCTCTGACTCAAGTATCAGTAGGATTTCTCATTTTTGCTGATTAAAGAATAAGAACTTAAATGTTTTTCTGTGACTTTTATATAAATGACATCTATGTCTTCAAGCTGACAGTCAGCATGGAACAGAGGGAAAAGACTGAATGGAAGAAGCCTGAGAGTCGAGGTAAATTTCTTTCTCATTTGAAATGTTTCTCTCTCTCCCTCTCCCTCTCTCCCGCTCTTCCTCTCTCCCTCTCTCTGTCTCTGTCTCTGCACCTCTGTCTCTACGTCTCCATCTGTCTCTGTCTCTCTCTCTCTGTCTGCCTCTCTTACTTTAGAAGTCCAGTTACCTTGGAGTTTATTTAAACTAAGAGAAGAAAGTCATGATAGTTTCATGCAATACATACTTAGTTCTTTAAATAACAATCGTGACAAATAACAGAAAAAATTAAGGGATGCTGCCCTTGTGATCCATACTAAACACCAACATTTTGGGCTGTACATAATTTAAAGAAATGTCTCAAACACTTCAAAATACTGTCATCGCCAACACATAGAGGTAGGTATGCCTTAGGTGGGCATAGGAATACAGTTTAGAAAAGAAAAAAAAAATCACACTGAAACTACTCAACTGCTTCAAAATCACTGAGCAAGAAAAACAGCACTGAACTGTCATACTGATTTTACAGCACTTTACACCATATCTTGACTTAAATACAAGAGCAAAAGTTAAGACTTTCCTTCTCCATTTTTGGTAAACAACCGCATGGTAAAGAGGTGGATTTTACGTGGGAGTGACTTTAAAATTGTTTTTATTTAAAAGAGGGCATGTTTGGCACTTTTATACTGATGTCACCAAATGTTAATATTCCTTGGGATGTCAAGAAGATTCATATAAGCCAGCCTCAGACTTCTCCAGTTCATTTTGTGTAAGAATGTCATTGGCGCTGGTGTCTAACAGCAACTCTTCATGGAAAATTAAATCCAGTTCACAGACATTTTCAAAACAAGGGTCTTACGTTTCCACAGATACCTGAATTTGATCTAAAATGCCAGGTTCACTTCCTGAAGAATCCACACGGAAGACAACATAACATTGCATAACGTCTATCAATCCGTTTGTCATCAGAGCCTCTCCAGTTAATAATCCTCCTTCTAGGAAATTACAAACATTTTCGTCTCTCTTGGTTACCAAGTGGAATGTCTCCCTGATGATCTGCTGTTGTCTATTTTCACGGCAAGGCTGGGAGAACTTGGAGCGTGCGGCTTCCCAAGGTGGTTGATGGTGATGATGGCTGAGGCGGGTGCTGGACTCCAGGTCAGGGCGGGCACGCGGGCCTCTCTTGGGATCCCACCGGGGTCCTTCCCCATGGGGTCCTTCCCCACAGGCCCCTCCTGCCTGTACGTCCCCCTTTGGGCAGGGCCTGGGCGGGGCGGGGCCTTGAGATTTTTTTTTTTTTTAGAGAGAGGGTCTGTCATGATGGGTGAAGGGGAGGGTGATGGGAGAGTTATTACTCCTGAAGGAGAGTGGTATTAAAATTTTAAACTTGCATCAACAGTTTAAAGCAAGTGATAAGCCTTCAAATTTATTGATTCAACAAGTCGTTCCTGGGACAGAGCCATGGCAGACCGTGTCCCAGGAATGAGGAAAATGCCGATAAATGAAAGAAGTCCCTGCTCGCATGCAGGTGACATGGCAGTAGGGGAAGATGGCGCACAGCCTTTAAGAATATACTGATAGGCTGTCACGAGCACTAAGAATCCACCTGGGAATGAGCACAGAGAGGGACAAAGCAGATGGCAATGTGCTCTTTGAGACAGACTGCTAACTAAGCATAGCATCTCTAATGTGGTGGTACCTGAGGGCAGGGAGGGGCTGAGCCACTACACACCTAGGGAAAAAGTGGTCCTCGCAGAGGAAGAAGCAAAATGGGTTGCCAGGTATGACATGGGATGCCCAGTGCAAGCTGAATTTCTGATAAAGAAAACAAATATGTTTAAATATGTCCCATGCAATGTGTGGAACATACATACACTTGAATAGATTATTTATCTAGAATTCAGCTTCAACTGGGCATGATATATTTTACCTGTTGAATCTGGCAACCTTTCCCCGGGTGAGAAAAGAGTGTGTTTGGTGTGTTCAAGGAGAAGGCCAGAGACATGAGCAGGGAGAAGACTAATAGGAAACGACATCCCAGAGGTGACAGGTTGCTGGGTCGCAGAGGTCCTTGTCGGCCACTTGAACAGCTTGAGCTTTTCTTTTGAGTGTGATGGAAAGCCAGTGGGAGATTTTGAGGAGACAAATGTTAAGACTCATTCACTTTTCCCCCCCAGCTGTTGATGAATCTTACTTAATAGTCATTTAAACAAATCATGGAATACCTCTTAGATTTACTGAGCTCAGACAATGTTAGGGTCCTGTTCCTGCTTTCTGGGTGCTCATCCATTATCTGGAGGAGAAAACACTCAACAAAGCAGTTAAGTAACATTGTGAACACCTGGGTCAGCGTGGTTCAGCCCAGCCTACCATAAACAGATAGATTACTCAGACCAGAAAAGTCTGGGAAACATTTTGGAGCAGGCTGAACTAACTGGACCTGGAACGGTGCTGAAAAGGACTAGATTTCCTCCCGTTTCAAGCCTGCGGATATGTTATCCTCTAAACTGTGAATAGAGCTGGGGCAGGGGTTGGGGTGTCACAGCCTGTGCATAATAGTCCCCTGGGGATTGCGCTCCCCTTGTACCTCATCACTAGACAGTGCATCCAGAATCAGGTGGATTGCAGCACGAGCTGCAATACTCCACGGGTAGAACTGTGAACAGAGGCAAAGTACATCTTCTCCACCCCGACACGTCACGTGCACAACCTTCGTCTGGAGCAGGAATGTGGACCTCGGTCAACGTGCATTTTATAAACCAACTATTACTTTTCCTTAGGGATTGCTACCTTCGAGAAGTTAGCACCCAGAAAAAATGTCTGGCACACCAGAGAAGATACCAGATGTTTGTGGAATAAATATTCAACTTGTGCATCAGTTTGCAGAAAGCATTTTGAAGTGTTTCCAATAGAGTAATTAGCTCCACCGATTAGCTTTAATTTAACTCATTTCTTTTCAGACTGTCTAAGCGAGCACAGACAAGATCTTATGTCCTGTGCCTTCTCTGGAATGGCCAAAGTACCTCAGAGAAGGCTCAGGCTTGTAGTCTAGAGCCAGGGAACTGGAGGGAACCAGAGCCTTGGATCTCCTGGTTCCCAAGGCCTGGAGGGCATCTGCCAGCCTCAAAAATAGTCACTGACACAGCCAAACCCTTCCGAGTTGCCCTGCCTCGAGGCAAAGGGGCTGATTCTCTATGCTTTCCTGGATTGTCCAGCCATTGGATGGGGACTGCCAGTAAGAGGAAGGCATGCCCTTGTGTGCGGTAGCTCTCCTTAACATAGGAAAATTTCTGGAGGAAAACTCACCTGAAAGTCTTCTGCTGTTGCACTCTCAGAAACGGAAGGAATGGGTGCCTTCACCTGGAGAAGGAGGGTCAGGTGGGGCTCTAAATAAAACGTGCGCTACTGTCTACACTTCATACTGCTTGGATTCAGTTTTTGCATATGATACCTCTGGGATCAGCTCCCCAGGATTCTGGCCGATCTCTTTCCCTGGGTAAACTTATAAGAAAAAGGTTAGTAGGATAAACTACAGGTCTGAAGGGCTGCAACTGATCTACTCATTGTAGATTTTTCATACCTTGTACTGTCATTTCTGCTGGTGTATGTGGTTTACTTGGTGGGATAGCTCAGAACCTCAATGCCAAGGGTTCTGAACACTGGTCAATATGCCCTTCTCAGGCTATGGCTGCTGCATTTTATCCATTCATTACCAATATTAGATGGTGGACCACCAAGGGAAGCTCAAGTGGATCACTTGGGTACCAGAGGTAGTATTTCCTCTCCCCACTGTGTAGCCTTATGTCCTCCTGATGATTAGAATCAATCACTCCTGCCAGGGTGGAGACAGCTTGCTTTGCTTTCCTGCCTCTTGCACGAGAAGATGGAATGACTGGGTGTATTCAGTAGCCTAAAGTTTGATGAGATTCTTTCTTTGCCACCTGGTGCAAGAGTTTTACACTCTGGAAACTAGGACCTTTAAATCCATAGAGACTAGAGTTATTGGGACCGAAAGCACATCCCTGGACATAATGGTGGATGTGACCACTCCTGCTTCCAGCCCTAGGTTCTGGATACATGTATTCTACCTTCTGTGGACCTAACACCAATATGATGGTGACCAATTTATGCCAAATTTTTCTTTAGTGGCAGGGAAGCAGCATGCTTGCAGGATAGCATCTCCAGGCTGGCACCTTAATTAACCCTTCAAAAATTCATTCCATTGTTCTATCAGGCCAGCAGCTTCTGAGTGTTGCAGTAAATAATGGGACCAGTAGATTTTATGGTCTTGTGACCATTACCACATCTCTTTGCTGTAAAGTGGGTTCTTTGGTTTTATATGATATTACATAGGACTCGTGTCAGTGGGATGCTCTGTAAGCCTTCAGATAGTGTGGCTGGCTGCTGAGGCCCTGTGGGGAGGAAGGCAAACTCAGGTCCTCCAAAATGTGTTTATATGACTGTCCCTTCCATGGTGGGTGGAGTCCAATGTGATCCTCATTAACTATGGTGTCATATCATGGCAGCTGCAACAAAGATTTCATTCGATTGCATAAGGAGCTTAAGAATAAGGATGGCATCTCAGGGTTGTCTTGATTTAAGGCAAAAGGGCTTGACCTGTATACTCACTCCCCCACTCACCAGTCAATGGATGCTGGCGATTCCCAGGAAAGCACAAGACTTTGAGAAAGATAGCTTCCTTCAGCTGACACGGATTCCTAAAGGGCATCACAGCTGAGAACGTTCAGCCCCCAACCTCCCCAGCAGCTGGGGAAGGATCTGGTAGCACAGCATCCACTAAGGCTCATTTATCTTCCATGAGTGGGACTGTTTGGCATTGTTGTTCCTCCCTGAAGAAATGGATTGGCCCCGAATGGTACTTACTCAGGGCATTTAGCAGATTGTTGGTGGTTTTAGTAGAAACTATTTTAATGAAGTGTTGAGATGAGGGAGGAATGCAGACATTTAAGAAATAACTCTTAAATAAGAAGGCTGAGCTAATGAGTCTAAATCTCCCTTGCAAGAAACTTAGTTGAGAAGAAGAGGGAGTCTATTGTAGATTTGGGGAGAATGAATTAGAATATCTTTCCTTCCCCAGTCAGTGCTCTTCCAAAATAGATGGCTTGAGTTATGAGGAAAATTTGGAAGAAATTTTTTCTCTGTGTGAAGCTAATTAGTCCCCAGGGGAACTAAGTCTGTAGCTTCAGCTTCATTAGTACTATTTCAACTGAATTCACTGGCTGGAGTGCAAGCAGGCTTTGGGCAAGCTATAGCAATCAAATCCAAGATTACTTGAAAGATCACCTTATTTACTAAGTCAGATGGACAGGGTGATTTTGCATTCATGTTGCCTACAAAATGTTTCTATCATACTTTGTGAGGCCAAACACTAAGGAGTTTGGTGGAGGTTGGCTGAAACTTTGAGAAAGTATTCCTATTTACTTCCAAAGGGGAATTTAAATAAAAAATACAGATGAACATGAGTGGCTCTGGGGTATTTTAATGGGACGAATGTGAAGAAGACCAATGGACTCAGATGCAACTGTACTTTCTGAGCACCGTTTTTTAGTTACACTTCTGTTTAGTGTGTAAAATATGGACAACTGAGCCCATTATGTTCTAAATATAACTGATGAGAGCAGGTGGTATTCTTATCTACTCATGAACTATTTCAATAGCATCTTAAGTCCTATGTTTTATTTTATTTTATTTTTTCTTGCTAAGAAGATTTGTCCTCAATTGAATTAGGAAGGAGTCAAGCTTCTTTGAGTAAGTTTAGGAGTGGAAACCTGAACAACTTCAGCTTCTTATGTTGTTCGTAGCAAACGTATGGGGCAGGAGAGAAGATGGATAAGAACGTGGTTTTCATGCTAAACAACAGGATGATCTTCATTCTTATGAATACAGATAATGTTTTGAGTTGAATAATGAGTTAAACCATATGTGGGGGACAGACCTAGTTCATCCTTGGACATCATACGTCTTTTAACAGAGAATGGTTTAGACTGGCATTATGCTCAACAACATTGAAAACACCTCTCTATGTCTGGAATCTTCTCATGTCGTTCCAAAGTCTTCTCATGGATGTCTTCATCCTTCAGATCTCTGAGCTTTAATGCCCCTCTTTCAAAAGGTGAGAGCTATCATTCCATGACTACTTTTATCTAGTGTATTTTTCCCAGTTATTCCCTCTCTGAGCTCCTTGATTTTTTTCACTTATAGACCATATCCCAATTTGTAATTATTTTACTTATTTTGCCAGCTGTTCCACCTGCTCAAAGGTAAGCTCCATGAGTGCAGAAACCAATTCTGCATTATTTCACAGTCAAATCCCAGTGCCTGGCACCTCATAATCATTCAACAAATTTGTGTTGATTGAAGTTAGAAAAGTTGATTGAAGTGTTGATGGAATAAATGATAATTAACAGATTGGACTTGAAAAGAATCATAAGGCAAGGGTAATGCTTTATTATTAAAGTCAAGGTATAGAGCTCGGTCTTAACTCTGCCATTAACGTGCTCCATGACTTTGGACAAGATTTTTGAACTCTCTGGGTCTCATCTGTGAAATGGAAAGTTGGAAGTGGTTCATTTAACTTCAGAATTATGTGACTAGAATGAAAACTGATTGTGTACATCCTGGAGTTTCATGAGTGTGTTAGTTCACACCTCAGGAATTTCTATTTCTAACTGGTTTCTATGCCTTATTTTCCATAGAGCTGCTTATTTTGACCCAAGGCATATCTGTGGCCCAAACTGAACAAGCCTTTATTGGAAAAATATGCCCATGTAATTAAATCCCAGTATTTACAATTTCCAAGACTGCTTTACAGAGAGACTATGGTCAGTCAATGTGGAAATCCTTAACACAAATTAAATTAAGCATTAGTGTTCATTCAGAATGGTTATGAATGATACCGAAAACTAAGTTTTGTGGCCTGCTCAAAATATTTCAAATACTTGAAGAAATGGCAGTCTCTACTGAGGTATCAACTTGTTTCATGCTAAGAGTGGAAGTATTGGAAAACTGAGAAATCCCCTTGACAGGCTTGGTGGTGAGGAAAAAGACAAGTTACCGTTATATTTGTTCTTTGACTACAAAAAAGTTTTCATCAGGGTGCATGGAAACATGTGACCCAGACATGAGTTCAGGTCCCTTTGTACAGGTTGATGCCATTCTCATCAGTACTACAAGTAGAAGGAAGGCAGGTCTGATCCTCTCTGTGTCTGTGGTGTCAGCAATTCTTTTCTGGCACTGAGATGTCTTCTGACACCCAGCTATGGATGTCATCATCCTCAAATCTCTAGAGGTGGCCTTAAGAAGGGAAAAAACAAAAAGCAAGTCCCAGCACCTATAATTGTTAGTTGCATTATTTACATTTTCCTAAGTAAGTTGGAGTCAAGTATTTCGTTGACTTCATGACATAAATACTTTGAGCACTGAACTGGTGAGTTGAAGAGGTAGGTAACAGGAAGTGAGTTCAGCTTCAAGGACTCAAAAGAACACGTTGGCTGAGAATGGCTAGTCCAGAAATGAGAGTCCCTATACAAAGTAGCCAGACTACTATGTAAAGACTTTATTCTCATGACCACAGATGACCTAGTGCTTTTATTAATAGTGTACTATGACGAGGCCTTCACCACCGGTTTGGACCCATACCTAGAGAGAGATTAAATGCATTTCTATGTTTTAAGAGAGATTAGAAACCTATGGACCAATAGGGTATGTCTCAGAAGGAACAGACTTTTTCAGAAACCTGGGTTTCTTTAATATTGGCTAGGCATCTCTTTGAGCCAGTGGTTAAGGATGGATTTATTCAGACCTCAGCTTCAAGTCTCAATAAGAATGACAACAAATGTTCCTACATGTGAGTAAAAATACTTTAAAACACACTTTAATCTGCCCCAGACAAAAATATTTCTTTCCATTCTCATTTTAGAACTCAGCAAGGTTAAGAGGTCTTTTGTCTTCCTTATGTTCTTCCTCCTTGTCTTGTGTCTTCCTACTTTTTTCTCTTCTCTCACCCCACAGCCATTTATGAAGATTTCTCAAGTACTGACTATTAGCCTTGCCCTTTCTTTACTTCTAATCAGAAGAACTCATTTTCTCTCACTTCAGATCCACTTAAAAGTGTGAGTTTTAAAGAGTCCCTCCCCTTCATATACACAATATACATAGGAAATATGTATATAAATAAAAAATATAGGATGTCCATTAAGTATAGAAACATAGATAATATTTTATCATTTCTTTATAAATTGAGAGTATCATGGACAACATTTTGTATATTTACCTCTTTTCCCCTGACTCTAAGGTACCCCATATATCTTCTATCTTCTCTAGTTCCCATGACTGAAAGCTATCCATAAGAGTTTGAGGCTTTGGTTTGTATTAACAAGTTACAGTGTTAAGCTGTTCCTAGTCACATACAACACAGTGAAGGAGTTTATTTTGTCCTTCATAGGCTCAAGTTCTGATAGGGAAGAGAGCAGAGAATACTTACTGAAATGGAAACTGGAAGATGGGAGGAATCACAGAAGATGGAGAAGGTAGAGGCTCTGGTCCCCTCCCCAGCTCCATCTCATTACCTTCCCAGTTTCTGCCAGAGAGAAATGAGCTGTGCCTGGTATGTATGCCTGCCTTTGCTTTTCTCAGCCTGGCCAATGACCAAGAAGTCTTAAGTCTGTTCTTTCTTCTGATATATACTTTATTCAGTTGTTGTTCACTATTCACAATGTATCAGGCATTATGCTAATTGCCAGATGGGCAATGGCAAATAAAACACACCTCTGCCTTCACGGGGTTTATAATCTAGGACCAACAGGAAACAGACAAATAAATAAATAAACCTGCAACAAACTGTGATTAGCTCCATGAGGGAAGCAGACGGGGCTCTGTGATAGAGGATAACTGATGAGTGACCTGTCACTATAGACAGGGCAGGAGAGCTCTGGGCAGGAGTGGAAATGGAGGAGAGAGGGGACCAGCCACATGTGGAAACTGAGATGGGTGCTCTAGTCAGGGGAACTCTAGTTATGGTTTTCACAGATGATGGGGAAGGTCGAGGCTTTGGTCCCCTCCTCAGAGGGCAAGTCAGAATTATAAAAAGAATGCTAAACTGTGAATTCTACCGGATACCACTTAGAGAAAATGCAAGTCTCTGGGAAAATAATTACTGTTTGGTCTTGGAATTTTAAATGTATTTCTGCAAAATCAGGTGGGCCTGGGAATAAGTCTTCAGCAAATGTTTTCGGGCATTGAGTATGCGCTCATAAGGTGATTTATAGTTCTCATATCAGTTGACTAGTTCCTGGGCTTGGGGACATTTGAGTCAAATAGTATTTTTAAAATGTTTTCTTAACCTTATCTTAAGCAGCTACAAACTGGAGGAGGGACAAAAGGAAATTCTTGATGTCTAAATAAAACATAATTTCCCAATAAGTAAATTAAAAAAACATTTTTTTTTTCAATGCTAGCCACTTTGTCTCACTAATCTTTTTGTTCTTATTATATTTTTGAGTGTCTGGCTTTTAAGTCTTCTATCAGCAGGCACCTCAGAGAGAGGTAGTAGAAGGGGAGAAGAGGTTTTGCAGTTGTGCTCAGGGTTACCACAACCGTGAGGAGTCCTCAGAAGCATCTCTTATGGGAAAGAGGAGACTAGCTGAGCTCTGAGTTTACCTTCAGCTCTCCAGGGCAGTGATGCTAAGGAAGTTCATGTCTTCTGTGCTAGCCATCCCTTGTGTGCACCGGACAGCCTCTCTTCCTTTTTAAAAAAAAAAAAATTATTTTTCAATTGGAGTTGACATCCAACATTATTTTATATTAGTTTCAGGTGTGCAGCATAGTGGTTAGACATTTATGTAATTTATGAAGAGATCCACCCCCTAATTAGTCTACTACCCACCTGTCACTCTACATAGTTATTACCAGCTTATCTACCTTTGGAAAACTTCTACCATGCCGGTACATTGGCCCTGTTTGTCTTGACTGTAGGGTAGGCACATGACCCAAGAGTAGCCTATTACTCTGGCCATGGTGATTGTGTCAGCATGTAACTCAAGCAAGGCCCACAAGAACCTTTCCATGAGATTTGGTATGTAAAAGATGGAAGAGAGTCCCTCTCTTTTTCTAGAATCAGGAGCTATAAGGACAAAATAGACTTGGGACTGTGAGCAAACCTCCTGCTGCCAGATGGAGAAAGAGCCTGAGATTAGAGAGAAGTGAGCAGAGAGATGGAGAATGAGACAGAGGGAGAGTTTGGGTATTACAAACTGGGCCTTAGATCTCACCATACCTGAAGCAAATGCACATCTCAAACTTCCCAGCCAACACTTCACCTTTTTCGCTTAAGTGTTAGTTTGATTTGAGTTTTCATCTCCTGCAATCAATAAACATGAATAATGACAACTTCCTTCAAATATAAATATAAATATAAATATAAATATAAATATAAATATAAATATAAATATAAATATATATATTTAAATTTCCACCAATCCTTGCTAGAAAAATATAAATTCATATCAATTTTTTACCACCATCAAATATTGGCAATTTCTCAGGTAGGACAGCTAGGTAGTTTTCCCAGACTCACTCAAATTTATAACAAAAGACTTTTAATTCTTCAGATACAGATTATCACCTGGGAGAGAAGGCAAAGCATATGTTTGATAAGAATGAACAGTGTTAAGAATGACTTGCTTAATGGGAATTAATTTTCTTTTGGAATATGCTTTATTATAACTTTATTACCTAGTTGGAGATGTTATTTTCAAACAAAATTCTGTTTTTATCCATAACCAGAAAACCTATCTTTTCCTAGTTTGAGAAACATGCACATTTTTTTTTCTATTTCCTGGGTTTAAAAAGAAGAGTCATAAATTGGAGTGGTTGGTGGCCTATATTTGTGACTTGTACTGCTTCCTGAACTATCAAAAGACAAATTATTGTTGAAAATAGTGGGCTCTTGCCAGACCACTTATGCCAATCCTGAAGATGAGTCAGTCATTAGATTTTCAACCCCAGGAAGAGAAGATTCAGGAGAGGAGATGGGCCTGTGACCTCCTTTTTTGTCCTCGTTTATTATAGTATAGAAAGAAAACTCAACACATAAGAGATCCGGGCAACACTGAAGGGACCTTAACTTCAGATCGACTTCTGTCAAGATTAAGAGACTAAATAATAAAGTTAGTTAGCCTCTCTTGGTTTTCTTTCTTAAGTGAGACCGTCTCAGTGTTCTGAGGATAACTCTATAAAAAAGTCTTGGATATATGAAGCAGCCAACAGCAGACATTTTTAATGATCTCAACACTCGAAGGCTTGAAACACCACTTAAGGAAAATGCAGTGAGTCTCTGGGAAAATAATTACCATTTGGCCTTGAAATTCTAACTCTGTATTTATGCAAAACCAGGTGGCCCTGGGATAACCTGAAACTGTTTTGTAGGGCAGTCCACCTTAGTCATTAAATCATGACTACATGAAAATAACCACATATGATTTTATAAAACTTTGGAGAAAATCAGAAACTATTCAGATGGGAAAATAACATAAACCATTCACTTTCTAGATGAAGAAAGAGTGACTCAGCAGTCCTAAGACCTCTCAAGGTCTCACAGGGATCTGACAGTTTTTAAGGTTGGCTCAGTCACCAGGATGGCACTGAAGTACTAAGTATTTGTCACAAATTCTGCCCATCAGTCTACATCAGCCATTTTTAAAGTATGTGCTTGTGAACAGGTGTTCTGTGTGCAAAGAGATTGCTAGACAAATGAATTTGAGAAATATCATAGACTATAGCTCTTCTTAGAGCATACTAACAAGCCAGATAGATGTCCTACCATAAAAAGAAAAAAAGAGAGATAGAGTGAGAGAGAGACAGAGACAGACAGACAGAGAGATGATAGGTAGCTAGGTAGGTAAGTAGATAGATAGACCTGTATTTATTAGGGAGCTTGCCCAATATATTTGATAACAAAAAATTTATTCTGTAGAACACCCACTAATTGGAGTAGATTGGGTTTCCCACGTGGAGAAGACCAAACTCAAGTTTCTGTGTGCAATTTTAAATGTTTTCTGAGCTTTACTAGGCCAGCTTAGATTTTATTTAAATGTTAAATTACAAACTTTAATATTTTACTGAGGGAAAATTTCAAGCATATTGTTCCTGGTATTTTTATAGCAAAACTTAGGAAATACCAAAGTGCTGCAACTCAGTGAAATTTATTTTAACGTGTGGTTCTTGGAATCAAACAATCTAACAATTAACTGTCTGAGTAAGCTTGAAATATAAATCCATGAGTCAGGATGACCAAGCCAGCTCTGCATGGGTGTGCCTAGCAGACTACAGGTTATTAGTAACTCTAACTGGATCTATTAGCCAATAGTACTGACCATCTTCCAGTGATGTTGCTACATTTCTTCAAAGCTCACCAATTCAAATGCCTTCAGGCAGTAACATAAATGGATAGAAATGGAATAGAGAATGGTAGGGGCCATGTTGAATTCGGAAGCACTTGACCCCTAAAAGTAAGAACAAAAACAAACAAACAAAAACAAGGGGTTTTTGTTCTGTGTTTTCCAAACTACATTCATTTGGGGGCTGAATTAATTACGTGGGATGTCAGTATGTAAACCCTGTGTGGACCTTAAAAGAGAAGGCAAGATTTAAGTAATAGTATCTAGAATAATCCTAGAAAATAGTGGCATTCATTTAGTAGGATTGGAGAGTGAAATAATTATCTTATCAATATCATGACTTATGATTCATGGCTGTCATCCATGAGCTTTATCTTATATATATATATGTGGATTTGTCATTCCCATGAAATAGGCAAAGAGGGAAATATATTTGGTATCCAGACTCGACTGGATTCTTTGAATGATTTGGAAGTCACTAGAGGAGACTGGCAATGCATCTGGGGCATCATTTTGGCCAACTCAAAGGTAATTTTTTTTTTACTTGATAGTACAAGAGCTCATAGGGAGTTTGCTGTAATGAGATTAGACCTGTAGAATTCTCTGTGAAAATCAAAATATCACAACTTAAAACAAGAGAAGCTTGCTAGAAAGTGACTGAATGGTTGAAAATCAATAATCGCATGAAAAATTAGAAGTTGATGGGCTTATTTAGTTGGTAAGAAACTGCCGGAAGCTGCTACAGAAAGCAGGTTTTCAGGAGGGAAAAGGTTGTTATGGAAAGGTAATTGTTTTCAAAGAGGTTTAAATTCGGTTAAATACCTATTATCGGTAATGGTAAAAGTGCATGTCTACCTAGACACAGAAAGAGCATGATCTATGCAGGTCACATTCTGATTCAAGGGCATTACTCAACCTTCTTCCTCTAAGGATTTCAGAACTTAAAACAATCCACTTGTGAGTTCTGTAAGGGTGATGATGTTTCTTTGGTCTCAGAAAAACTTTCACAATGCTTGTTACTGTGCCATACCTAGAGCAGGCACTCAATAAAGCACAGATTAAATGTGTTCGCTGGAAAGACCAACAGTACTCACTAGTGTTGACTGAGCCCTTGCAACATATGAGCAAGGCAGTGAACTGAGTGTTTTACATACGATGTCTTTAACTGTACTGGAAAATCCTGTTTTATAGATAGGGAGACTGAACCTCAGAGAGGGTGGGTACCTCACCTACGATGACATGACAAAGAAGCTTTAAGTCACAGGGTCAAGATCTAAAGCCCTTATGCATTTCAACACACCCTGTAACTAGATGCGAATCTGTAAAAGTGAGGATGTCTGAGGAACCACTGGGTTTGTGGGAGGGGTGGCTGGAATCTATAGAAACCGTTGTATTGTGTTTGGGGAGATATAAATGGAGAGAGGTTTGAAGAAAGTAAAATAGGACATTAGAAAGGGAAGGGGACATTAGAAATTAAACAATGCTATTCATCTTATCTGTGCTTTAAGACCAAGTAATGCAAATATTTGTGACTATGAGACTGTGAGCCTACTAAGAGCTCAGATTAAGAGTATGTAGCGGGTTGAATAGTGTCCATCAAAAGATATGCCAAGTTCCCAAGTCCTTGGACCCTTAAAAGATGATCTTATTTGTAATAACGGACTTTGACAATATAATTGAGATAAGACTTCAGGTGATATCATCAAACTCAATGATGAATATCCTGTAAGAGACAGAAGAAGACACAGAAAGGCACAGAGAGAAAGCCATGTGACAATGGAGACAGACATTGGAATGATTCGTTCCTAAGCCAAAGAATATCAAGGATTGCCACTTGAAGTTAGGAGAGAAAAACAGAAGGGATTCTCCCTCAGAGCCTCCAGAAGGAACTTACCTTCTCAATGTCTTAATTTCAGACTTCTGGCCTTCAGAACTGTGAGAGAACAAATTTCTGTGTTTTAAGCCCCCAAATTTCTGGTCATTTGTTATAGCTACCCTAGGAATCTAATACAGAGTACCTGTCAAATTTGTTTCTGTAGACCTGCTTCTCATAGCTCTCAGGTTTCTTTTGGGGGGATATGGGACATCTTCAGAGAAATGGTTTGATAACAGAGACACTAAGCTGGATATTCTGATTTGGAAGCTAGAAAAGTACCCCTGAAATGTGACCCCTTAGGTGGTAGCTTTTATGTTCTCACTGTGGAATTGGCTCTAAAATCCAGACCATTAGTTTGAATTTCTCAGCTCTTCTTCTTGATTCCTCTTTAATTCCTTCTGTGACCCAACCTTAAACAATTTATTCACTCTCAGTTTCCTGGTCAGTAAACCAAGGCTGCATATTCAGCTGCTTTATTCAGCCATTGGCCAGAAAGGCTAAGAAATCTGCATTTAAGAAATATCACAGACAAGAGAAGTATTCACAAAGCCCAAGGAACAGTTGTCAAGCTGCTTCGCAGTTCTGTCCCACAGCTTCTTGCAGACTTATCTTTTGTTGTTGTTGTTAATGAGGTAGTGATAATCTCCCATAAAGGGTTAATGTTCTGGCATTAGAATATGCTAGCACAGACTCATAACGCTATGTCTCAGTGGGCACCATCAGCAAGCCTGCTATGGAAACAAATCCCCAGAGCTCTTAGAATATGCCCTGAGATACACCTTCAGTGTTGCCACAGATTCAAAACACACCATGGGTCTGTAATGAATTGAATCACTTTTTCCCAGTGGATAGATCTACTAACCTATACTATACTAACAGGTTCCTGTGGGTGAGAGACCCTCAAATGTAATGCATTTTATGAATAGATATGAAAATATAATATGGTCACTATAGAGATTGTGGGCTGTGCACTGTCCAAAATCACCTACATCATCACACCATTTTATTTCTTGTTCCACTTTGTCCTCATAAGGTTTAAATAAAGTGTTGTCCCTGTACCATTTCACCTGCACTATCTTTTGAAAACATCTGCCTTCTTTGCTAGGAAAGGGGAGAAGTGTTATGCACTTGGCCGGTGAAGAAACAATGCTGTCTCTATCTTCGTTACTACAAAAAATATCCTTATTTACTCATTCATTCAAATTTTTCAGTAGATATTTATTAATAGGCTCTTTCTGCACCACTCATTTAGATATTAGAGACATGGCAACAAAGTTCATAACAGATACAGTTTCTCCTCTTGGAGATTGTGGTGTGGTGGAGAGAAGCCGATAACACACAAATAACAAATAAATGTACAACCAACCAGGTGACGATAAAAGGCTATGAAGAAAAACCAGGCACGGTAGGCAGGCAGAGGGTGTTGGTGGGTGTCTTAGTTAGCTTCCGCTGCCATGCAAATACCATAAACTGGGTGGCTTCAAGAACAGAAATTTATTTCACACAGTCTGGAGTCCATGAGGTCCAAAATCAGGGGACTGGCTGATTCCGCTTCTGGTGAGGGCTCTTCGACTTGAAGACAGCTGCCTTCTTGGAGTGCCCTCACATGGCAGAGAAAGAGAGAGGGATTATAAAGATCCTAATCAGATTATATCTCCATCCTTATGACCTCATTTAACATTAGTTATTTCCTTTTCCAAATTGCGGGGTTAGAGATTCAACATATAAATACTGGGGGACACAATTTAGTCCACAGCAATGGAACAATGGAGGTTATTATTCTATGTAAGATGGTCAGGACAGGCTTCCCTGACACATGATTTGAGAACTAAAAGAAGTGAGGGAAGGTACCTCTTTGATAACTGGAGAATGCTTTCTATTCCAGACAAAAGAGCAAAGGCAAAGTCCTTGAGATAATTATGGAAGTACTTGGGGAGGTTGAGAAAGAGCTAGGAGACCATTGGGTCCAGAATTCAATGAGCCATAGAGATAGTGCAAGAAGTTGGACTCAAGAGCATCTTAAAGATTGGAAAAGGTTTTATACCACTTTGTAGATCGTCGTAAGACCCTAAGTAGAGAAGTGACATGATCTGACCTAATTTTTGACGGATTCCTGTGGTGGTGGTAGGTGTACTTCTCCCTTGTTTCCCATGGTAGTGAGTCTCCCAAGATGGCACACAGCACTTCTTCCCCAAGACATGTACATATACATGTCTTCTCATGTGAAGAAGTAGAGCTTATTTCCTCTCTTCCTGAATCTGAGCCATTCTTTTGATTGGCTCTGACCACAAGGATGCAGAAGTGATGTTCTTGGACTTCTCAGCCCAGACCTAAGGAATATGTACAATTTCTTCTTTCTGCCTCTCGAAACCCAACTTGGAGCCAAGGCACATGCAGATGCCACTTGGAGAGGACAGTGAGGCGGTGGCTGACAGCCCTAGCTGAGTTCCCAAACAGCAGTTGTTATCATGTGTCAGCTGCCTTCTTAGATTTTGAAGCCCAGCCAGGTCCCTAGATGCCTTCATCCCAAGCCAATATCACATGGAGCTGAGGAGACACCCACCTGAGCCAGTCAACCCACATGAGATAATAAAATAGCTGTTATTTAAGGCCATGAGTTTTAGAATGTTGTATTATACAGCTATAGATAATTGAAACATTCCCCTCTCTCCTTACCCTTTTCTTCCTTCTTTTTTCCTTCCTTTATTTCTCCCTCCCTCCTTTCCTTTCATTCTTTTCTTCTTTATATATTTTTTTTCTATATCTTTTCTCTTATCTTTATTTTCTCTTCTCTCTCATATACCATCATCTGTTCATTCTGTTCACCTGTATTAAGCCCACATGCAAGCAATACAGGCTAAATTTTTATGCCTAAAAAAATATCTAATGAGTGAGGGAAATATCTAATTAGACCAAGAGATATCAGAGAATGAAAGGAGAAAGATTTGGAAAAAATATAAACATTTAAATAATGAATTTCTAGTAATTCTTGGTTTGAGACCAAGTGGGCTGTCCCAGAACCCACCTTGGACCCACCTTGGGATCACACATTTGTGTGTCTCTTAGGGCTTGGTACAGCACTAGAGTGTCCCATCCTTCCCAGAGCAGGGAGTAAGACTCTGAGGCTGATTTTTTTTTTTTTAAAAACTTGACTTTTACCCAGACTATTACCTCTGTATTACTTTTCTATTGATGCATAACAAATTACCACCAATGTAAAGGCTTAAGACAACACTCATTTATTAGCTTTTAATGCTGTAAGTCAGAAGGCACATGCTGGATTTTCTGGTTAGAGTCACAAAGGCTGACATCAATATGTCAGTCAGGCTCAGTTTTCATCTGTAGTCTCTGGGGAAGACTTTACTTTCAAGTTCATTCTTACTATTGGCAGAATTCATTTCTTGCGGTTGTAGGACTGAGGTACCTATTTCCCAGTTGGCTTTCACTTAAAGACTGCTCTTAGTTCTTACATGCCACCTACATCTTTTTGTCACATGACCTTCTCCATATTCCAGTCAACAGAGCCATGGAATCCTTCTCCAACTTCCAATCTCTGACTTTCTCTTCTGTGGTAAGCTGTACAAACTCTGTTTTCCAATGGCTCATGTGATTAGGTCAGGCCCACTCAAATAATCTCCCTACCTCAAGGTCAACTATGCCATGAGACATAACCTAATCATGGGAGTAAAATCCATCATATTACAGTCCTGGGAATTATACAAGGGGTGTATGCTGGGCTTGGGGAATAGGATCTTGGGGACCATCTTAGACTTGAGTAAGCAGTACCGTGATTTGATAATTATTAGTGTTTTGAAAGATTTGGCTCTTTGTAGAGCAGAATGGCCAGAGAACAAAGCAAACATCTACTTGGACTGTGCTTGAATACTACTTGACTACTTGAGTTGATATACATGGAGACTTGTTTTTTGACTGAAAGAGAAAAGATAACTTTCGTTTTTTGTTAGTAGATGTCCAAGAGTGAGGGAAGAGTGTACGAGAACAACTCTGCCTGTGTATTCCCCACCACCACCATGAATTAACTGTGAATCTTGGCCTTGCTTCTGCATTGAGGAGATAAATTTGGGTGCATTTTAAAAATATTGTCTTTGAAAATGAAAATTTCCATTAAAAAAAAACATTAATGACATTTTATAATCTCAGCTAAGAATGGGAATCCTGAAATTAATTTCCATTTCACAACCTCTTCTTACTCCTAGAAACATTTTTATCATTTCCCTTCCTGGAAGTTGCAGTGAAATGTCCACAAGTTTATTTTGCTTTGCTGCTGATGTCACGCATATCATAAAACATTTTTCTTTGTCTGATTCATTCAATCGTTTAAAGCTTTCTTTCCTTCTTTACATTACTCAGAGTTGTAGACTTCTGCTTCTTGGATTCCAAGGAACTTTGTGAAGATGCCCATTAGTTTCTTCATTTTAAAGATGCCCAGATGTTAACAAAGGATAATTGTCCTAATGTAGTCTTTCTGGTAGGATACATATCATAAGAAAACAGACAAGAATGATTTTTCCATTAGTGATAGTCAGTGGTCCAAGGTTTAATTCTGTATTTATATCAAACTTACTTCTAAATCATTCCTTCTAAAAATGGTTTCACTGAGCATCACCTATCCTTTCTCTTCATTATGAGGAGAGTGTCTGCAATGTTCTCTTATTTTAAAATGAATGTTGTCATTTGGGTGAGATACTGAGGATGAGGATGTAGTGTTGCCCAACCCAGGCAAAAATGCATATTGTAAGAAATGTTGGCTTTCTCTCTGGTTCTCAAAGTCATCAAGCTTGCTCCCAATTCAGAGCCTTTGCACATGCTGCTCCCTTTGCTCTTCTCCTAGAGCTCCAGAGGGCTCAGTGGTTTCCAACTTCCTGGTGGAAGCTCTGGTACCACCTCCTCAAAGACGTTGTCCTTGACCTTTATGTCTAAAGTGACTCCTGTTGCAGTTTGTCATGTTGTCCTATTTCATTTTCTTCATAGAACTTATAACTACCCCCAAATCATTGTGTTATGTGTTTCCTTTGCAACCTGTTATTGACTGAGTCCTTTTATATCATTTTAAAAGAGCCGACTTAGGTTCAAAGCTGAGGACAAATAAATTGTTATACACCCTTGAATTCTAAAAATTGCCATAAAAATATCAAGGCTAGGCTCTTTCTCTGGGTCTAACTAAATAACTGTGGATACAAAAGGTGGATGGTGGGGGAATTCTGGGAAAAAAAGGGAGAGGAAGAGAGAGATAGGGAGTCAGGGACCACTGGCCTCATATAATGGCAGGAACTTACTTCTCCCATCATCATCCTGCCCAGAAAAATGACCTCTGAATTTCCAAGAGACCTGTTCCTAGAGTTGAAAATTACTGAATGGAGTGGAGTGTGGTGAGGGGGTTACTGAAAAAGTTTAATTCTGGAGGACTGGGATCATCAACAAGCATGGAGAGTGTTAACTGCTTCTCACCTGGAACTATCTGAAGGTGAGAAGCTTAATGGAGTAGATGGGGCCTAAAGGCGAGTACCAACTATGGTCTAGAGTACCTGGGAAAACTATTAGTTTCCTTTTAGAGGACCTGAAAGAGGACCACAGAGCTTCCTGTTGCTCCAGTTTAAGGAGCTCAGAGGCTATACGAGAGAACAGAGTTGCAGCCCTGACCAGGTGACAAGGGAGGTGATGTCTACCTGGGGAGTGTTGAAAGGAGCTCAGCATCCCAAAACACATGGCCAATGTCTATGTAAGGACACCCTAATTTGCAGACTGTTCAGTCTAGCATATGTTTTTCTAATGAAGATATATAAATCCAGCTCATCTTAAAAGTAAGATATAATAGTGACAGGAGGCTTCAGCACTACATAAGCAACTGGAAGCTTTGTTTGCCTAACTCAGAATATTTCATCAATTCCTGCCTTGATCATCATTTTATTGGAATTCTAGACATAGTAAGGAATTCTAAACATAGTGTCCAAGATTTTACTGAAGCAGATATTTTTTTAAATGTGAAGAAAGGATTCTAAACAGGAGTATGACTCAAGAGGGAAGGGCATTTTTAAAAGTCTGTGAGGCAGAAAAGGAAGTCTCTAAAACAACCCAAATAGTCCCCTAGGGAGCTCTCCAGTGAGTGTACATTTTAAAAGGTCATGTAAAAAAGAAAATCGAATGAGCAAGAGATAATCAAGAATGAAAGCAAAGAAGTATGTAGTAAAAACTAATGACTGGAGTCAATTAACACTTGTGAAAAGTGAAGAAAACAAAAAGCATCATATCTATTCTCGGAAGAGAATAAAACTATAATAGCCCAAAATAGTTTTTTTGGCAAGATGTTTCATCATTAGCAGGTAAAAGAGAGGTCAGAATTTCCTTGTTCCTGTCTTCTTTCCATCTCTTTGACTAGGGCCCATAGACACCAATCTGGGAGCTTAGGGAAAGGGCATTACTGAAAGACTTGAATTTTTCGTAAACAGATCTATTATGTTCCTGGATCAAAGAGGGTACGTATTCAATTCTTTCCAAAGTTAATGAAAATCCCAGTAAAAATGAGTATATGTTCTTCAGTATTTATGTTCAAAATGATTGCAGCAGCACAACTCAAAAACTGGAAGTAATCCAGCGGAAAGTATAACCTCCTCAGAGGGAGGTTGACTGTGGGTAACTGAAATCTCGGAAAGCAAAACTGTGGATATGGGTTTATGGGGACCACTGCAGTCTCTCTGTATTAGATGACCAGAGCAGTTAAGTGACCCCAGTTCCTACCATAAGTTCTGGCCTACAGAGAAGGGCCATCACCAAGGATGCCGGAGCTTCCTTTACGAATTAATTCACTCTAATGGTAAAAGATATGTCTTCTAGACCCTCCCAGTGCTGTAGAGTAGATCTTAAATAATAAATCCACTCTAACAGTGATTTTCAGCAATCTCAGCTCTACATGCCTTTTAGACTTTTCCTCAATGCATATATACATATTTACATGTAACTTTTAAATGAAAAAAATGTAATAATTCTTATATGTTTTGTGACTTATTTTTTACTCAATAAGATATGATAGCTGTATTTTTGTGAAAAAATCATATTTAAAAATTTAACTAGACTTATGGTCTTTAATTTTATGCAAGTGATTTATTAAATCATTTCTATATAGTCGTCTTTTTCACTTTTTTCATTTGTTGTAACATTCGATGCTGTGAAGATCAGTCTGGTAACTAATTCATATCCTTAAAAAGTTACATTAGGGCATGGAGATTTTTTAAAGCTGGAATAAATTATAAATGTTATGATTTATAATTAATGTGAAATGATAAACATAAATGGGAAATGAGTTCTGATGTGATAGAAAATTTAATTAAAAACTTACTTCAGTTTTTAATTTCCAAAAAATAAATATGTGTAATTAAAAAGTCAGATTTGCCAGAGGGTTTCTAAGAAGAGCAGCTCCATGGAGGAGGGTAAAACTTGTTTATTGTCTAATTTGTGGAGTTCAGTTCTTTTGCTTTGGAAATCCCGTTAGGATGCACAGAACATTTCTTTTGGGTACCATCTCCCACAACAAAGGCCTTCCTTCTCTTGAATCTTCTATTCAACTTTTAAGACAAAACTCTCCTTGTTGGAAGGCTCAATGCCTGTCCACTGGGGCATCCACTCCTGGGTGAAGGTTGACTTGACCTGTATTCTGTAGACTTCAACTGTCCCCTGTCCCATGAAATAACCTCATGGGTTAGCCTCATGACCCACCCTAACTGTCTGTTGTACCCAGAATTCCCAAATGCAAGCTTTCCTGTGGTTCTTTCAATCAGAACAGATCTCCTACCTTTTCAGACACTCAGCCATCTCTACCTATCCTTGACCACAAGCTCCTTCACTTGGATCATCCACATGCCTGCGTCTGCTTTCCATTTTTCTAGAAATTTACTGAAATCTTAAATCTACTCATGCCCCTTCTTTCTCTTTTTTTCTTGTGAGTTTATATCTTTTAAAATTAGTAATATTATTCCCTTACAATAAATTAGTGAAGATGCAAGCGGGAGAGAAGATAGATGTGTATGTCTAATACACCATTTTGAACAGAAGTTGCCTACTTGTTTTAAATGTATTTGATTATTGATTCCAGCATATACAATCTGTGTACTCAGCAAGTTGATAGCAATGAACTTTAATTTTTTCATCCATACACTGCTGTAATAAAACATTTCCTGTCTACTTCTTAAATGGGATCAAAGGAAATATCACTTGTATGCAAAAGACCTTTATGAGGCCCCAAATCTACACAGTTTCTTTTATTCCTTCAATCTTCTCCCACTTGAGATAGGTTATTTCATCTCATAACCTAGCTGATGAAAAGCTTTCTCAAAAAACATAGACTCTTTCTCTTCTAAATCTACTTTATGCCAAAAAAAGATATGATTTTTTTAACTATCAAGCATATTAGTTCAAAAAGAGTTACATTTTTGATCGCTGTTACTTTCTTTTTATTATTTCAAAATGTCAGGGGTCTAAGAAAAATATTATAATAGGCAAGACCAAGCCAGGCTGCTATTTTATTTCAATAAGAAAACTAATTATCTGGTAAAAAGAGAATAAAAGCACTTGTAAAATCTTTAATCAATGTGTTAATTGAAAAAGTAGTTCATTTTCCTTGTCAGATTGTTAGTATCATGTTATACTCATTCATCAGCCTCCGAAGAAGAAGAAAATGTGAGATCATTCAATAACTCAACTCCTTACTAGACATAACTTTCTATAATGCCTTGCCTTATACATTCTAGTTGTCCTAAAGGCAAATTACAAGTGATCAATATAACTAAGCTTTTATTCTCTCTCATTTGCTGCTGAGATTCAGTACAGTTTACTTTTTGGTGATTAATAACTAGCTAAGACAATATGCCTATGGACAGGCACACGATTTCCTGTCCAGTCCTCAAGCCATTAATCTCAGGCAAGTATCAGCAATAGGTATCAATCATCATTATTAAAATACAGTGTTATTATTAGGCAAGGAAGTAAAACGAGCACAGAATATGTCCATTGCTAGAAAACAAAGTGTTCAGTATCTATTTCCATGCCCCCAGGTTACACACTCGAAAATCATTGTGATACCATAGCCTATTACTCTAGAGTTAAAACAGTTAAGAGCCATTGCTTGCTTTATATATCAATTCTATGCTTTATTTCTGGAGATGGAGAAACTAAAATACCTGTTTTAGAGAGTTTGTGATGATCATGGATTATACACCTGGGACTACTGGTTATTCCCATAAGTTAACCCCAAGCCTCCTAGGAAGTCATAATTCTTGATGATTTTTTTAATAGTTTTCAGAGGCTTTCTTATGCTACTAAAAGTCAATATAAGCTTTTCCCAATTATTTTTTCCTTTGTGTTCGATTAACAGGCAGAAGAGCCAAAAACCAGGGAAATTGTAGAGACTGGCATTCAGGCTGTTCTCTATTCCAAGAAAGTTGTAGATTATCTTCTAGGCTAACATTTCCTATGCTTGTTTGACTATAGAAATCACTTAGGGTGTACACTGGTTAGCTACCCCAATACTCAGTTTCTTAAAATAGCTGTCTTTCATTGCCTGTAAATCTGTGGACCACTGGTGTGGTTTCGCCTATCAGCTCAGCTTGGCTGATGGAGAATTTTGGCTATCTTTGCAAAAAATCCCACTTCAGAGTCCATTTTAAAAACACAGAGTCCTTAAACCCTGTACTAGATATCAGTGTCCATCTTAAGATCACAATTTATCAATTCTATTCAATTTTACCCCTATCGAGTACTCTCATTAAACCTAGAGAACTTTCTGGTCCACTTAATTTTGCCCACAACCCCTACCATTTCTGAGATCAATGATGTAAACTAAGACCTCTCACAACCCCATTTTCAGCAAAATAATAAACTAGGCTGAACTTTTTAGTTCTTCTTTAGAAATATAGGACAATGTTCTAAGGATAGATCGTAGCTCCAGGGGGTTTGTGTGCCAATGTTACTGGTCATTTGGTCAAACTTAACCTTTGAAATATGATGCTATTAACCTTATGGCAAAGTATCACTAAATTCATTCCTCAACCAACATTTACTGAGTATCTACTATGTCCCGGTTCTGTAACATAAAGAGATTAAACAACCTTGTTGCTTAAATATTGGGTTTACTAGAAAAAAAGAGAAGGGTTTTATGGCCAGAAAACTTTCCTGGAATGACTTGGAGTTAATGATAGTAAGCAAATAATATATTTTATTGTATATACCTTTGAGCTAAATACCAACAAAAGCCCTTGTCTTGAAAATTCAAGTAATGTTTGCATTAGAAGATTATTTAAAAAAGAATTTAACGTTCAGATTGAAAATTAGCATCCTTAAAATATGTACTCTTGTAGGTTTTTTCTCTTTTGGGGTTCCTTGATTATTTGAAATTCACAGTAAAGTAAGGAGTGGAATAGATCTTAAAATAACCTAAATTCACAATGTGACTGTGGGTCAAAAAGACATTAATTAGACTATTTCAATGTTGACATTTAATGAGCTGCTTCAATGGGTCTCTCATATATTTACTAGTTTATATTAATGATTGTTAAATAATAAGGCCTTTCCTCACTTTGGCAAACTTTTTCCTGAATGCCTATTAAAAGCTAAGCCCTTGGAATACACCAGTATGCAGAACAAAGGGCCCTGCTTTTGTGGCGCTCAATTATAGCATATTGAAAGCCAAAGGATTTTCTAATCTTTCAGGGTTTGCAGTGTTGGTAACAGTGCCTTATACTTAAAAATACGAAATAAAAATTAGGGGCATAGTGAGGCAAGCACCGTATTATAGGAGTGCTCATTTAGTAGACTTCCCCAGAAGGTTTTGATTTCGAAAGATATCAATTGCAGCTTCCCTAAAAAGGCATCTATTTAAATTATGAAGTGCTGGAAAATAAAGATAGGGACTTCTGTCCAAGGAGACTGGGGATCCGAGAGTGTCTGGGGTGAGCCTGGGAATTTGGGCAGTCAAGGTTCCCAGAGAGGCCAGTGGAGCAGGAGCTGGACCAGACTGTGAAGAGGCTGTCACGAGAGGCAGCATCACTCCAGCTGCAGCGCTCTCAGACAAGCCCACAGGAAGCCAAGGGCGTGGTGGCTAGGGCTGAAGGAAAATTCCAGACTCCAGAGGCAGTGCCTTGGGGACACCACAGTGTCTTCAGCCCTGGCTTCTTTAAATAAATAATACCTCCCCCCGGCCCCCACCAAAAAAAAAAAAAAAAAAAAAAAGAAAGAAAAATAATACACAAAATCCCAGAAAACTACAACAGCACAACAAAAATCACTGCAAAAGTGAGAGTATTCAGAAACAATAAAATAAAAAACATGGAAGTAATTTATTTTGTTTAAAAAAAAAAAGAGAGAACAAAAAAATAATTTCAGCCTTCAGGCCTTATTAATAAAGGAGCCATCAGCAAAGAGAAACGATACTACAGAGGAAGCAGGAAGGATGTGATTGAGCCCAAGGGAGCCACCGTTTGGAGGAGAATCCAAGTTTGGCTGAAGCAGAGGCTGTGGAGGATGGTCTGGGAGTGACTGGCCGGAAACAGTCGCCGGGAATCTGAGCAGAGAGAAGGTGCCTGAGACGAATCCGAGAATCTTGACTTAGTGTGTGGTTGGGGTCAGAGCACATGTTGCACCCAGGAAACTAGGAGGCTCAAAAGCTTGCGTTCTCCCTGACAGCCACATCATCTTTTCCCCACGCCCTTCGTGGTCACCTCCTGGATGGAACAAGTCGCGGCTGTTTGCCACCAAACGGCTGCCGATGTCTGTGGCTTAGTTTTCCCTGCTCCTTGAGGACCCTCAGAGTCTGAACAGATAAATAAACATTTTTTACATATATGTGCATCTACACCATTGCTATGGGACATATAAAATGTGGTTTATACATTATAAATATAAAATTTATTTTTTATGGTATAATATGGACCTGTAGGTGCAATGTACATGTACATATGGTAAGAAAAACTTATGAGGCTAGAAGTGAACCAGATAATTACCCAGAAGAAGGATCACCGAACTAGAAAGATTCTAAAGGGATAGTGTATTTGGCCAGCTTTAAATTCAGGGTAGATTAAAACTCAGGCATTGGAATTCCAGGGTCAATCCTCTTTGGATTTCTTTGGATTTCTACCACTTAAAGTTGTGTGACCTTTGGCAAATTACTGAACTGCTCTTGCCCTAGTTTTCCCTTTTGTAATCTGTGGATATCGATAGGATACACCTCATGGAGTTGTTTGAGGTTTAAATGAGTTAATATCTGCAAAGACTTCAAGCACTCGATAAATGATGGCTGTTATTCTCAGCTTTGAACTAGTTGTCGAAATAGTCAAAGAAGTTTTGCACCAATTTAATTGCCTGGTCTTTTGATTTGTCATGGCAAGTTGGGATATCAAGATTTTTGTATGAACCCTCCTAGTTTTCAAATACTGGAAACTCTTAAAATTAAAAAAAAAAATCTGTGCAGGCTGAACAAAATGTACCCTGCCAATGGGCCAGAAGTTTGAGCAACACATGTGTCTGGAAAGATCTCTGCAGGGGAGCACCAAGAAAGCCTCGCCGGCAGGGCAGGGCAGGGCAGGGCAGGGCAGGGCAGGGCAGGGCAGTGTTGCTTGATGTGAAGTCCAAGCCTACTGAAGTGATGCATCCCTCTTGTTCTCTCTAGTGAAGGAGCAGGACAATCGTCAGACACGTGGTCCTACACTGCCACCATACCTTAAGAATGAAACCTGAATGACAATGGTTGGTGTTTGTCTCCTCTTTTAACTGGGTTGATTTTCCCCAGGCCACCCTCCTAACCATCCATCCCCTTTGCAGTTAGAGCGCATCTCAGCACATCTACCAGGCTGCTGTTCTCTGCTCAAGGATTTGTCTGGGGCCCCAAGTTAGTTACAAAGAGGTAATAGATGCCTATTTGGCCCATGAAGGACCTTCACACAAAGGCATTGGAAGGTAGATAGGTAGATATAGTTCAGATGTTTGAGAACTGATTCAGGCTCAACCTTGTGGGTCAGCGAACATTTCCACAAAACTCAGTTGCTCAGGTCTTGGTTTTTGTTTGGACAAATTTCCTGAAGCACGGATGGCCTTCGTCCCAGTACTTGTAAATGATACTACCCCTTAACCTGAGATCTTGCAGACTGTTGGTATGGCATTGGAAAACAATGTCTAAATACTAGAAACACCACTATATGTTAAATACATATAATATAAAGTATTCTACAGTTGAGAATTTGGTATTTTAGTTGTTTCCTGGCTAGGGGGCAGCTCTTGTGTAGATGTATAAACCTATTCAAGTTATTACTATAGCTTGAGGTGAAATGAATCAATATTAAAACCACAGAGATTCACACAGTGGGTTTATCTAATAACCTCAGCCTCACTCTAATTTGTTCTTGAAACTACTTATAGCTGCTGGTTCACAAAATCGTGTGCGCCCACTCATTTTACAGCCTCCTTTTGAAGACTGTGTTTTGAGAGTTTCAATCTGCAGTTCAATTCTTCCCGCCTACTGCTGGCGACCCCGTTCCCTTGACTACCATAAACAGGTCCTCTGGTCTTCATCATAACAAAAAGGAACCACGAGGAAGTTCAGTGATGAGGAAACTTGGTATGATGCTACCCAAGCATAGTGGTCCATAGCAAAAGGTGCCATATTGGGTCAAACAGATCTCTCTTGAGGACAGTGAATGGGAAATTCACCTGGGAGAGAAGCTGAATGAATGAATGACACATGTTTTGGGGACAGAATGACCAAACCACCTGGAAGATGGTAAACACTCAATTTGTCAGAGGGAGTTCAGCCATGACTTCTCAGAAGAGAGTGTTTCATTTATTCATCATTTATTTATTCATTCATTCATCAAAATAGAATGAGCATGTAAATGTCACTTGATATCCTAGGCGTGGTGTGAGACACACCTGACTTCATTCTCAAAGAACTTAATTCTACTTGGGTAGTGAGATGAAAAGTTAAATTTCAATTTAATAATTCAATAAGAGTAAAAGAATTGTGATTTCTTAGTTTCCAGAACTCACCTCCTTTGGGTTTTTCAAACATCAGAAGGCTTTTTCTTTTAGTATGAAACTTTTTTGGAGTCTTCCCTGACTACTCTCTTTAAAATCATAACCTCTCCTTCTCCTTCCCTGCCTTTCCTGACTTTCATCAGCCCTGTCCTATGTTTCTGTCAACACACTTAAAACCCTGTGACAGTGTATTGCGTACTTCTTTGCTCTATTCACTGTTTACTGCCGGGTCTTTCTGTGAAAATTTAAGGTCCCCAAGGGCAGAGATTTCTATCTGTTTTGCTTATTGATGTATTTCAAGTACAGAACAGTGCCTGGAACATGACAGGTGCTCAATATAAATTTGGTGGATGTCGAATAAATGGAACTTGAAAAATCAGGGATGATAATGTTTCCAAAATCTTTCTTTCTACCTATCTTCTTAACTACAACACTCTGGATATAAAGCAAACTTTTGGGAGCAGGGATTGTCACATTGAATGATTCTTATTTTGCTGAGTTTTTCGCATTGCCCTCAGAGCTACAAAGTGGGATAAACTAGTCCTATAGTTGATCTACTCCAGACAGATGTAGTATTTAAGTTGTAGTGTCCACTTTTTCTTTGATGTCAGCTGAGCAGGGGTCGTTTCTCACCTCCACCTGGGGGAACTTCTTCCTGCCATGAATTCTTGGCCTACTCACTTTTGGACTTGAGGGAATTCAGAGAAGGAAACTTGCCATGTTGTTGTTGGAAATAAGACTAAATAAGTAAGAATTAACTTTAAGATCGTATTTTCTAATTTTTAATCATATCAACAATTTTTAGCTGCATAAGTTTTGTATTGCCCATTTACAGATGGAGGAAGTAAGGACCAAGAAGCTGCTTCTTATCAAAATTTGCTCAAGTTTACATAGTTGATCATTGGAAAGGATAGGACTTGACCGAGGTCTGCCTAGCTTCAGAGTTAGTACTTTCTTTACCATCGTTTTGCTTCTGTGAAGATCTGGAAATGTGTTTCTTCGAACGATGTGTATAAAATTCATTCATGAAACTTATCCTACAGATCCTGGCTGCTCGTAGGACTTTTACATTTTACTTTCCCTTTGTTTTTTAAAACTTCCTTATAAAGTTGAGGTTTTGGATAGCTGAGTTGTAGTCAGAGACCCTTTAAAGCACATGCCAATGAGTGTTTCTGGAACACATTGGGGGCGGGGCCCTCTTGAAAGCCAAATATGGGTTTATAGATTAGTACGTGAGTCCAGAGCAGCATGAAAGAGCAGATATTTGAACAAGCTCCTTCCTTCAACATGGGGCAGCTGTCTGTGATTATGTGAGTGACAATGGCTTTGACTAACAATAGACAGAGACCAACCCCTCAAGCTTTTCCAGATTGAAAGGTAATGCTTCCTTTTGAGAGGAGTGGTTGTATATCTGTTCCTGGCATCACTTTAGAGGTTTAAGAGAAAAAAAAAAATGAATTACTAAGCTTCCTGCATTGTATGTCAGAAAAATGAAAGAGAAAATGACTTACTGATATCAGGGTAACAATAATGCCATTTTTACTATCAAACATACAAACAAACGTTTGCTAAGTTTGCCTTGGAGAAGACTGCTCATATAAAACTGGTCCCAGCTGGACTCCTAGTTCTGAGATGCATTCTCCATGGGAACGCCTCCCTTTGCCCTGAGAAGTCTAACAGGGACAAACAGCCCTAAGGCTTGGGAGCAAACACACACTCTGGGCTGGGAAAACAAACAAACTTTTCTTATGCAGAACCCAAGGGTTCAGGTTTCCTCTTACCATTTCTAGAATAAGTTTTTACTCTGAATGATTATGCCTGGCTTCTGACCAAACTAAAGAATTCAGCAACAGCTATTTCTAGGGCCAACATTATCTTTGCATGATTCCTGTTCTCTCCATTTATCTTCACTTCCTTTTCCATCTCTCAACGTTGCCCTCATTTTTTCAGATAATTTGGCCCCAGACTTTTGGTCTCCACTTCCAAGAGGCTGTATTCTTGCTGACTTCCTCCTTACTGTCCCTTAGTGGCACGTGGTCCTTTGGGACTGATCATTGAAACAGCTTTCCTTGTCCCAGAGCAGTGGAAGAGCGGGTGCCACATCAGACTCATTAAGCGGATCCAGTGACTTTCAGAATAAGTTCTTCGCTTGGAAACATAGAGGCCCGAGGCATTCTCACAACTCAGGTGGGTCTGATAACATTTATTTATTAAATCCCTCCTTCAATCGTCATGCCTTCCGTTTCCAAACAAATTGTTTTTATGCCTCTATTTGTCAGGGTTTAGAGACAGATAAAGTCAGGACTCCCTGATCTACTTGGCATGTGTCCTTCTCTCTTCACTTAGTTAACTCTTATTTATACTTTAGATTTCAGCCCAGTTATCACTTCCTCAAAAAATCCTTCACCTGCCTATCATATTAGGCACCCATAGAATTATTTTCTTTTCCTTAATAGCACTTACCATAGTGAATATTTCTTATATGTGGACTCTTGATCATTGGTTTTCTCCACTAGACTTTAAGCTGAATGTTTGTTCTGCTCATCGTTGAATATTCAATATCTAAGGAGTGCTCCCAAAGTAACTGTGTAATGTATGTAGAATGGGGAGACAATCAGAAGACCATTACAATATTTAGTGTGATGGCAGTGTACACCATGGTGTTTATCTAATGCAGACCGAGTTATAGGGTGGATAGAATAAAGGAAAAACTCCTGGAAATGACACTTGACCTAAGTCCTAGATCATAAGAATGTGGCCCAACAAAAAACCCAAGCGTGGGAGCTTTGGTGACAGCATTCCCAGTTGGGGCAAGGTCTTAAGCCAAACCTTTGAAATGGGAGAGAACATGGCTAACCTGTGTGAGTAAAGGCAAAAATCTCAGTGAGTTCGCAGCTCGGGGTGAGAGCTGGGAGGTAGGGATTTGTCACTTGAGACAAGTCTTGTAGATTCAGGGCACATCATGAAGGTCTTTTCATGCTGTGCTAAAAGTTCTGACCTCACTCAGCAGGTGATGAAGATGCAACTGAAGTATTTTGCTTGGGGTGAAGGCATGAGCAGACATGCTCCATGCTCAGACGAGTATGTATATCCTAACTTGCATCACTGGCTCTTAGAGGAAGATCAGAGAATTTCTAGTGCTGCTAGTCCTAGAAGCAAGTTGCTGTGAGAATTGGGAGTCCCTAAAAATATGGGGGAGCTGTTGCCTTAGCACTCTGCACAGCTGAAGGAAGAAATCTGGATAGATTAACAAAGGAAAAGATGTACTTCTACTTCAAAAGGCAGGATTTTAGAAACTCATCTTTCATTTTCTGGGAAAACAATTATTTGGGGTAGTTGGATGGCACATAGGCACAGGAGTCCAGAAAGACAGCCATCACTACTCTTCTCTTTTTCAGAGTGAGGTCAGTGATTATGCTTCATTTCACATAATGGTCAATGGGACCAGCCAGTTTTTAATCTTACCGCAATACTTGGTGTTGTAAGAAAATGCACATAAAAGAAATTCTAAGAAAACGATGCACGAGAGAAGGAAATACATTCTATTTCACTGTCGGCATAATTTATGACTCAGTCATCATGGTTTAATTAGGACTTCCTTAAAGTTTCTCCTTTTGGGATGTCTGAATACTTGCTTTTCACTTTTTTGAAGAATTCTTCCCCTTTTAGATACAGACTCCTAATTTTACCACTTGCCAAGATACCTTTCTTCTCTTAGCTCAGAATTACCTTTCTTCTCTTAGCTCAGAATTGCCTTTCAAATCCTCCCTCTTCCAAGCCCTGGAACCCTAATCCTATCTTGACTCACCAGCCTCTCTGATTTCTCGTACATTCTTGTGCCTGCTCTCTGGGGAGGGACCCAAACCCATAAAAATCTTTACTCCAAACTCATTTAATTCTTAACATTTCCAGATGTGTCATTGGCCTCAGCTAAAGGTGGGGCAACATCTCTCCGGGGCAAAGCTGAGGAGTGTGTGAGCTTCCTGAATGGGACACCAGCTCTGTGCAGGACCTCCTGAGTGGGCTGGCAATTTGCGGCCAGCTCCAGGGGAAGTTGTGAAATGAATGACCTTCAGCTTTTTCTCACATCTTAATTTGTCCCCAGATTTTATTCCTTGTGCATTTTAGCGTCATTCCTCATCGATCATACAGCCTTGCCTTGGAAGGACCCCGGACTTAAAATAATGAGATTTGGGTCCAACTCCCAACTGTAGTACAAACTGTCTGGACATGTGGGTAACTTCTTTCCTCATTCATAAAAGCAGAATCTGACCAGCCATGATGGCTATGAGAATCCAAGGCACATTTACAGGTGCCTTGCAAACTCTAGAGTGCCATGTAAATGGGAAGGACATTGTCAGTGGTAAGACCCAAAGCCCGAACTCTGCTGGGCTGTTTTCTCAATCTTTCCCTACTTATTCTAAGTCACTACTGAGAGATTTGGCCTGGACATAATCCCTTTCTGTCTCTTGTATTTGTCTCTATTTCCCCTTTTCCCCAAAATGGTCCTGTATATTTTCCTCTTATGTTGATATTTTCAGTATTCTACCTAAATACTCAGATAAATTTGTGTGTGTGTGTGTGTGTGTGTGTGTATGTGTGTGTGTGTGTATGTGTGTGTATATATATCAGTGAGCTAATAAAAATAATGAAGGCAGCTGTGATATGCTGTGTGGTATATTATGTACATTATGATAGACTTATGTATATTATGATAAACATATATATTAATGAACTAGTCAAAGAAGGTACACTGTGTGGCAGGCTGTGTGACAGTCAAAGGGCCATAGATTGACCTCTCTTTCCTGTTCTTACTTGTTCTTACTTGTTCTGTGATTTAAGCCAGCATTTCCAAAATGGTTACATAGAAACCGAGAGAGCAAAGTGTGATAAACCCTAGGTTAAACGAAGTTAAATAAATGTCTTTACTTCAGGATGACTGTGCACTTAGGATTATTCAAGAAGGGGATTTAAGCATTTATTTCCAAATATGTTTAATCGTAAAATATTTTGTTTTCAAAGTGAAGCATCTGGGTGACTAATGTTTTATGGGTTGCACCTAGGGAAAATCCACCTTTAGCAAATTAGGAAAAATGGGATAATGATTGTTGGCACCGGAGCAGTTATAGGAATTACAGGAAGTAAGATGTGGAAGTGTCTGCGAGGGCTCTGGGCATGGAAGGCTGAAACAGCAATGCCTCAGCCGCTCTGAGCTCAGACGTGGTTAACGACAATGCCCAGGAGAGGTGGTGTCCACGAGGGGGGAAATGCAAGCTCTGATGGACTCAGAGCAGGAAGAGATCCCCTCTGCTCTCCTGCAAAGGGGCTGACGAACCCCTCTTATTATCCAGCACCCCCAGCAGGCGTCCCCTCGGTCAGACCCGGGGTGGCCCAGGACGTGCAGACAGGATTCAGAGCAGAGCGCACATTAATGGAGACTGGAGCCTCTGTGATCACACTGTGAACTCGAGCAAGAAGGGAAGTTGAAAGACAAAAGCGACATGAAACTCTCAATAAAATGTACAAATGGGACCCATGCAGAGACCTTAGCCGCGGTAGTTAAGTTGGATACCGGTGTTTTAGTAAAAAGGAACTACAAACCAATACAAAACCCACTGTCTCTCCTTCACGGTCTCTCTTGTATGACTATGTTTAAGATTCTGGAACTTGTTCTCATTAGGAGCGTGGGATCGGTCATCCTTGATCCTTATCGATGGCTTTTCACTTTGTCATAAATCTCAAATTAAGAACCCTTCAGGTGTGCTCACATGTGGATATCTGGTATGGGTGGACCTGACCTCATAGAGTCGGATTCTGGCATCTACTCGGGGCAAAAGCAGGTTAGCAGTGCCCTTTGCAGAATGCTGCCTTAAAATTAATAACCTCGGTCACAGGAAGTATACCCTAGATGGTGCACGTGAAATTTTCAATGCATTATCTCATTCATTCATTTATTTAGTCGACATTCACTGATTCCACAGTATTCTTTGAGCACCTTTCTCTGGCATGTGTCATGATAGGAGCTGGGAGCTCATGGTAAATATGGCAGCCAGGGTCCTGATTCTCATGGGCCTGTGTTCAAATAATAGAAAATACTTGTTTATTTAATCTGGAAGGAAGGATGGAAACAGAATCTTCCATAGCACCCATGAACTTTATGTCTCTAGTTAGGTGCTATGGCACCTTTTAAAGGCACCGCATTCATCGTCTGGTCCAAAGAAGTGACTCTAACCTAAGATTTCCAGGCAGCTCTATGTGGGCGGATAGCAGCCCTGTGTCAGGCATCTGAGCAAGGGGTCTGGAGGGGCAGGTCCTTCTGGAGCATTCGGCTCTTTGCAAGTAAGTGTCCGTTTTGCCAGTAAACAGCCTGAGTGCTATGAGAGATCACACTTATTTTTCATTCACTAATCAGAGTCTTTACTCTAGAAAACAAGGCCCCTCTGCCTGGCTATGAGGCAGAAGCTTGGCCAGGTCTACTTATGATGATGAGTCCCAGGCAAGTGGGCACATTGACTGTGAGTCAGATTTCTACTGAGGCATGTTCCTGGCACCCAGTCTTCATTGGTCTGCTTCCCACCTCCTGGTGTTAAGTACAGGAGGGTATTTGAGTTGAGACGTCTCTGAAGAACCTACGGGTTCCTGTGGTATGAATAACAAGCCTAACTTCTCATTCTGTACTATAGTCTTTTTTTGTCTCCACGTTATTTTGATCTTTCTAAAAATGGATTCAAGTTTTTAATCAACTATAATTCTTATTAGAAAGAAGACTATAATAAATGGATGAAGAGTGATGCCACCAGTCATCTAAAAATTCATATATTATAGTAAAAAAAATATTTAACTTTCCTGGATAGGGGGGGCAAAGCAAATATAATAGGGGGAAAAAAGAGAAATAAAAAAAGTTGCAATTAAAGGCATCTTGACGAATGGTGGACATTTCCTATAAACTTGATTGTCATAGCATTCAATGACAAACAGAGATTAAAAAAATTTTTTTGAGATTTAATAGAATTGTGAAAAGTTAAGGAGCCTGGGAAAATGATAAGAGATGGCTCAGAGTCCACAGGGATGCATCTCAGTTTGATTTTTTTTTCCCTTTAATTATTCTGTTTTGCTACTTTATGGTCAGTTTTCTTTTTATGACTATGTAAAATATTATATCTGTATGAGTGGCTTTGAAATCTTTCTGGTTAGCCTTGATGACTTATTTTAGTCTTGTATTCATTCATTCATTCATTCATTCACGAGCTAGGAAAGTACCTCCTGAGTCCAAGACGCTGAGAGAATTCAGGAGTTTCAGAGTCTGCTTTCAGAGAGTTTATAACCCAGAAGGGGGAATAAAACATCACTCTAATATAAGATGAGATGGTAAACACACAGAAAAAAAGGTGATTGGAATACCAAGGAGAGAGAAATCCATTTTGGCTTCACTCTCCTATCTGCTCAAGCTCCTCACTTGGGATCTCTGCCAGCATGAAGCTTGAGAGCATGGCTTTGAATCAAATGGGCAGGTTCGGCTCTCAACTCTATCACTGACTGGCTAGGTCACCTTGGGCAGATTATTTTCCTTCCTTAAGTCGCAACTTTCCCACATGTAAAATGAGGGTGAGAATAATAATAGTATCCAGTTCTAATATTGAGGACTGAATAAGGCAATGGCTCTATAAAGCGGCCAGCCAAGTGACACATAACAAATGCTAAACAAAATGAGTGCGTGTTCTATTGTAACTTACCCTTCTTCCTGATGTCCCTGTCTGTGCTGATGGCAACCCTTCCTCCTGATCACGAGGCTTGAACCTCAGGAATCTCCCCTCTTCTTTCTCATTGGCCCTGTACATCTAGCCACCAAGCTTTGTGTGAACTGACCGCAGGAGATCCATGCATTTCTCTCATTCATTTCCATGCTGCCAGCTGAAACTGGGCTCTCACAGAACGTTAACCACTAGCTAAGATTCTGGAGGGTTTACCCTGCACCTTTTATTTTATTATGAGGTGGATGTTATTATTTTTATGCCCTTTTACAAGAAGGAAACTAAGGCTTAAAGAGGTTGAATATCCAGCTTTAGGACACTATTTTCTGCTTTTTGCTTCAACATTGACCTAGCATGGCCACTTGGGCATAATAGGTATTCAAAACACAGGTTGATTAATATGATAGCCTAGACATAGACATAATTTATTCTTGTGAATAAATTAAGGAGATCATGCAGTTAATAGTGAGGGGATCTTGGATTATCAATTGGAGAACTATTAACTGCCTAGTAAGTAAAGACATTTAAGTTAATCGTGTTGTCTTTCTCCAGGTTGACCTTTTAGATACTGATTTTTTAAAAGTGGTAAATAAGTGCCCTGTTAACTAGTCATGGGTTATGAGATTTAATTTATTCCAGCACTGGTTTAAGGGAATTGAAATTGGCCCCCAGGCTATGTGTTAGAACTGCTAAACTAGAGACTTCACTTGGAATGGGGAAATGATGATGTCAAGCAGAGATTTTCATGGCTACTCCTAAGTGATTTGACTATAACTCATGCCTTACTGGAAAAATTGAGTGTCCATCCATCCCTGAACAGGTGTAGAATTGCCCAGTGGATGTTATTGTCAGCAGCAGCAGTTTCTGGAACCTTACTATAAATGCAGCATCCAGCTCCCATCCCTAACTAATAATAATCTGCATTTTAACAAGGTGCTTAACGTGCATATCAAAGTTTGAAAAGCAATGGTCTAGAGGAATGGCTTGGAAGTGCTTTTTATAGTACAGGTTGTTGGCGTCCCTTCTGTACAGGGGGAAATAGAGTCCGATTTGTAAAATGAGAAAGATGAGATTCCATAACGAGTTTCTCTCTCGAAAATGAACTAACTTCTGACATTTGAAAGCAACTGGACTGCAAAAAGGTACTTCATTGCTCAAAACATATGCTCTACTACAAACTGTAATCATTGGCCAGATTGGAAAGGAGACCTCTAAGCCTCCTTGTTAAATTTCAGGAGAAGCTCAGTGACTAGGAAACACACCAGCCTGTCCAAGTTGTCCAAACACACCACAGCTAATACACCCAGCCATAACTAAGAACTGCAGAGTGAGTGAGGTTGCTGAGCGGGTGTAGCTCAGAGAAGTCTCTTGTCTAAAAAGAGAGTCCATTCAATGATTTAAGTAACATAGGAACAACTTGTTCTGGACTCTGAAAACTATCAGAGACTATAGGGCTTAGCTGAAATTTGTGTATCGTGGTACAAATAATATTTGGCTAATAGAGGAAGTTATGGTACAACTTCCTTCTAATGCAATGGTGCTAACCTGCCTGGTGACCAAAGAATTGGTCGTGGTTAGAGTCTGGGCTAAATGGCAAATAAAAATATAGGACACTCAGTTGAATTTGAATTTCAGATAAACAGGCGATAATTTTTTTAGTTTAAGTCTGTCCCTTGCAGTACTTGGGTTCTGTATTTTATCTGGCAACCCTAGTTCCAATTTATGGGGCTGGATATTAAAGATTTACCTAGTATTTTATCTGAGAATTGTATCCCAAATATATATATATCAACCCCTTTCCTCCCCCTAAGGACCTGCATTTCTGGCAAGAGGATTACACAGTTTATGTTTCTGAGCCAACCTTAGAGATCCTCAATCTTGTTTTCCTCTGTTTCACAAAGATTAAGTGACTTGCCCAGGGCAACAGGGCTGCTGCTGGTCTGTGACCACTCAGCCTAACCAATAACATTCGCTGGGGAATTCTTTACCTCATATGAGTCATCTTGAATAATGTAAGCTTGAACCTCGAGGTACTAAATCTGATGTAGACACTGTACTTAGAACTATTCCAAAAATAATAGGAAGGGGGAACATGACAAGCCAAACTAAGTAAGGGAAGTAATAAAGCTAATGTATTGACTCTGAAGACAAACAGACTAAAATACTTCAAATATGTGTTAAATTGTCGTAATAGTTGAAACATGTAAATTTCTTACATTGAATGAAAGCTATGAAACCTCATTAGACTTTTGTCGACTATTAAAAAAATCAAATTGCTGCAAACGTGTCATTGACCCTGAATCAAAGATGTAAGCGATTTGTGATGTGGATGAAACAGGGGCCATATGCTAACCCTGATGCGCTTAGGGGAGGCCTGTCTGATGGGCCTTACAAACTGGGAGACAGAAAATAACCACCTAGGATGACCTGAACATAAAAATTCCTAACTAAAAGCAGAGTCTCAGCAGGTAGTCTCATTCTAGTCCTGCAGCTTCCTTGACAAGGGTCAATTTTTACCTGAAGTGAGCCTATCTATTGTCTTTTTGTATCTAAAATAACCTACCTTTGAAATGTCAGAGTATTCTTCTTTCCCAGACCCCTCAGGGCCCCCTCATTGTTATCGGGTTCCCCACATACCATCTCTATGTGCTGTAAATGTTAGTTTTTAACAACCCTGTACCTGCCAATATAAAAGAAGGATGTGTCTCTCCATGTTACTGTTTATCCAATCCCAGAGATTCCCCTGTTTTGCTTGCTCCCTGCCACCAATGCGTTGCCTGTGACCCTCTCTTTATGTCTCCTCCCTTGATTCTAACATAAGATAAGTTGCAAAACTCTCATTTTCCTGAGAATTTTCTCAAACCGTTGAGATTTTGCTTGCTGGCAGTTGTTGTCAGTTTGGCTCAAATAAACTTACAAAAATTCTCTGCAGGTTTGAATGTTTCTTACATCAGCTAATTAGCAAAAAATGTGATGAACCATCAAATTCGAATTTCACAAAAGTAACCAGTTATTCCGAGAGTGTAAAATAGAGAGAGAGAAACACTTTACTTAAAAGTGAGACCTAAGATTCCAGGAAATAATTTACAAAAACAATTCAAGGGAAAGAAAATAACAGTGTTGCCTTTTGAAATTCCAACACTTTTGAGCCATCTTCTGGCCAGTAAATGGTGAGAGAAAATTCAAGAATAAATAATATCTGGAGAATAACAAAGGTACAAAGACAATCATAAATGTATTTGGACTGTAAAAGAAAAAAACAAAATTATTTCTCTGGATCAGATGAAAAATTGCTGTAGCTTAATGATTTCACTTTCTTCTCTCTCTTGTCTGTTATGTAAGTAAATGAAGGGAAAACATGTAATAATCTTGACAGATACTTCAAAATGACAAATTTTTTTTCTTCTGTGTCAGCAGGAGAGGAAGAAATGTATTTCTTTCTAAATATCAAGAAAATTGGACTACATAAATTTCAGAAGCAATATCTTGTCATTCATCTTCATTAGTATTTATACTTTATTGGGTGTCATCTTGTCATTCTCCCATCAAGCTCCCCTTTTGTGCTCCTTTTAACACTAATTTTGGGGAATGTGGATGCCAATGAACTTAACCAATTGAACCAAAACCAAAGCCAAAAGCTTGTCAATATTTGCAACGTCTAAAGCAGACGAATGTATGTTATGTGCTCTTATCTATTATACTATTATATATTATACTCTTATACTATTATATTCATTATCCAAAAGTACATTATAATCTTCATTATCCAAAAGTATATTATAATCTTCACTCTTATTATACAATAAACAGATCTTATATATCAATAAATATAAATCAATGAATAAAAGTTTAATAATTCTGCCAGAAAAACAGGCATAGGACATTATGAATAGTAATTCATAAAGAAAAAATATAAATGAATTAAAAATAAGGTGATGAAACTAATAAGTAATCAAGGGGACGTGATTTAAGATGAGAGTGTTTTCTGCTTCTCAAATTGACAATGATTTTTAAATGATTCTTTTCCAGTACTAGGGAGGCTGCAGGAAACAGGCCCTCCCCTCTGTTGCTGACAGAAGTATAAGCTGGTTCAAACTCTCTGTAGGGCAACATTTTAATATCTATCTAATATATATAACCTTTGCTTTAGCTTTAATACTTCTAGACATTTAAGTTTTAAAAACATTCTGATATGTAAAAAGACCATAAATTTAACTACAAAGTTATTTTTTATACTAGCAAATGACTGGAGCACCTTAGTGTCTGTAACACGTTACTGGGTACGTAGATGTTAATTCATCTTTGGCGGCCTGGAGAACCAGTCTGTCTGTCAGTTCTCTGACTGCAGGGAGCGTAGCTGACTGAGGCCCCCAGTGGCTGCACGCAGAAGTGCATTGCCTGCTATGGGGAATGGAGAAACAGCATCTCTACAATATATTGCTGAATGGGTATTCAAAGAGTATGCCAGGAGAATAACAGATAATGACATAGAATAATGTTCCAACTATATGTGTTGTATGTGTGTGTATATACACACACATACATAAATAGGAAAATATGTACAGAATGATCTCATTATAGGAAAAGTAAGTATAAATATATGCATGATTCAAACATTAATGTTGTTCCTCAGAGGTGAAATTAAGTTATTTTATCTTCTTTTTTACCTATCCAAATTTAATTTTTTCCTATAAGAGACATGTATTTATAAAAAGAAAAGAAAATAGTTAAGATTATTTAAAAATGAAACTGTTTCTTTGCCCTATTTGACTTTTATTTGACATTCTTTTCCATGATCTAATATTTATTTACCATTTGCAAATTAACGTTAGATGTGCAAAGTATGACATTTTAAAGAAATAACTGATTTCTGAATCATAATAAGTTTGATGCCTGTTAGCAAGATTGTTGGTCCTCAAAAGAGTCATTCTTGAAGACTTCATTAACCTTTTAGATTAGGCAGGTGGTGTTGGGGTGGAGTATTTTCTTTACGAATTTTTTAAATGTTGTAAAGCTGTCTTGACAACAAACAACATGGCACTCACTATGTAGCCAGTGAGAAGACATTCACCGGAGCCCTGAATTTTCTTGCCAGTCCATCTGTGCAGGACAAAACTCTAGCCTTTGGCTTCCTCTTGGTACTTGTAGTCAAGACTCTTTCCACTCGTGGCCTTGAGATGGTTTTGCTCTTGCTCAGAGTTCAGAGCCCACAGCTGCCTCTCTCCCACAGTGTGGGTGTCCTTCTGTCTTGGCCTTCAGAACAAATCCTACTTTCTCTCTCTCATCCTGACTCTTACCCTAAAGTGCTTCTCAGAGGTGATTTTACTCTTAACGATGGTAGGTAGACTCTCCATCTTCTTATTTTACCTGTTCTCAAATAGTTTTCTAAAAATCTTTTCTTAGCTCTTTGTAACCCTGACAGGTGTAAACAGCCTCACCTGACATGTCTCTCTTTAACCTCCCAAAGACAAATTCTACCTGCCTTGAGATGCCTCTCTGATGGTCCCTTAAACCATTAAAAATACTAACGAGTCCTCACTCACCAGTGGATCCATATGTCTCCAAAGTCTAGCCTTGTACCCTAGACACACCATTTTCTGGTGTAGGAAAGGGGATTTTTTTTCCCCTATGCTACCTCTTCTTAATGGCCGGATTTTGGAGAATCGGTACCTCTCTCTGGCTTTCCACGAACCCCTGCTTATCATGCTCTGACTTTGCTCCTTTCTAGCCTGTCAAACATAAATTCTCATATCCTATCCCCTTCAGGCACTGATTTGTGGACCATTATGTCTCAAGCTGACAAACCCAAGTTTTTATTACATCAGAATCATACAAGGAAAATTTTTTTTAAAAAGTTGCCCCCTACCCCATCCATGCTCACTGAAATCCAGTGGGTCTAGGTGGTGCCAGGCATGAGGGCTTCAGTGGTTGTCCCGTTTCAGGGCACTCTTAGGGCGCTTTGGAAAATGCACATACCCAGATGCTGTCATAGTCCTTCTGTAGCTGATAAATAAGGGCAAGGATTTGTCATCCTGTTTATCATTCTATCTCAATGTCAAACACATATCAGCAGAGTGTTCTAGTATGAACAATCATATATTCGGGGGATGTCACTTACCCTGATTATTGATGGTTGAATGTGGTGATCTTGCAGAAGAGGCATCTAATAAATATTGAGTAAATGAATGGGTATTGGGAAAGAAACCTGTTTGAAAGCATCTTACCCCCTCTCGAGTAGCAAAAATTGTTAAAGGTTAAAAATAGAACAAAGTGATGGAAGCCCCCAAAGATGTCCATGTCCTAATCCCTGGCAAAAGAAACTTTGCAGATGTAATTAAGGATTAAAGAAATTTTTCCAGATTTATTGAGGTATAATTGACATGTAAAATTGTAAGATATTTAAGCGTACGTTATGGTAATTTGGTATACATATGCACTGTGAAAGATCTCACCCCCATCTGGTTAATGAACACATCCATCATCTCACATATTTATCTTTTCGTACGTGTGTGATAACACCAAAGATTTGTTCTCTTAGCAAATTTCAATTATAGTCATCCGTCAGTATCCTTGGGGGGATGGTTCCAGGACACCCCCACAAATACCAAGATCCATGGATGCTCAAGTTCCTTGTATACAATGGTGGTGTAGTATTTGCATATAATGCACATGCTCCAGTATACTTTACATCATCCCTAGATTACTGATCATTAAACCTAATATAATGTAAATGCCACGTAAATAGTTGTTATGCATTATTGTTTAGGGAATTATGACAAGGGAAAAAAAGTCTGTATGTGTTCAGAGCAGACACAACCACAGTAAGCCTACCTGCATAGTACACATCGGCATCAACGTAACAGTTTCTTTCAAATATTTTTGGTCCACCATTGGTTGAATCTGTGGATGCAGAACCTGTGGATATGAAGGGCTGACTATATACAGTAGCATTATCAGCTAGAGTCTTCATATTTCACTGTAGCTCCTCAGGCCTTACTCATCTTACAGCTGAAAGTGTGTAACCCTTACCGACCTCTCCATATTTCCCCTACCTCACAGCCCCTTCTGCTTTATTTCTATGAGTTTGACTTTTTTTGTTGTTTTAGATTAAGGACCTTGATATGAAGAGATGATCCTAGATTCTCTTGGTGGGCCCAATGTGACGAGTCACATACATCCTTATAAGTAAGAGAGAGTGGCAGGTGGGTCTGAGTCAGAGAAGGGGATGTGAGAATGGAAGCAGAGGCCAAACAACCCGATTGCTAGAAGGGAGCTGTGAGCCAAGGAATGTGGGTGGCCATTTATTTCCTGAAAAAAGCAGGAAATAAATTCTCTGGGCCTCCAGCGGGTCACAGCTCTACCAATACTTTGGTTTTAGCCCTGTGAGACACTTTTGATCTTCTGGGCTCCAGAACTGTACAATAATACATTTGCATTGTTTAAGCCACAAAGTTTGTGGCAATATGTTACGACAGCAGCAGGAAACAATATGCCTTTGGACAGATGATACACGAGAAGAAGCTTCCAGCAGGGAGGTGAATTCCTTTGCTATTGCTTGCACCTGGCAACTTGCAACAACACTCATTTGCAATTTCACAGCCCCGGAGGTCAGATGTCAAGCAGGCTTGACTTCTTGGGGTTCCATAAAGCTGAAATCAAGGTGCTGTCCAGGCTGAGCTTTCATCTCGGAAGAATCATTTCCGAGTTCACTCAGGTCATTAGCAGGATTCAGTTTCTGGGGACCCAGGTTTCCATTTCTTTTCTTGCTCTGAGTCAGAGGGTGCTTAGCTCCTAGAAGCCACCCACATTCCTTGCCACACGGCACACTCCACCAGCAAGTGTCCATCGAATTCTTTCTGTGCTTCAAATTTCTCTAACTTCCCCTTCTGCGGCCAGCTGGAGAAAGTTCTGCTTTTAAAGGACTAATGTGACTGGGTGAGGCCCACTGGACAATCTTCTAATAGTCACAGGTGACATCTCGTTATAATCATAGGTTCCATTCACAGTCAACACAAAGGGGATGATACAAAGACAAGTGCCATCATTAGAGTTCTTCTTGCCACAGGAAGTTTCCAGTACAGCCCTGGTCATCATTAAAAGTGACTATCTTCCCACCCAAGGCCCTCAGTGCCTCTCCAATGGACCACGGGCAGGCAACTATGGGAGTACCATGTCAGAATGGGGCTTACCCTGCAGTAGATACGGATGAGCATATAAAGAGACTTTGAGTTAGGCTGGGGGTGGTTAATGGGAAATTGAAATAAAAATGAAAACCAAAATTATTCCCTGACTTTAATTATTGCCATAGTCTTGATTTTTTGGTCACTAAATTCCATCAGTACTCACCTGTTCCAGCAGAAAGGTCCATAGTTTTCAGTAAAGACTTGAGTCAAACCCTGTTTTCTAACTTTCCTCCCTCCTCGTTTTCTTGCCCTATCCCAGGCCCGACCATTCCCATATCAGCAAGGTAAAAAACTCTATCAAAGTCCCATTGTGAGGGCAGATTCCAAGGCAAATCCACATAGTATAAAGGAAGAACATATGAAATCTTTCTTAAGCAAATCCTTTCTTTTCTTTAAGCAGTGGGTTCCTATTTATTTGATTCATTTTTTTTTAAATCATTGAACTTTAAAAACCCATTTATTTTCACGTGGTTTAGAAATCTTCTGAGAGCCAGCTGATCCTTCAGTCACTCTCCCCAAGTAATTCTTATTCTATTTCTAATCTGCAAGGTTTTCTAACTTTCTGCCTTCAATGCGATTTGACAGACAGAGATCACAGAAGCTTCTCCTCACCTCATTTTATCCTAAGTTTCTGCCACCACCAGAGCCTTTGCAGAAACTTAGTGCTATTTTTGTCTTATCTGTTTAATGCCAAAGAACAACGCTCTGGTCCCACGGCTGAAGCTCTCGGGAGCATCTGCCAAGTAACTTTTGTGTTCTTCACTCCCTGTCATTTCTTGTCATGTCTTGCATCTTTACAGGGCCATCCACTTTGAAATTCCTGACTCAGTTTTTTTTTTTTTCTGATATTTACTTATTTCTCCAACAGGAGGATTTTAGCTCCTTCTCCTAAAAGCAAACTGATTAATGATTAGATCTTTAATACCTCTGTCCATGCCCACCTTGCTCCTGAGTGATGAATGGAGATGATGACATCGTGTTTCACCAATAAGCTCTCACTATACATTTTTTAAAGGAGCACTCTGTGCTAAGGGAAATAAGTCAGGTGGAAAAAAATCAAGAATCATATGATTTTGCTCATATGTGGGATATAAAGCAGAAAGCAACAAACGAGATAAACAAAAAACTCAGACACAGACAACAGTGTGGTGGTTACGAAATGGAAAGAGGGGTGGAGGAGATAGAATAGGGTAAAGGGGGTCAAATAAAAGGGGAAGAAAAGGAGACATGACTTTGGGTGGCGCCTCATACAATGCCACACACAGATGATGTATTTAGAATTGTACACTTGAAATCTATATACTCTTACTAACCAACATCACCCAAAATATTTCATAAAAAAATTTTTTTTAAAGCAGCATTCTGGAAATGTTTGTGTTTGAATACATGTAAAATAAGCTGTTAAGAATTTAATTCTCAGGTATGAGCTTGCAATGCAAGCCCTGAAAGTTTCTTCAGGACATATTTAAAGTAGAAATTAGATCATGCTCTTCTGTTACTCCTGGGTGCCCCTCATTCTCAGTTTATGGTGTTCATTTTGTTATGAACATTCTCCATCATTTGACAACTTCACATCGCACTCCTGGGTGGTGGGTATTTGATAGTATTGGAAGAATCTAGGAATAGACAAATTCTCTCTGCTCCTCAAATGTGCTTCTTTCCAAGAGAATAAGAAAAATGAGAACCCATTTACCATTTTATTACAAATTGCCTCAAGATTTAATTTCTTCACAATGAAGCACTCTGGAAAAGCTCAGAAGCCCTCCCCTCCCGGGCCCAGACCTGAGTACATCTGTGTGGGGAAGATGAGAGAGCGGGGAGGATGAGATGCAAGGTCTGTTCAAAGATGCAGGCTCTGCCTACACTGACCCAGCCAGATGCAAGAAGGAAGGAAATTGGAGGTGTGTACTGGTGATACAGCTCCCTCCACCCACCTGCATTCACTACTGGCCTTCTTTTTATCCTTAAAGCACATCAAATTCTTTTCTTTCTCCAGACCTTGAATTTGTTAGTAATGCTCTTCCTTATAAAAGTTACTTTTCCCTTCAACTTCAGCTCGTAACTCAGATGTCGCCTTCTCTAAGAGCTCTTCTTCGCCTATACTAGCCAAAGCATCATTCCTGGCCCTCTCCACGTATAAGACCATTCTATATTATTGATAACCCTTATTGACAAAATTTGTGTGTTCATTGCCTGATTCCTCCTGTTAGAATGTCTTGTCCATTGCTATATCTCCAGCACCTAATGCAAAGCTTGGCTCATGGCAAAAAACTCAGCCGGTACTGATTGGCTGGTTTCCAGTAACCCCATTCACCAGTAAGAATAACCCAATCGATATCTTGACATCTGGCTAATCTGATCAGCATCATCTCTTCTAGGAGAGGACTGGGGAAGAAGGTGAGAAGGCTTTTTGTATCGGTTATCTATTACACATAACAAATTACCCCGAAATATATAATGGCTGAGGAAATGAACATTTATTATCCCAGTTTCTGTGGTCAGGAATTCAATCTGGCCCGTCAGGAATTCAGATCTGGTTCAGCTGATGATTCCTGTGTGGGTCTCGTAAAGTTGCAGTTAAGATCTCGGTTGAAGCTGCAACCATCAAAAACTTTAATGAAGCTTGAGGCTCTGCCTTCACGAAGGCTCACTTACGTGGGTGTGGGCAGCAGACTTCATTCTTCCCCACAGACTTCATTCTTCCCCACACAGACCTTGCCGTGGGGCTATGTACGTGTCCTAAGAACATGGCCGCTGGCTTCCCTCTATCATGTGATACACAGAGACAGGCAGAAACAAAGTCTTTCATGGCCTAGCCTCGAAAGTGGCATTCCATCACTTTTACCATATTCTGTGGTCACACAGACCAACTCTGGTATAATATGGTAGGAAATTACACAAGGGTGTGAATACCAAAAGATGAAGATCATTGGGCCTTTCCTGGAAGCTACATACCAGGTCTTTATTCACTCCTAAATTGCTTAGATGTCTTTTTTTTTTTTTTCCCATCTGCAGAGCTGACTTCCTGTGACAGATTAGTTTGGAGCAGACCAGGGAAGCGAAGATTGGAAACTTAACCACTGACAGTCAGGTTGAGGTGGAGTGAGCCTGTAGACAGGACACAGAGAAAATTCCAGTTTGGCAGGCAGAGCAAAGTATCTGGAGTAAGTGACAATAGATAACAGTGTCAGCTGTAGAAAACTATCAACAAAATATGGAGGAACAAAAGGGTATCAACAAGTGGATGGAGTCCAGTGATGGGGACCCATGAGCCGACTGTATCTGGAGATTAAAGCAGAAAGACACTGAAATGCAGACAGTCTGTTCATGGATAATTAAGTTCCAGCTCCTTAAGGCATCAAAACAGGACTCTGATTCCAGAGAGAGTTCTGTCGAGTCCTTTACTGGTTCGTGGTCATTCCCAGTTCTGTTCTCAAAATCAATTCCAGATGTCACTGTTAACTTTTATTTTCCGAGTCACAGCAGTTTCACTGCCTCTTAGTTTATTGAGAGATTTGATGTTAATGTTCTTTCTTTACCGGCCCCTTTCCAGCAGCCGAGAGAAGTGTACAGGTCTCTGATCCGAAACAAAAACAATAGGGTCTTCCTTTACATGCTAAAACCACTAAGAACTGTTCCGCACCTCTGCTCCTTTTGTCATCCAAACTCCATACAGACTTCAAACCTTGCTATTTCTACTTCTTCACATCCCATTTATTCTGATATCTGGTTCATTTCATACCGCTCTGATAGGATTTTCAGTGAGGTTACCAATGGCATCCCGATTTTATTATAAAAGCTATCTCCAACCTTTATCATCTAGGGCCTCTCTGTTATGCCCATCAAGGATGCCATGGACCACACCCTCTTTACTGAGCAACCTGAGCCTTTGGTTTCAAGGCATCCCCCACTCCCACCCCCACCGGCTCTGTTCCTTCCTCGAACTGCTCTTTCTGAAAGCCCTTTACTGCTTTTCTTTTGATTCACTGCTCTTTTCATTGCTCTTTTCCCTGTCGAGTGCCATCTGAATGATCCGGTGCACTCTCACAATTTAAACTGTGACATACGCTTATGGTGGCCGCCTAGCTCTCCCAGGCCAGACCTTTCCCAGGAATTCCAGATTTCAATAATCGATCTCACTTTTCTACCTGGATATCCCCAGACATGGCATCCTCAGCTGTTCGCAACAAAACACATCACCATCCTCCCTAAATCTGCTCCTCATACACCTTTGCTCTCATTGGTCAGCAGCACCATCTACTCGGGCCCATCCTAGAAAGCCAGGTGTCACCGGGATGGCTTTCCCTTTCTCATGTTCCCATTCAATCAAACATCAGATTCACTGGCTTGGGTTTTTGATATTTAATGATCCCTGTCTCTCCACTCCCATTATCCTACCCTCATTCATTCAGGCTATCGCTATCTCTTTCTTGATTACTTTAGTGGGCCCCTGTCTGGTCTCCCCTCTTCTCTTTACCCTTCCTTAAAATTTTCATTCTCAAAGTTTTCCAAAGTGCTCTATCTACAAACACAAATTTGACTGTGTCGTAGAATGAAGCCCTTGGATGTTGTTTTTAATTATCCTCAGTCTAAAGTGGAACTTGTATCATGTTGCACGAAAGCCGGCCTGCCTTCCTGCCTCTCTAGTTTCATCTCCTTGCATTACCAGTCAGTCCGAGTAACATGTACTTGCATGAAGATACTCTCTTGTATTTCTTTTTGCTTTTGGTAATGCTCAACCTTCATCATAAAATACCTTTCCATTTTGCCCAACTAATCCCTGCTTCTCCTCTAAAGTTCATCTCAGGCTCATCTTTTCCAAGAAGACTTATCTGACAGTCTTTATCTGTCGCAACAGTCCAGGCACCTTCACCCAGAGCTGCCTTATACCTTTTGGTATCGCTGACATTCATTCACTGGTCTCCCCAGAGGGCCTCTCAGCTCCTTGGAGACAGAGATTTGGCCTTTGTTACTACATCCTCCACACTTTGCCAGTAGTTGGCACATCAGAGGCCTCATTAACATCTTTGTTGTTTAATGCATTGATCAGTTTGAAAGGCTTTTTGTCAATTTTCATTGCAATATCAGAACAGAGAATGTCCTCCACAATGCTTCAGGGGATTTGGCAAAAAGTGAATGTTCTCAGGGACTCAACCCCAGATCAGCACTCAGGATTGCACTTGACTTTGGAGTTCCCCACTTATCCACAGCTTCAGTTACCTGTGGTCAGCTGCAGTCTAAAAATATTAAATGAAAGATTTCAGAAAGAAACAACTCATAAGTTTTCGATCTTGTGCCATTCTGAGTAGTGTGATGCAGTCTCGCCCTCTCCTACCCTTCCACTCCGTCTCTTTATCCAGCATCTCCATGCTGTAGATGTTTCTCCACCTGGCAGTCACTTGGCAACCCCTCAGTTACCCCTTCGGCTGTCTGGTATCGCAGAGCTTGTGTTCAAATAACCCTTATTTTACTAAATAATGGCCCCAAAGTGCAAGAGTCGTGATGTTGGCAATTTGAATATACCAAAGAGAAGCTGTAAAGTGCTTCCTTTAAGTGAAAAGGTAAAAGTTCTCAACTTAATAAGAAAAGAAAAAAATTGTAGGCTGGGGTGGCTGAGGTCTACGACAAGAACAAATCTTCCATGTGCGAAATTGTGAAGAAGGAAAAAGAAATCTGTGCTAGTTTGCTGAGAGAGAGAGAGATCACATTCACTTAACTTTTATTACAATATATTGTTATAAGGGTTCTATTTTAGAATTAGTTATTATTGTTCATTTCTTACTGTGCCTAATTTATAAATTAAACTTTATTTTAGATAAATATGTATAGGAAAAAACATACCACAGATAAAGCAGGTACTATCTGTGGTTTTAGGCACCCGATGGGGGTCTTCGAACATACCCACCTCCAATAAGGTGGGATTCCTGTGCAACTGTTGAGGCAAGAAAGAAGTATTGTGCCTCTGGAGGTGGCATCTCCAGAAGGTGACACATATGTGCATGTTGCCAAGGCTAAAGGTAAGGTACAGAATTCAGGAGGGCTGAGGTAAATCACAATAAACTAGAAGTGAAAACACATCTAAATAAAAGCCTGCACCTCACAGCCTTCCTTGAAGAAAGGTCTGGTCATGTGACCAGGTTCTGGTCAGCAGAACTTCAGGGGAAATTGAGTGTTAAATTTATGCAAAGTGTCCTTACACTTTATGCCTTTCCTCCTTTCTGCTGCTGAATATGCAGCCATGTTGACTGGAGCTGGAGTTTCCACCTTGGACCACAAGCTAACCAGGGATGCAGGCCACTGAGAAAGAGCAATGAGACAGAAAGCATCAGAATCAGTGACTCCTGAGCTTCGTAATGGCCTTGGGACACCTACTGCAGACATTTATGTGAGAAAGAAATATAGTTCTGCCTGGCTTTTTTTTTGTGTGTCAGTAGCCAAGCCTAATGGTCAGAAATATAGGTAGTTTACACAACATTTCCAGGAAACTTTGAGAAGCTTAAAACTCGAATATGTTCCTGGCCTTGAAGGTGTAACAGTTTTACTTATTCAAGAGTTTGATCATTCAAGATTTGTGGGATAAGAGGCATACAAACAGGCAGAGTGAGCTTGGGGATAGAATACAGTTGCTGGTAAATGCCATAGGAAAACTCTTCAGCATTTTAAAGAAAATCAGAAAGTCCTCATGGCTTCTGATGGGGTCCACCATCTTTACACTGGCCAACTCCATCTCTTCTCAGGAATGTCAAATTATTTAGCTCAGTCTGGAGTGGTGTGGAGTTACAGGCGAAACTGACCAGTGAATTGGATAGGATGGTGATTGTGAGGTTGACAGATCTGTTTTAGGGTGGGGAGTTTTCTGGAATAGTCCAGGAGCCCAGAAGGCCCCCCAGACCATTATGCTCCATCTCCTGAGTCTGTTTAACCACTTGGAGATATTATGAGTCAACAAACACTCCCTGAAAAGTTGCAAATGTATCAATCATCCATACTTTAGTGATAATTGCTTTAATCAGACCAATAATGGGCAATGGCCAGCTTCAAAGAAATTGAGTTTGCAAGAAGGCGATGATAGGGAGGAAAAGATGGTGGTTCGTTTGGGAGAAGACGAGCTTGAACGGAACCTGGAGGTTCAGAGTCTGCAGGGCTGGGAGGAGAGGAGTATGAGCAGGGATGGGAAAGACTCAGCTGGCTTCCCAGCTTGGCTCAGGGCTCCATCAGGGCCACTGGGTGCTGAGGGTCATCTCGATGTTGCCCTGGCATGTCTTTGGTGTCTGGGAATGCCAGAGCTCCCATGTCAGCACTCACACGGGGACTATTCACATCGTGACCTACTCTGGGTTGGCCTGAGTCCCTAAGCTGACTGTGGCAGCCATGCAGTGAGTGCTACTGATGAGAAAACAGGCTCAGTGAATTTAGGTAATTCACACTGGTCACAAAGAGCCAAGCAGTCTGACCTCACTGGGTCTGACCCCCAGATATCCTTAGTGCAGAGTAGTCGAGCTTTCCATCAGATTCCTTCCCTCTTTCTAGTAGTTATTGGGAAGAAACAAGAGCTAAGAAGTAGCAGCTTCCTGCTACAGAAGGGCACAGAGAGCCAACCACCTCCTCCCACTGGACTTCTGTCCCTCCATCTTTTCTGTCCTTCTTGATGACATTCAGTGCCCAGGACTTACACTGGGTCCCACAGAAGCTCTGAATTCTGCTTTCTGCAGCCTTTCCCAAACTTGTGCTTTACAGGAAGTACATCTTCCTCCTCTCTCCACTTTCTTTGCCCACTGACTCACCTCAAATGCAAATATCCTCATGTTCACTTAGGCCAAGAGAACAGTCACTTGCAAAGCAGCTAATAAATGGATGCCCTTTGAGGTACCAGTGACTTCATACTTCCTGGAGCATGCCACAGTTCTGAGCTTTCTATCACCCATTCTGTTACCTTATAGAGTCGGTTGTACAGTCATAGTAAGAGGCCATATGCTCAGGAACTCAGTGATTCTCTTGAGAAGAATCAAGAATTGATGAAATGACTACAACATATGAAGCATGATATTTTTAAAGTCTAGCTACTGCTGACTGAAGATGAAAGTGTAGATTAGGACAATGAGCCAGATTTCCAGCATCACCCTGAGTCTATTGACTTGAAGCATTTTTGAATAAAGTAATTACACACTGTGCTCTGTTCCAGCATGTAGCAGTTGTCTGCTATTGCATGTTCACACAAGGGTGAGGGAAAGATGAGCCACAGGTGCCTTTCTGATTATTCCCATTCAGAGAGGGAGCTGTGAGATGGGTCTTTTGAAGTCAAACCCTCCTTAATTTAAGGACACTATGATTGGGAGGACTAGGGCGTTTGCTTAAGTCAGAAGGGGCTTTATAGCATGTGTTTTTCTTGAGCTGATAGCAATTTTGGTTTGCCATCTCTAAGCACCCCTACCAGCTCACAGGAGAAGAGGTAGCTCTAATGATTGCTCTGTGATGAAAATTAAAACAAATGGAGAAGAGCTGATATTGGGTGTCCTCCAGAACCTTCTTCATGTGCCCTCATGTAATCGGTAAAGTTGAATCAATTTCTTGATATTCCCAAAAGAAGATCTTCAGTGCTCCATTTATGGAAAAACATCATCAGAACCCAGGGGATCAGCTGTTTCCCACAATATTTTTGTATGGGTTACCCTAGGTGAAGGCTAGATTTATAGGATGGTGTGTTATTCCTGTAATGTGATGGGCAAGGCCAACTCTAATTCCCCAGAATACCCATCTCACTAGCAGAAATAGCAACAAGTTTGTCTTAGAGCTCTCCAACCTTGTTGCCAGCCCTCCCTCCCCCAACCCCCCTCACTCTGCTCTGGTCCCACTGGCCCTTGTGCTGCTCCCAAATCCTCCCACTGAAATGCTTCTCTGGGATTTTTACTCCTGCTCATCCCTCTGCCTTAACCATTTTCCCTTCTAGATAATGGCATAGCTTCTTCTCTCAATTCAGGTGTTAGCTCAGAAGTTACCCTTCCCGTCACATTCTGCCCCTCATTTTAACTTTTTCTTTTTCTTTTTTTTACCACCTGCAGACATATACCATTTAGTTTGTCTGCTTTGTATCCTCCAACCATTCCATGACCTGGTGGCTTCCCAAGGGGAGTTATTTGCTTTATTCATTGATATGTCCCTAATGATTTCACACAGTGAGTGCTCGACAAATATTTGTCGCATAAGTAAGTGCCTTTCTATCTGATTGCTACTTTTAGAACCCAACGTAAGTCATGAAATGAATAATTTCTAAGAAGCCAAGCGTTGTACTTGACATTGCAATAGAGTTGTCACATCATTCTAACAACAATACAAGATGGAAACAGTTTATCAGATAAATTCATTTTACATTATGGAGTGTTTAATAACAACAAGCTGTAGTACATTCTTTTTCTTACCAAATGCATGAAAGTATTTTTAAAACTTTGGTTTTAAATTTTGGTTTTTACTGACTTAGCACTGGTTCTATTTTAGCTATTAAACCAAGATGACTCAAAGCACAAAAAAATAATTTTCAGCCAGGTGTTTAGTACAGAAGTTAGAGCAATTATCAAACTAGTTTTCACAGAGCAGCAGGCTCCCTGCAGAAAGCACATTTCCACTTATCAAGAAAGGTCGTTTTCTCGAGAGATTTGAACATCATGTTCCAAATTCCAGCTTTCGTCCTAAAGAGGATTTGGAGGGAGCCCCCTTTCCATGCGGACGACCTCCAGGTTTGAATTACTCATCCAAAGATTGATCACGATCAGCCAAAAACGAAAAGATTCAGAGCATGATATTGTGAATTCTAACTACTCCTTCTAGAAGCTGAGACTCCTTAAATTCACATTTGTCTCTTGGCAGTCAATTTATGATCTCCATAAACAAGAAACTCATCTTTTTTTCCCCTGCAATTTGAACACGACCTTCCTGCCCAAAACTTGTGGCATCAATTTTTGAAAGGCATTTTAGAACTAAATTAAATCTTTAAAATTCTCCATTCAAGCTTGATGAAATTACTAAAAGTGTCTCGCCTTTAAAACACTTTGCAATCAATAATTTAGAATTTTCCATGTCCTGTGATTTATAAATCCCACGTCTAGAACTGTATCCTAAGGAAATGGTCCTGAATATGAACAGTGTTTGAGCCTTGGAAACAAACAAACTTGGATTCTGATCCCGGCTTCTGCATCAATACCATTTGTCCTCATGTAACTCTATCTATCTCAGTCTTCTCACCTGTAAAATGGAAATAACATTATATATACCATCCAGGATTGACAGAATTAGTTATTAGAAGTGCAGTCCCTTAGGTGGGTCTATATGCGATGTATACATAGATGGAATATTATTCAGCCACAAAACATAATGAAGTATTGATACGCACGACGACATAGATGAACGTTGAATACGTGCTAAATGAAAGATGCCGGACACAAAAGCACGTAGTTATAATTCTGGGATGAAACACTGAGAATACGTAAATCCACACGGAGACAGAAAGCGGATTAGGATTGAGGAATGGGGAGTGACTGAGTCACACGTATGCGGTTTCCCTGTGGCGTTTTTAAAAAGTTCTAGAACTAGGTAGGGGTAATGTTTGCACAGCATTGTGGATGTGCTGCCTGCCGCCGAACTGTACACTTTAAAAGGTTAAATTTTGTGTGATATATATTTTACCACAGTAAAAAACGTTACCTGAAAAACATTATAAAATTGAATTTACGGTAAAATTATATTTATAGTCATCTATATCTATCCACACACACACATACATTGAAATATTACACTAAAATATTACTGGTGGTTATTTCTGAATATGATAATACAGGTTTCAAAAAAATCATCTACCCTTAATAAAAACAAATGTTATAATTATAAATGAAATACAGTATAAGAACAGATACTAAGAAAACAAAAGTGCTGAATAAGAAAGATGAAAGTGGGCTCAAGAGTGACTGGCACTGTACGTTTATAAAATGGAAGGGTTCAGCATTCTTTCACAGTTGCCACCTGCTGCTCACAGTTCTGAACTGTGCTTTGCTGCATAGAGACATTCTGCTTTGTGCCCCAGAATTTATGAGGAATCATGTCACGCTTAGCATCTAATTTGAAAATCAGCACAGTAAGGCACAAGCCTACAGTGTAAGCAGGAATAATTGCACTTAAATCACGATGTGACAGCTATGACAGTTACCATTATTGTATATATAACTATAAACACCCCATTAAAGAAAATCCCCTCCTTCTTTTTCCCCCAAGTGGAGAGTTCAAACAACGGACAGTGGGATTCCAACAAGATATTTGGCAACTATACTTATAATTGTCTTTATTTCTCTCAATCACCCCATGAGGAAGATATCATTAGTCTTATTTTACACATAGTAAAATTTGGACTCAGGGTAACTTCTTTGGGTTTAGAATGCTAATAAACTCTGGACCCAGAATTTAGCCCAGCTCCTGGAAGCCTGAAGCACACGCTCTGCTCTCAGTGACAGACACCTGTCATGTGATGGATGAGGTAGCAGATGTTTGGAGAGACAACCTGATGAGCCAAATACAGCAAATGCGATAGACGTGGGGTTTGATCCCAGGTGTCCCAGTTGAGTGAATTTCTATAAAACTCAGTTTCCTCCTAAGCATGTGTCTAGATGCCATGGCCTCAAGAAAGGACCACAAAAGACCACAATAGAACACAACCTCAAAGAATTAGTACAAACATAACCGGTACTTTAGAATAAATGCATCGTGTACACCAAGGGAATAATGGTTCGACAAATAATAAAGTTCTGACATAGCAGTTATAAAACATTCCAAGTTCAAGCAGATGAAAATGCTTCATTTCAAAGTGGTACGGTGATGTGGGGATTACACTGAAATCAGACCCACATTACAATTTGAGCTGTCATGCAGAATGAATGAGCCATCCTCAAGACAGAAAGAGACAAAACTCGGTATAACCCTGCAGGCGGAGCGTCCTGCCAGCCTGGTGAGCCGTCAGAGCCTTTGTCCAGAGGACATAATCCGAGTGTGAGCAGATTTTTATATTTGAACCACTTCCCACTCACTTCCAGAGATAGCCTAAAGGTGAGACTCATCTAAACCGTCTTCTCTGGCCGCCTTTATAGATGTTCATTGTGGAACTTTTCACCCAAAGAGTAAACAAATCATTTCTCTTCACCTGCAGCCCTTCTAACAGCAGCTTTTTTAAATGCAGATGGAGCTCCGCTGGGTTCTGTTTTGCACACTCCCTCCTCTGTCTGAATACCTTTCAAACCCTGCTCAGAGCAAGTCTGGGGCTCTGCAAGCTACCGGTTCACCAGGTGGCCTTGGGTGCCCTCGTGACCTCATCTCGGGTGCTGGCGCTAAATTTACATTTCTTTCCTGAGACTCTGACCACATGGGCTCCTTCTTTAAAGATCTAACCGGCTCTTTTTCTTCAATAGTTTCAAAATAAATCCAAATGCAGTGACTTGACCTCCTGATCCTGCCATGTCTCACTTTCATGCGTCTGCCACCTGTGCCTCCTGGTCTTGTTCCACCTCACACGTCTCCTGCCCTCTGCTCAGTCTCGGCCTCGGCTCCTGCTCGGCCGCCCTTGTAGCTTTGTTCTCAGACTTCCTCACGTGTTCCCCGTCACGACAGCCCTTATGCCGGAAACGCTTTCTGACCCAGATGCCAGCCTCGCTCTCAACCTCGCACCTTCAGCCTCTGTAATGCTCACTTTCTTTGTGCAGCCTTCCCATGCATCTTAATAGGGCCCCCATCATCTTAGAACCACACCTGGGTTCCATTCTCTGGTCCCCAGTCTGTCCAATGAAAGGCTGGAATTAAGGTAACTTCCTTAGGCTCCGTACTGACCTGAGTAAAACTTGGACACACTTCCGGACATGAGATGGTAAGCCAGGAAGCACTGCTTCTCATTCATTCATTCATTCATTCTTTAATACATTTGTTGAGAAGTTATTAATTACTCAGATGCTGTGCTGGGTAATTTGTATGTGTGTATATGTAATTATGTTTATGTGTGTGTGTCCTACAGAGTCATGGCAGAAATTCTCAAACTTTCTTGGTCATGGCACCCTTAGTGTCTCAGTAATATTTTCATGACATTCAGGCTGAAAATAATAACTAACAGTTCTTTTTTTTAATGGCTAGGTTAAGATAGCTTAATACATATTTATGCGTTAACAACTTACTAGTCATTTGAGCTACCCATAAATTACAAGAAAAATATTTTTACTTTAGTTCTAAATAACCACAAGTGCCTATTAATAGGATATATTGTCTGTCAGGCCCTGCACAAATTCTCAACCCTTGGAATAAGACTGCCATATGCATTTCCAATCCTATGTTGCTTTTATGTTTACCTGCTTTTTGTGATAATGGCCTCTAAACTCAGCTCTGCAAAAAAAATAAATAATAATAATAACATTTTGAAAAGGAATGCAACATACTCTAAATTTGAAGCTCAACTACTTCAAGCTAGGACTTCATGTGGTATCTGATGAGATGCCGCTGTATTTCTTTCAAAATTTAAACTATCCCATAGCACAGGGTGCCTTGGTGCAGTATGGGGATCAGGGGGACATAGCTTCTATTCTCCTGGTCTTTATAGCCTGATAGAGAAGAGAAGACATACAAATGAGGGAGGATCGATTAAGTGCTATAAAAATTCACCAGGTTAGAGTAGAGGTTGTATTTATTATTTCGTGGCCCAAAACAATGTCGAAATAGCATTCTGGTGACTATGAGGGATTGGCTATTTTTTATGTTACCAAAAAGGGCTTTAAAATTAAAAATATTTATCACCATCTTTTGTTATAACCATTTAAACTATTTTTAATTGGCATATAACTTATACATAGTAAAATGCATACATCTTAAGTGTTCATTTTGATGAAATTTTACATATATAAACACCCATGTAACAATCACCCAAATCAAAAAATAAAATCACCTCAGAGGTTCCCTCAGGCCCTTTCCTGGTGAATTTTTCAGTAAATGCCTCAAACCTCAACCCTCCACCCCAGCCCTCCACAATGAAGTAACAACTGTATTGATCTCTATCCCCATAAAGTGGTTTTACTTGTTCCTGGGCTTCATATGATGGAATTAGACACGGCACACTCTTTGTGTCTCACGTCTTCCTCAGAATAATGTCTGTGAGGTCCATCCACTTTGTTGTATGGATCACTAAGTTGTTTTTTTCTTGCTGAATTACATTCCATGGTATGAATGTCACACCATCTCTCTTTTTTCTTTTTAATATTTCTTAAATTAGAGTAGCTACATCTTTTTTTTTGCTTTTTTTATAGATACAGGAATGCTTCTTTAAGCAATCTATTATTTAGTTTTGCTTGTTTGTGAACTTTAGAAGATTGTATAATACTATTTTATAAGAATAGAATTCTACATTTCCTTTTTTCATCAAACATTATCCATAGTCAATATGAACCTAGTTTCTTCATGTTTAATGCTGTGTATTATTCTATTTATGAAAAAATGACAATCTATTTATCTATTCTCTTGCTGGTGGAAATGGGCTAGTCATTTGTATCATAAGGATGCAGAGAATTTTCTTTTAGCAGACATTTTTAGATTTGCCAGTTAATATGAAACACTTGTCATGATTTTAAAACCACCTTTTCTGCTTTTTTAAAGTAATTTTTAAAACCACAGTTTCATTGGGGGTTATGTTAAGATAAGGCTGCAAACCCCAGGCAGTCCTGGGGCAGTGTGTTCAAAATGCCTGGTGTTGGTTCATGGAGAGACTCTCTGAGCCATGAGTTCATGGTCACATGGCCCCCAACAGGCGCTTACCTCCCAGGTCACAATACCTAACCGAAGAGAAATGCGTGATGCCAAGCAAGGAACTTGCTGTCTTAGGTCAAGCATGGACCCCTTGGGAAGAGTCATCATGGAATGCCATGACAACTGGCTGGAGACAAGTGATGAGATATTCAGCCACAAGAGAACAATATTAAATAGAATGTCTTCTGAAATTAAAGAGTCTATACGCCTTTAAAGTCTTCTTAGTCTCTTTATCTAATAGGAATGGTTTTGCCTAATTTAAGCTTTGCAAAAAATTCTCACACTGATCCGTGAAAGCTTACTGACAGAAAATAAAAAGAGCTAAGCTAACCCAGTTGCAATTGAATTTTTTTTAAGAAACAGGCATTCACTACATGCTTTTACATGGTTTATCTCATTCATTCTTCACAATAAGTGTATTAGACAGCTATTGTCATTATCTCATTCATCCCTTGCAGCAAGAGAATTGGACAGATACAGTCATTATCAACTCCATTTTACTGATGAAGTGGAATTAATTTTCCCAAAGTCCTACAACAGGTGTGTAGCAACACTGGGTTTGAAACCAGATCGTTCTGACTCCAGGGTTTGTGTTTTTACTCAGAGATATTGTACCTATGGGCACCTGCCTGCCTAGTTACCCAGAAGTCTATAGGAACTGTTGATATTGGTATTAATAATCAGAATTGGCTAAAAGATATTGGAATGTTATAGAGGCAAAAGGGAAGCCTAAAGTTAGACAGAGAGAGTAATGTCAGGAAGTAGCTAACATTCTTAGAGTAGGAGGAACAAAGGGAAGAATTGGGAGTTACTAGAACCTGGATCCAGTGATAGAGTGCTGACCTGTTGGATAGCTCTGAAGGGTCATCATGAAGTAGGTTGTGGGTGTGCATAAAATGGTTGGAAACCAGAATCAGTCACTATTGGAACCAGCTGGGTGCTAGTTTCTAAATGACACAGTCAAAAGCAATAACACCACCGGCAGGAGCAAGTTCCTTCCCCTTCCCTAACTTTGCAGACAACTCCCAGCATCCTTTGCCCTTGATAGGAGAACCAATTTGCAAAGCAGATTTATAGAGACTTAGCTCCAGCATCCCAGAAGAAGAGGGAAGTGTGTTTGGCTCTAAAAGACAAACGCTCAATGGCCAGGACAATGACAATGACAGGCATGGCCTTGAGGGTTCAGGTAACTCTTTGGCTCCTGGCCTGGGGTTTCTCAGTCACAGCACTGTTGACATCTGTGGCCAGATAATTCTCTGTCACGGAGGCTGTTCTGTGCTTTGCAAGACGTTGAGTGGCACCTCTGGCTTCTACCCACTAGATGCCAGTAGTACCCTCTTAGTTGTGACAACCAAAGATGTCTCTAGACATTGCCAGATGCCCCCTGGAGGGCAAAATCACCCCCCAATTGAGAACCACTGGGCTCAGTAAGCTGTTTCTTTGTGTTCTGTGAGGCATCCTTGTCCTTTAATAAAATAACCTTTTCCGCTTAAGTATTTCAATTCAGCTCTTACTACCTGCAATGCAGACTGTCTAAAACTACCTTCACATGTACTGAGATTGCAAGTATGTCCCAGCTTTAATGCTCTGACATCCTGTTAGGCAGTGCGAGATTTTGCCCTCAGGGTTTGAGAAGAAACTAGCCCCAGGTCGTTGAGTGGGGTGGGTACTTAGTGGCCATAAAGATCTCCTGCGATATATTATGACTCACCTGTGTGACAGGCAGTCACACTCCTGCCCCAGACCCTTTATATTCATATTGGGCTGAACCACATGAAAACACTATGTTTATAGGCCAATAAGATCAGCTATCAGCAAATGCATTTGGTTCAATGACTATCTCTTGTCCTTTGCCAAGAAGGCCTGAGCCCATCCATCTACAGATTTCATGCAACCCTCAGGCCGATTTCTACTTCCTCTCTGTGAGGTTGCCGTGCATCATGGCAGCTCACAGAGATGTGTTTGCTCAGGCTGCCGTCTCGAAGGACTACTGTCTGAGGGGCTGAAACAACAGAAATTTGTTTTCTCATGGTCCTGTAGGTTGGAAGTCTGAGATCCGAGGTGGGTCTTCTGAGACTCCACTCTGCTTCTCTGGGAGATGGTCATCTTCTCTCTCTCTCTGTCTTCCCATGGTCATTTCTTCACACCTGTGTGTCTGTGTCCTCATCTCCTCCTCTTATAAGACCAGCAGTCCTATTGCATTACAGTCCACCCTCATAACCTCATTTTCACTTAATCCTCACTTTCAAGGCCCTATCTCCAAATACAGACACATTCTGAGGTACAAGGATTTAAGACTTCGACATATGACTTTCTGGTGGGCAGGGGGACACAATTCAGCCCATAACCAGAGATCTCACTTTCCTGGAATCACCTAGCACTTGCTGTCTGTGAGATTCATTTGTTTTCCCATCATATGTGCTTTATTTGGTTCTTGAAGTGTTTTGCTTTACACATGTGTGTATATCTTGCCCCCTCAAGAAGTCCATAAATGTATTAAAAGCACTTCCTTGCCCAAACCTAGCAGTGTCCTAGGCAAATATCAGTAAGATATTATATAAAGTTATCATAGCTTGAAAATTTCTACCATTTTAAATCTGAAGCATTGATTAAAAAAAAAAAAATCAAGATTTTTCTCCAGCTTGTGGTTTCCATGGCTCACTGCTCTTTAAAATCTTTTTTTTTTTTTGTAGTTAAAACACACTTTGAGGTCTCTTGAAGGCCTTTATTATTATCTTAATTTTCCTCATGATGAGCCAGCACCAATGCTATCAAGAACTAAGCTTTAAAAACACTCGAAACTGATTTTCCCTGTTGGAGGCCCTTAAGATTTTCAGTTCTAACTGCCGATGAAGTAAACGTGGGCTCCAAGACCAAGAGAAGAGAAAGAAAAACATCAGAACTGAAACAGAATATGTAAAAGTCTGCAAGCCCCAACCAATGGGCCAGCTAAAAATAGAGCTTCAGCGTGACCACGTTCTCAGCCCAGCAAGAGTGACTTTGAAGAGTGGCTGATGGATGTCATTGCTTGGAAAATACAAATTTGGGGAATAAATGTAAATATATTCATTCGAGGGAGTTCTTTTCAGATTCATGTTGGCTTTTGGCTGTGGTCCACAGTGTGTGGACACAGAAAGATTTAGAGCCCTGTGCTCAGAACAGTCATCATTTCTTCTAAACCATGCAAAAAATTCCAATTTGTAACGTTTTTATTTGACTGGAGAATATGATGAACAGCCCCCAAATCATACTGGCCCTGTATGTGGTCTTATTAACTATACTTTTGCATTTGTTCATTTGCCTTCTTTTAGCAAATATTAATTGGGTGCCTGCTAGATGCTGGCTTGTCACATGACTCTGCGTGCTTCACTGTTGTCAACTCCTTTGGAACTAGGGTGAGCCACCCGATACAGGGAGGCAATAAGAATGGTGGCTGAAAGTAGACCCTGGAGGTAAACAGCCTGGGTTCCCAACAGACCCTGATTCCTGCTGGCTCCACGACTGTAGGCAACCTTGCCTAAGTCTCATTTGTGACACAGGGATGATAATTTAACTTACCTCATGGGTTGTTTTGATCATAAATTTATGCGAGGCATATGAATTACTTATTGTAGTTCCTGGTGCATTATAAGAGCTAAGAATTAATTAGTTGCTATTGCTGTTACCGTTCTTCCATAATATTTCTGAAATTTATTTCCTTGGTATTTTCTGTTACTCTCCATCTTTTCCTCTCTGGGCCATTATCATAACAAACCGCTGCTTTGCGGGGAAAGCTGCTGCAGGGGAAGGAAATGAAAAAGGCTTTTGACATTCAGATTCAAAAGCAGAGGCAGATGAACTTATGGTGAATGGGAATAGCCTTCCACCTTCTGATACTAGAAACTTCTCCCTCCGTGTTGGGAAGGGGTGACAAAGACATCCTCAGAACCTGAGAAAAAGGGGCCCTGTGCCTTGGGGTGGAGAAAGGGGAGTTTAGAGGGCCTGGTGCATGACGTTAGCCTGCAGTAGCTTTGGGGAGACTTAAGAGAAGGTACCCTGTGCCTAAAAAGGCTGAAAGTAGTCAAGGTCTTGTCAGTTTCCCAGAGCTTCCTGTGGCCTGTACGGGTGAGTGGGGTGGGTGACAACAGAAGAGCGAGTCTTTGCGAAACGCACTAGCTTGAAAGACACAGAAAGTTTGACTCCAAGGGGCTTTCTAGAAAAAGACCCCCAGAAGCAATGTGCTGGGATCTTGCACAATGAGACCACCCATACACACTCCACAGCTCAATATGTCAGCGTAACATAGGACCCCAGGAACTTAGATCCAAACATGGGATAAGTTGCAATAATTATTATCATTATTGAAAGTATCTGAGAACAGGGACTATGATTTCATGCCACATACTTTATCCGTAATGTGTAATACAGACCCTGGTATGAGTAGGTGCTCAATAAAATTTATAATATTTGAATGGCAGGCACTGAATTAGATGCTAGTGATATATAGATAAGAGGGCATGATCCTTGCTCATCAGGAACTCAGAGTTTCATGGAAACACACACATGTGGGGACACACACATACTCACACTCACAATGTGGTAAAGGTATAACAGAGATGCAATGAAAGCACAGTAGAAAGGACCCCCAAACCTGATCGCAAAGCTGCGGAGAAGAGAAGAGGTTGGCATTGACTTCTACAAGGGCATGGCCAGCAGCAGGGGGCACATGTACACAAACTTGCAGGCATGATACAGCACGACCTGTGTGAGGGGTGACTGAGGCTCTGACAGAACCAAATCCAGCTGACACTTTACTTACTGTGAGTATGAAGTGGAGACTGACAAAGAACACGAATGCCCCAAAGGGCTCTCCAGAGCAGGTGCTTGATTGTTTAGAATGCAAAACCCTCTCTAAATGCATAGATGCTTCAGGCAGTTTTCTTCCAAGACATGAGTTCTTCTCAACAAATAAATCTGTAGCCAGGAGCCTGGATTGCTGGAGGCTGGTTCTGTTTCCATCAATTACTGGCTCCGTAATTTTGACCAAGTGATGTAGCCTCTTCCTGTCTCTGAAAGAGGCGATTCATCTATTACTTCAGAGGGAACAGAAAAGTGCAAGACTTGCCCGGAATTTCATTTTGGGGTTATTCAGAATGGCTCAGAGCAGTGCGTGAAGTGGCTATGGAGGGGTAGAGTGGAGTTGCTTTCAGCAGGAAGCGCTCCACCAAGTCCGACATGTTCACTCAACCAGTTGGAATTAGCCCATAAGCCTTCCTGCAGGAAAATGCGGAATGTCCGAGAAGAGCCAAAGTGAGAAGAGTGGGCTTGGTGAATTAATATCTATGGAACTGCTTTGACCCTGACATTCTTAGGAAGGATGGAAAAATATAGATCCACAAGCCACAGTTAGTTTTCTTAAGAAAATTCCAGTTGTTCATGGGGACATGTGGGGATGGAACAATGGGATATAAATGCACCAAAGACTTTGTGGACACAGAGAAAGGAAGACTCCAGCTTATCTGCCCTAAGGGGAAGCAACGAGGGACAGCCACCTATGTGAGGATGGTAGTTGGATTGGGTCTTGAAGATGCTTTCATCAATGTAGAATAAAAAGAAAAGCTGAGAAGACAGTTTATAATCAAGCATTAATTATATTTTAGTTGATAGTTAGCCCTGAGGTAAGACAGTAATTGAATAAAACATAAGTGATTCATCATTTGAATAGATTTCTGTATTTAATTGCTTTTTCCTTTTATATCCCTCCCCCATGTTTTTGTGTACAATTGTTCTCTTGTGTTCAGTGGATATTTCTTTCCTGCCTTAGTAAAGAATATTACACACTACCCTCTGTCCACATCAGGAAATCTGAGTCTAGTTCTCAGTTCTGGTTGAGAACCAGTAGTTGAATAGAATAGATATAGCAATAGAAACTGCTAGATGAGGTGGAGAAAGAACAGGAAAAGTGCTTTGGCATGTAGTCAGGGCAAAGGGAGTTTCAGAGAATTCTCCTCATTGTTGGACCCTCACCAAACCCTTCCATCAGTCATCCTACAGAAATGGGAAGAAAGCTAAATGAAAAAAAAAAAAGAGAGAAGAAATAACTTGGTGGGTGGGTAGTTGGGTAGCTAGTTCTGAGGCCAGCCATTCTAGGTTCGAACCTTGCCTCTGCTATTCACCAATTATGTGATCTCAGGCAAGCTACATAACAGTTCTAATTTCCATGTCTTCTGTATATTGGTGACCATAATTGAACGTACAACTTAGCCTCTTCACAAGGCTAGGAAATTATATACCCTAAACAACTATAGCAGTACCTGGCATACACAAAAGACACATTAAATATTACCATCTGTTCACTCAGCACCTTTCCCCACCCCCTCTCTTGGTAATAGACCCTGAAGGGAATTGGGCAGGACAACAGGTGACACTCATCCCACTGACCTTGGTAACTGGCTCAAGGATGGACCTGTGACACAAATGGCTCAGAGTCCTTACCTAGGTTTTCTTATTGCAAATGACCTTCCTCTCCAGCCTTGGACCAATGTGCTCAATGCAGGATGGGCAGTTGCCATGTCCCTCCCATGTGGAGAAGGCCTGTCTGTAATTGCAGAGAGTGAAGCCTTCTAGAACAAGCAAAGCAAGATAGCATGTTCTGGATCTGGATCCTGAGCCCCCCTTCAGCGTTCCATAGGTCCTCCGTAGTTCTTTGCATTTGGAGTTCTAGCCTCATCATTCCTGGGAAGGAGTTCGGAGCAGACCTTCCAAAGATGTACCACTTTGGCACATGGATTATTTTGAGCTGAAGACAATAGAGACTCTGCAGGTACATAAAAACTTTCTACCTCTCCCTTAAAGAAGTTACATTGGATTTCATTTTTTTAATGACTCAGTAATATTCCATTGTATATGTGAACCATAATTTTTTTATCCAATCATCTGTTGATGGGCATTTAGGTTGCCTCCATCTCTTGGCTATTGTAAATTGCGCTGCCATGAATATTGGAGTGCATAGATTTGTACAAAATATTATTTTGGTTTTCTATAAATAAATACTCAGAAGTGCAATTGCTGGGTCAAAAGTCATATCCATTTTTAATTGGGGCCTTGACCATAATAAGAGTTATCACCAGAAATAACGTTATGACCTATCTGTAGGACAGAGCAAACATCTAATTATGGGATATCTGCTCTTCTTATTGTCCTGCAATGAACTTCCTCCCTTGTGAGGCTCCAAGGCACCTTACCTCATCCTTTGCTCAGAATGCTATACAGACTTCATTTTTCCTTTCTGTTTCTGAACCTCTCATGTATGTGGAGTCTCTGACTCTCACATGTGGGGTTCCCATAGGTACATATGCAAGTAAATTTGGTTGCTTTCTCTTGTTAATCTGTTTCATGTCTATTCGATTATTAGACCAGCCAAAAGAACTGAGAAGAGGAAAGTTTATTCCTCCCCCGTATTTGCAATAAACTCCTTTTTTGCTTTAGTCACTGTGAACTGGGTGAAAGTCAGACCTGAAGAGTCTTGACTGATTCAACAGGGCAAAGGAAGGAGCAAAGAGGGACACAGGATGCCCCTAAACAGCTTGATTTTGCTCAGAAGAGGGCCAGGAAGATGAAGCCTATGTAATGGAGAACGAAGAAATGTGTCCAAATCACCTGGGTTGATAACCAAGGAGACCACGAGGTTTAGGCTGATGGACAGCTTTTCATAAAGTCTAAAAAGTAGAACATTAGGATATTCTACTTAAGGTTTTTAGAGTGACAAAGGCTACTTTTAATCCCGAGTTAGGAATTTCTATTCTAGAAAGTCTTTCTCTATTTCCATGTGGCCCTTGGACCACTTGTTCTGGGGACTTTGGTTTATTACGGGTATGATGAAGTTTTCCTAATGAATCAAGTATATGATCTCATGACCTCTATATTTTGGTTCCGGTTAAATCTTGATTCATTTAGTTTATACTGTATGTCAAATGTATTATGCAAAAGTAGAGCAAAGTACCAGAATAATTATTAAGAAACCTAATGACATCTATTGCATTTTCTTTAAAAAAGTCTATTAAAGAGGTGGTTTAAACTGATGCCCCTTGTTAACTCATCCTCCTACCTCTTTGTCTTCTGAAATGAAATAATGCATTTACAATAGCAACAAGATCTCTTTTTGCAAGAATTAAGCTTCTTTTCTTTGCAAAGTCTCCCTTAAGTCAGGAAACTTCTGGCCATCAAAAGGACATATGATCTCAGCCCACAGGAGGCCTGATTAACAACACTAGTTACCAGTGAGGGAACTACCCTAAGGACATGCATTCAGGAAGAGGAACAGGCATCAGAGGGGGCTGAGGATGAAATGGGTCAAAGCTGAGAGACACCACCCCTTTAGCACATCTTTCCCAAACAATGGACAAGATGAAATAGAAATTAATCTGCCCATCCAAAAATACTATCAATTTAAACTTTGAAAGGGTATGGCCTGGATGGCTTTCTCCAAAACATAATTTTTAACAATAAAAACAGCTCTCAATTTCATGTCATTAGAATTACAAAAATAAGGTAAGACAATATCTACTTATGCGTTGGCATCCTCACATAAGGATGTGAACACTTAAATTACTTAGGATTAAAATTCATTACTTCAGGGCTAAAAGTATTAGTTTCAGTCATAAAATTAAAAGTATTAATTTCATTCATGCAGGGAAGTAGGCATGAAGTAATGATGATTTTAATCTCATTAATGACTATTTTTCTAGTCCTAAAGGTGAAAATAAGGCTAAGTTGTTGAAAATAAGGATAAGACTTGGCAGGTTCTAGTAAAGCAATACAAAGCTTTATTACTTTCTCAGTTGCCTTAAGCCCTGTCTGGGAGGAAGGCAGGGGCCCTACTGCAGGCCTGCTATGTTGAATGCTGAAATAAAAAGAAGGGGGATAAGACAATGAGAAGGAATTATCTGGACAATTCATGGGTCACCTAGGAACAATGACTTTGTCTTGTCCAATGAAAGAGAAACTAATTTCATCTTTGGGTTACACTTTGGGGTCTCATTATATCAGGCTACCTCAGAGAGAGGCCTAAAGGGTTGACCGGCTATCCAAGTTTTCTGGGAATGAAGGGTTCCTGGTTGGGGTACTAAAACCAGGTAGGTAGCTGTAGCAGTTGGTCACGTCAGCTCCTTCAATGACCTTTGCCAGGGACAACCATGAGCCTTCTTATCTTGAAGCAAGAGGCCAGGCTTTCATGAGCAAGAACTTGTTTTCACAATAACCCATGAATGTGTTTATAGTACATTTTTAAAAATTCTAATCACATTCTTAAAATTCAACATGACATTTGAACCTAAATAAAAACTACACACTGAATTCTACCAAAGTTGCATAAATCTATGCTGCTACATTGGGTTCCATCAGAAAGAGCAGAGAATGATTTTTTTTTAAAACTCTCAATTGTTATCATTATTAGTCATTTCCCACAATACACTGCATGGTATTGTAATGGACAGAAGGTATCAGATAAATTCTAAAACCGTATAACAACATCCATTCACAGAAACCAGATACAAACTCAGACACACCTGGTTTTATTCTAAGTAAACTTTGTTAGCTAATTAATAATGTCTTTCTGGAAATCAAAGTGAATTTCCAACTGAGAGGTATGCTTTATTGTTTTGATTGCTCAAAGAAGGGAAACGTGTACACATTACATACAAAAAATGTGACAAAGGAAAATTGTTCAGCAAGAGAAGGCCAGGAAAATAAAAAATGAATGAATAAAAAAATCTACATCTGTGATACCTGGTATAAATATTCAGACGGCTGCTTTTCATCTAAATTCATTTCCTTGAAGCTGATGACCATCTATGTTGGGGTTTAGAATTTATTTTAACCTTATCTTTTATTCAGGTTATATATTGTAATTCTCAAGCATATCAAACACGCTGAGGAAAGACTAAAGAAAAAATTTTAAATTTCATGATTTCTAAAGTTAACAGAATGATCTTATTATATTGAAACTACTAAAGAATTATAATGAGATTTAAAGTTTGGGACAATTTAATGATTTTATACTCACATTTGATAGGATTCAGACATCAATAATGTAGAATGCATTGCATAAATTGCATTTCAGCCCATTGGGACAGAGAACCTTAGTTGTTTAGGAGAGAAGGTTAAAGAGGCCAACAGGTACTTGGTGGTGAACTCCATGCTGAGCAAATGGAAACCACTGGAGACAACAAAGAACCTGATCTGAGGTCGTTCATCATGAGAAAGGAGGGGTAATTCATGGTGTGATGACAGTGAGCCAAATTGCTAATTTTAGCAGCTAAAAAGAGCACCTGTCATCACTTGCTGATCTCAAAAAGAAGTGAATAATAGCATCACCTGAGGAATTTAAATTGTTAAAATGCAGATTCCGAGGTGTCACCCCTAAGAACTCTAATCCAGTAAATTTTAGATGGCTTCAGTTGTGTATTCAAAACAAGTACCCCTACCCCATCCCACCCCACCCGTCTCAGTGAAGCGAGGCAGGAGTTCTGAGGCTACTTGACAAGAGACATTTAATTCTCGCATAAAGGCCACAGGCTCCCCGCCAAAAAACTTGGGTTATTGACCCTAAAACACCTTTAGGGGCTCTGTAGTGCAGCTAAACAGCTTGGTTTTCCAAAATAGGTCTTTTTTCCTACTTTTCTTTCTAGTGGCAAAAGAGGTCCATGGGAGCCCTCTTTCCCCAAGTCTTGCTCCTAAAAAAAAAAAAAAAAAAAAAAAAATTCTCTCCTCCATGCCCTGCCTCATTCATTTTCCTGGTCTGCACTGAGAATGTGTGTGTCCTTGCTTCAAAGCACCAATTGTTCTGTCTCTTCTTTAATATGTCATTTTGCCAAGTAGAGGCTGTCTTTCACATCTCACTTACCTCCTCCCCTGAGTTGTCATCTTCTCAAAACACGCCAGTACTGCCTTCTTACAAAATTATTGGGAACAATGTTCTCTTGACATCAAAGGATGTCCTAAATTTCCCCGAGACATTTAAATTTACTGAGAATGAATTGAATACTCACTTTTGGCTTATTGTGGCCGAATGGAGGAAGCAAAGACAGTCACAAAGTGGTTTTGAGCTTTTATGATCAATTCTATGTTTATGATTTAAACGCATTTCTTAGTCTAAAAGGCCTAAGGGCTTGGAACTCCTTAAGATATGGTGGACGTTGAATCCCCTTGATGATCTGGCCTAGCATGTGTTCTTATCATCTATTTCTACGATAGTCCGTTGAAGGATCTCACAGAGATAAGTTAGGCTTGTTTTCATAGTAATGGGACACATCAGCAAATTAAAACCAAAAGGGAGAGAAGGAGGTTCTGATGAGCCAGCCCACAGGATGTAGAGTAGGCCTTACAAACCTTACTAGAGCAAGTGGCTGAGGTGATGTAGTGAAAATGATCACTGATGTGGATGAGGACAGGTGTGCTGGGTGGTTCTTCCAAGAGAATGTCAGAAGTAAGAGGAAGACTGAGAAGAAATAAACCCTCCCTGGGAGAGAAGGAGTGACTAGAAGTTTGATGATGACTCAACAGAGAAGGGGGAGGGTGATAAAGCAGAATCATTTGCATTCTAAAGGAAAGGGGATTGGAAAAAAAAAAAAAGAATGAGGAAGGAGCACCTGGAAGTAGAGTTTGGGGGGAAGAAAGATTTTCATCACATTTCAATCGAAGTCTAAACTTTGATTCAGATGTGAGCTACATGGGGCTGGAGGAAATAAAAGAACATCAGCTTGAGACAGCCCCATGGGAAGCTGTGTCCTCAAAGGATGGCCAGGTTTCACTTAAAAATGAGAAGCTAAGTGGGCACCTTTGAGGACGAGGTTAGGGTTAGAAGAGAGTTGGCTGATCAACACCTTTGCTCAGGTATGAGGGTTTAGGAGTGAAGAAATGAGAGAAGGCTCAGGAGGTGAAGGAACGCAGAGGAGGCACAGTGAATATGAGGCCTAAGGAGGCTGAGTGTGCTCAGGAAATGATGCCTATGGTCAAAGCATGGGGCTTGACTTCCTCACGGCCAACTGGCACTAGCCACTCCACTGGATGTGGCAGCAGCTCATACCAACGAGTAAGTTACCTGGTCTTTTCAAACCATGATCTGATTATGACACATACATTCCTCTACCCAGCTTTAAGTCATGAGGACAGAAGTTGTTAATGTGCTTGTAGGGTTCTACACTCCACTCCACCCTCTCTAGTTATCTTCCATCTCTTGAACTCATCGTGTTCTGTCCACCACAGGGCCTTTGCATGTACTGTTTGTATTGACTGGACACTACTCCCTCTGATTATTATCTAGTTAACTTCAATTCAGATTTCTTAAATGCTCAGCTCATATTTCTCTTACTCTAAGAAGACTCACTGGACCTCCCTAACTGGGTCAACCCCCTTTCTATGGATGAGATTTGAGAATGTGTCTAACACTTATCAAGATTATGATTTTATATCATTCATGGGAGTATCGGGTTAGTGTCTATTTGCTTCATGAGACTGTAAATTCCATGAAAGCAGAAACCACATTTGTTTTTTATGCCAAGTATATCTCCCACAGCATAGCACAGGACCTGGAATTCAGTCCTGATTTCAGTAAATTCTTGCCTAGCGGATGGAAAGACTGGTCTTTGTTCGGTCACCTGTAGACGCCATTAAGTTGCTTAATACCTAAGATGGCTGACAGCTGATGCAATCGAGACCTCACACTGCAGCAGGGACCTTCTGGAAGTGGAAAGACCCTAACTGCGGAAACAGAACAATGAAACACTACGCCCAGCACATCCGGGACCAAAAGAGCCTTTAAAAACAACTCCCTTACCCTCTGCATGCGCAACTTCTCTGGCCCCTAACCCCGGGACCAGTGAACCTCGCCCGCAGACCCCCAATGAAGCCTTGTCCAGTGCTTCGCTTTGGTACTCTGTGCTTTTTATTCAATTCCAGTCGATCAGTCTTCAGTGGTTGGCACTGGGGGAGGGGCCTGCAGCTGGCCAAGGCCCCATCCCAGCTGGTGAGCTACAACATCTGAAAGTCTTGTACTTCTCTTGACCTCCCAATGGCAGTGGGGGGCCCAGCAGGCATGACTCTTTAATTGATTTACTTGTTCCTTGAAAAAAAAATTTCAGAAGCTGATTTTTGTGGCTTGTCTGTGATTCAGCAATTTCTCTGAGAGACAAGGGGCATGGACCACTTCCTGGAGAAGAGGCAAGCCCATCCCTCCCGGGTAAGAGAACATTTTCTACTCACAAGGGGCCCTCAGAGCGCTGGTTCTCAGGGGAAGAGAACTCAGGATATGCGACAACTGCAGACTTAGTGCTCCCAGAGATGCCAAAGGTCAAAAGACCAAGGGTCACTTTTTGAGGAAGGATAATAACCCAGTCAATGAAGTCTAGCCAAACAACTGTCCTTTTCCTCATGCTTAAACCCAACTTCCTGCCCCAGGTTGTGGGTGCTACTGTTTCTGGGGTTTCCCTATTGTAGGCTTTGTGGCATACATGGACATGAGCTTTGAGCTCTCCTGTCTCTGAGGATGACTTGAAAGAGAAGCCCTCCCACCTGAGTGGATAGTGAGCTTCTTTACATTTGTGTTATCTAGCCTCCAAAAGACCGATTGTCTTGGAGAAACAGAATCCAAAATTAGTTTGTTCCTCCACCAGGAACCTAAGCTCTCCACAAGCAGCACCTTGTCATTTCCAGACCTCTGCGATGAGTCATAGCACCAATATGACACCCACAGCAGAGTTGCCAGGCTCAACCCCACCCCTCACTGGTCACCTTCAGCCCTTCCATCCAAATTACTGAATTTCACAGTGGCACAAAATAATCATGAGGAATGAATTCACTCACAGGAAAAAAAAAAAAATGAGTCACTGCTGTCTGAACTATTACCTGGCCAGCAGAACCTGCAAATAAGAGACAATGTTGAAACCAGGGGAAGGGCACATGACAAGGAGAGGTGGAGCCTCCAAGAAAAGCCATTTTCTCTGTAGGAGCTAGAAATCTTGGCAGGGACAGGCCCGCAAGCCTCCAGAAAGGCATGCCACGGTGTCTCAGATTCTGACACAAATACCAGTTTTCTAGTTGGCACTTGGGGGGGATGACCTGTCAACAGGCAGTAGGTCAGATAAAGTCATTATGGAACATACACATTGAGCTGCCTTGTTGTAGAACTCTCCGTTTATGCAAGGACAGGGCATTTTCTTCATTCATTTGTGTATTCCTTCCTTCCTTCCTTCCTTCCTTCCTTCCTTCCTTCCTTCCTTCCTTCCATCCTTCCTTGTTTGCTTCCTTCCTTCCTTCCTTCCTTCCGTCCTTCCTTGTTTGCTTCCTTCCTTCCTTCCTTCCTTCCTTCCTTCCTTCCTTCCTTCCTTCCATCCTTCCTTCCTTCCTTCCTTTTTCTATTCAACAGTAATTCACTGAGCGCCTAAAACCGTGTGGAGCACTATACCACACACTCGGTCTACAAGATAAATTAGACAGGGCTTTCTACTCATCCACATTTGCCCTTCCCCGGTATTTCAGATCTGTTCACATTATTGATGGGTTTACGGCTAAAATTAATAACTGCTTTAATTTATTCTGAGAACAGCCAAGATTAATGAAAGAAGAAAGTAATGAAAGCAAAAGCATGAAAGAGAAACCCTGGGTGGCTATTTGACTCTTCAGACTTCAGTTTTCTCATCTATAAAATTTGGAAATCAATTCTATGTTACATAAACTCTGTTCTGTTTTATAAACCTGAAATGGAACCAGAAATGTTTAAGAGATCTGATTTATTACTGTTCCAGTTGTTACTGGTTTGTGATCAATTACCCCACAACTTAGTGACTTAAAAGAATAACCACGTTATTAAATCTCACAATTAAGAATTCAAATGAGGCTTCCTGGGGGCCCATGTCTTACTCCCTGTGGTGTTGACTAAGGGTCACTAGGTCGGATTGATTGGCAGCTGAGCTGGTCTGGAAGTTCCAAGACAGAAATCACACGCCTAGTGCCTGGGTCAAGATGCGTAGGAGGCTAGGCTCAGCTGGAAGTCATCAGAGTGCCTAGAAGTGGCTTTTCCAGCATGGTCATCTCAGGGTAGCTGGACTTCTGACATGTGAGCTGAGTTCTCCCAGAGTGTTCAAGAGACCCAAATGGGAGGTGCAAGGCTTCTTTTGAACTAGCCTGGAAAGTTCCAGAACCCCATTTCTGCCACATGTTATTATTCAGTTTACCAAATGGGGAGTGGAGAATAGACTCAGTGTCTCAATGGGGAACTAGAATAAGCCACATGAGAGAAAGTCACTGGCGACAGCTATCTTGGAGACAAGCCCCCATAGTCACCATGAGAGTTTAAATGTTAGAGGGTCTGAGACCTGGCAAGTTAAAATGCTGAATCTCTCTGTGGCCTTTGATTTCTCTTTCTCGTCCTATAAACCGACTCATAGATACGTTAGGTAAAAAACACCTTCATATGTTGAGTGATTCTTGATAAGCTTGATACGTCCTTAGATAAGCTTCAAAGCGACTGAGAAAGATCTGGGAAAATTTAACAAGTGCAGAAGGCATGCGAGGCATTAGGTTTTCCAGCTGCTGCATGGATCAGCTTATAAATTTCTTCCATTTTGAAGCCTCTGGTATAAAGGATTTCTCTCCCTTTTAGATGCCCGTGGTACCATCTTTATACCTCCGGTGAATTCATCGGGTACATGAGGATACATGTCTTTAGTCCTTCACTAGATTCCCCAAAACCTGAAGGTTTGATTTTTCTGTTTTTCTTTTTTTTCCCCACAAAGTATTAAGAGGTTCTTGATCACTATTTGCTGAATGAACACAAGACAGGAAAGTCAGAAGTAGCCTAGAGAGCGAGGTGATATCAACTTCCGTTATTGGAAGAAGGTAATTCCATTATCTCACAGCTCATGTTCAACAGCTCATCAATGCTCTCTAATGGGCAATAAAAGGGAAAACATCCATCAGGGGTTTGGTTTCCAGCCTGTGTCCTGGTAAATTAAATAACTCGCAATTCATAGCAGGAGACCGGAAGAGTTTGTACTGTTCACAAGGAACTAACCTTGACCTCTTTGCACACAAACCACTCTTGGCTCCACGTTCATCTTTGCAAGACAGGGTTGGCACGCTGTGGGAATTCCACATGAAGCAGATGGGGGGTGGTGGTTGGTGGCCGAGGAAGATTAATGATCACCCTATGACAAGTTTAATTAATATGCAAATGGAAGAACACTGGGAAAGAAACAGAGGCTTCCTTACTTATATCCTACTGGAGAATCAAGATTATAAAAAAGTAAGAATTATAGACCCAGAAAAGATAAGGGCTCCTGGTTTTCCAAGCGTGATAAATGTGATGTCACTTAAGCAGGAGCCTACTTGTATTGTCTTCTGATTCTAACTATAATCTTTCATTCTTTCTTTTTCCATGATAAAAGAAGTATCTTAAAGATAATGCCTTCGGAATCCTCCTACAAGGAACCACAAAATATTCTTACGACTATATCATAATTAAGTGATATGTATTTTCTGTTCCTTAACCTCCTTAATTTTAAAATGCTATTAATAATATATATCTGCATGGCAGTGTTGAAGATGAATGCGTAAAACAATGCCTGGCACATAAGAGGTCCTCAATAATATGTCTGCTCTAAAATTAACAAGCATTTTACCTACATTTCTCTTATTGAATCCTCAAAACAAACTAGACAGCATTGGAGAAAGAGATCCATGTTGGGAGCTAAGGGCCCACATTCCAAAGTCAGGCTTCACGGGGCTGAATCCTCGTCTTAGCTGCATGACTAAACCTGCGTGAGCCTGGGTTTCCTTATGGGAATAATGATGATACCTATTTCATTAGTTAAATGCGACATTACACACCAAGCGCTTGGAGGAATGCAGGGCATGTAGTAGGTGCCACCATTGTATCTGCTGTTGCTGAATGGTGATAGATTGTGTGGGGCCAGCATAATAGCCCACTGTCGGCAGCTGACATCTTGGCATATACCAGGCCGCCATTCAGGCCCAGTTTCAGAGGCTGACTAGTGTCCCGTGGCCAGAAGTTCCCCACATTTGGTTTAATTTTCTTCTGTCACTATCTTGAAATTCTTAATACATTCTCAAGCAAGGGTCCCTACATTGTCCTTTTGCACTGGGCCTTGCAAATTACATAGCTGGAAGTTAATTCAAGAGCTCAGCCACCTGCAGGCCAGTATCATGCAGATTTCTATGGGCAGTTTGGGTTTGCATTGGGGCACACTTAAAGTCTGAGCTTTTGTAACAGAAGTTAAAAACATGTTTCTATACATTAAGGTTTGTGCCGGAGCCCGCCGGCTAAGATTGAACAGTTCCCAAGAGGGGGAGTGAGGATTGAGAAAGAGAGAGACAGAAGATAGAGTGGGGAGGGCTAACAGAGACTACTGCCCCCCCCCCCCAGTTTATTTAGCACAGCATATATATACCCTTGAAGAAGCAACACCCACACATATGCAAATGATCACTGACCTTTACGTTCTCCCAAAACATCCTTGTTCCTGTTTTTGTCTCTTATTCCCTGGGGCAAGAAACATTCAACATTAAGCCAAACTTTCTCCTTCAGTAAACAAGCCCACCTGCTCTGCAAACTTCTAGCTTGCAGGCAACTCCAACCCTGTCTACAGGGCATTCATCAAGAATGGCTCCCAACAGGTTTGTTCCTATGGTCAGAGTAAAGGAGTTGGAGGCAGCTGGGATCTATTCCCATTCTGTGCTTCTCATCAGATCCAGTGGGTGTAAAGCAGAGGTGGAATGATCAGGAGGGAATGGGAAATCTGTATTTACTTCTCACATTGAGCTGAAGAGCTAATGCGTTTCAGACTTGCATTCACTAGTATGTAGTAATATTATGTAGAAGGCAATGCCTTAATGAAAAAGAAATGCATACGAAGTATTATTGAATTTATAATAGCTTCTTATCATTGCGTTCTCAATGAATGACTTGAATACACTAAAAAATTATTGGGAGGGGGACTGAGAATTTCTATGTAACAGAGGTCTGCGTAGTTGAAACAATTGGGAAACTCCATATTAAGCCCTAAGTTCCTGAACTGCCAGGTTCATTTCAATTCATATTTGAACCCCTTTGTTCCTTATTTAGAACCTTGTACACAGCAAGTGTGCAATATACCTGTGTGGAGTGAATGATATCTGTTTGCTCACTTGATCAGATTTCCATCTGAAAGTATTGAATTTGGGGAATGCATTAGGTTGAGTTAACAGAAATAAAAAGGGGCAGTGAATTCAGAGAAGATACTGGAAGACACATTTTTTTTTGTTTTGTTGTGTTCACTGCAATAGCCATAGACATTAAAGCCTTACGTGACAGAGTCGATGTTCATTCAATATTTGTTGAATGAATAAAGCAATGAATGAGTTGAGTGAATGAGCTCCTGCAAACAAAGAAAACAGTAATTAGACGAGGAACAATACACGGTCTACTAGTTGTGCCTTAACAGAAGGTCTGAAGAGGGTTGAGTAGCTGACAAAAAATGAGATAGTAAGGGGTTGAACTTGGATTTGAAATTTTAAAGATTGAATTGAGCCTGCAAGCTTTTCAACGCCTCATATACTGCAAGCCTGTTGTGTGATCTCCTTTTATAAGCACAGTTACTGTCACTAAGTTGAAAGTCTTGTCACTTTCACAGTGACTCCCTACTTTCTCTGATGGTCATTTCTGCATGAAAGTAGACCTCAGTTTCTCCAGGTTGATTCTGTGATTGTGCCTTTGTGATTTGCCTTGGGTTACTTGAGCAACTGAAGCCACTTAATACCTGAGGAGTTCTGTCTGGTCTTTGTTGTTATCAAGGAGAGCTGATTCTACCTGAGAAAGTTAGGACAGGTAGGAAGAGGAGGGAGATCTATCAGCTGAAGAAAACAATTAGCTCACTCCCAGAAATAAAAATAATAAACAAAACAGAAAAAAGAGTTACCTTACACAAATCCATGGAGTTCTAAGTATTTATGATAGATTTTATTATTGTTTTAAACTCTTCACTCCCTCCCAAGAACAAATTATGTATTCATACCCTTTGTTATGTGACTTTACAGTGTCTCCCAGTAAGGTAGGTGAAGTATAAATTTCTGTCTCACTGACCTTAAAGTTGGCCATGTTTCTTGCTTTGACCAATGGGGTATTAGTGCATATAACGTGAGCAGAGGCTTTCAATGTGCTTGCATGGCATCACTAGTCCTCCTGTGCCATCTGCCGTGAAAAGAGCTTCCTCCAGGAAGCCACAGGTCCCAGAGTGGGAGATGCATGCAGCTGACTCGAGCCCAATCTGAAGGTGAAAGCAGAACCACAGCAGCTAATCTGTATGTTATAATAATAAATGCGTGTTCTTATAAACCACAGAGATTGTTTGTTGCACCTTAAAAACTTGTCTGACAGTGTTTGAACATTTTCAGCAACATTACTGATCATTGTGTCCTATTTTTCAAGCAAAGGTACTATGGTTTATTATAACCATTTTGCCTAAATCCTACATCAAACTATGAGGGACAGATTTGTTTATTTGTAGGGTTTTCTGGGGATAAGGTGTCCTTCTTGTGCTGTTCCAGGGAGCTTGTCTGCTTTAGGAATTCTGCCTGACAAAGCAGTGCCTAAATCATTTTCTCAGCAGAAAAGTTTCATTTCTTTTGCATCTTCTCTTACCCTCCTTGGAGCAGAGTAGATAATACTCAGTACATGAAATTGATTATCTAGTTGCACCGCCTAGTAAGATAGCCATTAACCACATGTGGCTGCGCACTTAATTTTAAATTAATTAGAATTAGATAAGATAAAAAGTCATTTCCTGTTCTCAGTAAGCACATATGACTAGTGGCCACCATACTGGAAAGCACAAATATAGATCTTTTCCATCATCAGATAAAATTCTATTGGATAGTGGCTAACTCTACATTCTAGGGGTTGGGTAATTCGTTCATGTCGAAGGCTGGGAAAAGTAAATTCTCTGTGATTTGATTATATGAGTGTTGAGATGATAGGATGAAAAGAGAAGGGGAGAAGAAGCTGAAGGAAAGATGGGCTCCATAACTCTTTTTCACCTATGATTTAGTCATAAATAATATTTATCAACTATTGCCCCGTATGTCAGTCTTCTTCATTTTGTTGAGTTTCCTAGAAGCACTCCACGGCACACAGTTCAACAATCACCTTTACTAATAAGTGGATGCGTCTCAGCAGAACAATCATATTCCAGTTCATCTCCCAAATTTGTGGTATGTAGCAATAAGGTGCCTTACAAATTCATGACCCCCAGTTCCTCCAAAACAGAACAAGGCAATGGGAAAGTGTGTTCAGTGCAGAAGTTAGCTCTCCCAGCCCCACTTCTGCTATAGCAATGGCAGGCATTCTATTTGTCTCCACATGATTCATCAAGCTGTGCTTGGCAAAGACTCCGCAAGTGGAAGGCAACAGAGCATGGGGCTAAGATCAGCAATTTATCTGAGACCAAATTACCAAGAAACAAAGTGAGATTTATCGTATAAGCCAGCAACAGGTGTATTAGTTCCATTTCAGAGACTTCCAACAGGTGTCCATTTATTTCTACATTGAATATTGCTATCAACTTTAATGTAAAAAACACGGCAGTCATTATTTATTTATTTTTTTATTTTTTCACAGTATGTGAAAGAGAAAATTCTCAGGAGGAACTTTTCAAAGGGGCTTTTAGGTCCATTTTTCTTATAGGAAGTTTTCACATTTGAGGTATTGCAATCTGTTCTCAAAACAGAGTGTAAAGTCTTTGCCTCTGGTTGTTCCCGCCAATTAGCTGCTTTCTTAGCTTTCTTCGCTAGCAACAATCCCTGGCATCAATAAGCCCCAGGACCTGTCTTTCACAAAACCCACAACTTTTCAGCTAACAGTTTTTCCAAACTATTATGCCTTAATCTTCCATCAAGCCATGAGGGTCCAATTTTTCTAGACCTCCTAGAAATTTTAATGCAACATATTTTAAGCCTTATTGAGACCACCAACCCATGAACCCTAGCACTTTCTCATTATTTTTATCTTTCCATCTTAGTGTCTGTGCCATGATCCATTATTATAATTACTACCTTACAAACACTTTTAGATTCCATGCCCTTCTCTCTGCTGTACCTTCTGGGGGGGGGGAACCCTGAATCTGGTTTCACCTAGTTATTAGCTTTTCCTACACTGTCAACTGAATGGCTGGGTCAACCCCGCCCTGTGCACTCAACGTAGCCCATCATTTCCACCACATTTCTACATTTTAAGGAAATAATTTCAACCACTTCTCCACCCCTCTGCCTCCTTCAAACTCCAGTAATGACTGTGTCTCTCTCTTCATCAAGACACTAGAAACTCTTGTGTAGAAAACCTCATCTTCCCACCAAGAAGTCTGCAAACCTACCTCTACCTACACTCGTCTTCTTCTTCTTCTCTCCCAGTCTCATGACTACTTTTTACAATGCCTCAAGGACTTTGCTCATTTGTCATATTCCTTTTTGCTCTTATAAAACAGTATCTACCTCTCTACAGAATTATTCTCAACATATTGTGAACATGCCCAATATCTCCCATCTTTAAAAAAAAGTTTGTATTCACATCTTCCTTATACTACCATCCCCTTTCTCTATCTCTTTTCACAGCTCTTGAAAAAGTTACATATACATATATTTTTATTTTGTCACCTTCCATTCACCCTTCCACCACTGCAACTCATAAGAAACACTACATTTCATTGGCAAGTTTTCTGTTGCAGTTATTAAAGGTTGCATAAAAAAAGCACATCATTCAGTGGCTTTAAATGGGAGAAGCTCATGAATTTCATTCTTTGAGAGGACTCAGAGGGGGCAGTTTGCCTTTGTACCCCTGTATTTATCTGGACTGCTTGAGACTGATAACTAGAATCCTCTGAATCAATCATTCACGTGTCTGGTGTTGCAGGCTGGGGAAACTGGGATTCTTCAAAATATGATGAGTGAATTCCAATGGCAAGCATTGAGAGGGAGAGACAGAGAGAGAGAGAGAGAGAGAGAGAGAGAGAGAGAGAGAGAGAGAGAGAGAGAGAGAGAGAGATGACCCAGGCTAACGTATTCTACGACCTAGCTTTGGAAGACTGTACATAAGGCTTTAGTGATTTCTCCAGCTTTCCCCATTTTGGTAAATATCTCATCAAGCCAAAATCTTAAGAATCACCCTTGCATTATCCGTTTCCCTCAGTTTTCTCCCTTTAATTCTTTAGTAAGTCATGTTGGTTGCACCTATAAAATATACCTCAGGTTTATCTACTTTTCTTCATCTCTTCTATAATCACCTTCATCCAAAACATTAACATCTTTTCTCTGATCTATTTTGTAGCCTCCTAACCTATAGACAGCATCAATAACAATTACTTTTGTGAACATTTAAGGCTTTTATATTATTTAATTACTTTCCCTCTAAATGTCATCTACAAAAGCACTGGGACTATGTTGAGGTCAAAGCTTCCTTCATTAGCAACAATCCCTGAGCTCTTTCATCCCCAGTACCTGCCTGGGTACACCACCAACATCCACCTTGTATAACTCTTTGATTTGACAGGCACAAATAAATGGCTCCCTATTACCTTTATCTCAAAGCAATTGTATTGCACTATCAGTAACAGAATCTTCTCTGGAAAAATATGATGAATATAAAAAGTGTTGGATTTTTTTTCTCTGTTAAGCTAACAATAGTCTTCAAGACCACAGATCTTGTTAACAAGGTACAGTCCCTGCGATTTAATAATTTATTAAAAATATGTATTGACTCTCTATTAGATGCCAGGCATTGTTCTAATTGCTGAGGAAACAAGTAAACAAATGAGAGCCTCTAACAAAGAAAGGCAGACAATGAAAACAGTGAACATAAACTATGTCAGAAGGTGTTCAGAGCTGTGAAGAAAAAGGAAGCAGAGTAAGGGAAATGGAAAGTGATGGGACAAAGTGTGTTGTTTTCTATCTGTTGGTTATGGAAAGAATCTCTTTAAGACGATGTTTGAGTGAGAACTGAGTGATGTAAGGAGCAGCTATGTAGGGATCTGGGGAAAAGTGTTCTGGGCGGAAGAAACAGCAGGTTCCAAGCCCCTGAGGCTGATGTGTGTTTGATAATATCGAAAGAACCAAAAGCAGGCCAGTGAGGCTGGAGGAGCGAGAGGGAGGAGAAGGGTGGTAGGAGACGAAGCCGGGCAGGTAGAGGAGGACATTATTTATTGGGCATTGGTGCGATAAGGCTGACAGAATTTTGGTGGAAGGGGCAGTCTTGTTAGAAGCACGAGCCAAAGGTGGAGAAGGCGTGTCATCAAAAACAAAGCAAGCTATGGGGCTGTGGCTGTATCTGTGATGCAGGTTTCCTTAATCAACTCCAGCATCTATTCAATACATGCAAAGCATCTCACACAATGCCTGCAGGTGGTAGGTACCCCATAAATGGCAGCTGTTATCGTTTCTATCAAGTTTGGTGTTCATTGGAAAGGTATTCAGCCTGGGTTCAAGTCCTAAGTCCGTCTCTTGCTATCCTGTCTGTGTGACATCTGGCCAATCACCTAACGTCTCTGGACTTCTCTTATACTGTGTTATCGTGACAGTGGGTGGATTGATTGGGAAAACACATGGGAAATGCTTAGCTGAATGCTTAGCACGTATAAAGGGCTCAGTAACTGTTGCTTATTATTATTATTATAGGGAGTTTATAACTCCCTCCATCTGATATGACAGCGTGGAGGTGAGAGATAGCCTGGAGACATAATTAATATTAATTTATGCATATTTCTAGATTCTCTTCCCTATCGTTGTCACCATGCTCTACCTCCCTTTCTTGCTTTATTTATCCTCCATTGCACTGATCAACAGATGACTTGCTACATGTTTATTTCACCATTGTCTTTCTTCCTCAGCTGAAATGTACACCCCATGAGGAAAGGAACTTTTTTTCTTTAGTTCACTGATGTGTCCCCAATGCCTAGAACAGTGCCCGATACATAGTGAACTCCGAATCGACATTTGTTGAATACATAAATAAAAAAAATTTTAGGGAATGGGGCTCTTCAGCTTTCAGCAAGAATAGGTACCGCCTTAAATCCATGCTTTTACATTGAAATGTAGAGCATTGCATTTTCTAATAGAAAGTACTGTCACTTTCCATCACTATCATAAACATTTGGGAACCAAACACCTTAGATTTCAAGCCTGACCATTTGGAGAGTTCCAGAAGTTCAGCCTATTTACTTTCCCAAAAGCAAGCAGCCAGACCCTTTCCCATTGATGCAGCCCTGGGACATCTATTGGTACCGCTGCCCCCCCCCCCACATACTCCCACCAACCACTCCACAAACTGAGACCAGGTAGCTGAGCTCTGTAAATTTCCTCCATTAATAACTGCCAAACAGACATTTCCTCGACTGACTTGACTTCTCACTTAAGTCACATATTTTGATTTATAATTTCCCCAAAGGACCATTTTAGGCATTTCACTTCCTGATTTGGTATACGATGACACGTTTTAGGCCATTTGAAGCCCCACCTTATCCAGCAGAGATTGGGCATGGAGAGACGGATGAGACATTAGACTTGGTTTCATCAGCATGAGCTTCACAAAGAACGTCTTGTTCATTTTCCTAAGGACGAGAGAGACTTACGGAGCTTTTGTACAAAATAGCAACTGTATTGCATTTGTCACCTCCTGCATTTTCTTGGGAAAGTATAGCCTGGGGTTATTTTTGTGTTGGGCTGCAGGTTTGACTTAAATCTTCACCTATATATACTCCCTGGGGATAGAAATTTTATGTAGCAAGTGATGAAGAGCAGGTCTTTAAGAATTATTATGATAAATACATTTACATTGGAGATTTGAGGGGGTTTTGGTTATTCTGCTTAACTAAATTATACTTATGTCACCCAGCTGGTCAGCACCCCCCTTTTTTTTTCAGTAAGACTTAAAAGTCAACCACCAAGAGTCATATGTGAAAATAGTTGCAAAATGTCTCTAAGAAAAAAGTTTACCTTTCATTTCTTGTAAAATAAAAACAGTGACTTTATTTCCACTCACACTTTTTCTGAATATGAAAACCCAGCCTAGCAAGATGCTAATCTTCGCCTTGGTGGGATCAGAGACTTTATACTGGGGTCACCCCAGAAACACTGTGTCTGATGAGGGACTCTGGCTGGCAAATTGTGGAAGGGTCCTTTCTCCAGGTTGGCTGGGTTTGGGGGAATGAGATCAGATTTCCTGAATAAGGTCTAATTTAAATCATGGACAATTTAAATAATAGCAACTCATTTGCTCCCACTACATCAAGACTGTCAGAAACCGCAAGGCTGAGGTTTGCATTTATAAGAATACTGGGCAGCGGTGGTGGTAGTTTTCCCCAAAGGGACTGTCACTCACCCTTGGGATTGAAAGAGAGAGAAACGTCTTTCGCTCATTAGCCTGGGGAAAGAGGCCACGAGATGGGGTAACAGTCTTGACATGTGGCTGTGATCAGAGAAACCTCTGGACCTGTTGGAAATGTGCTTTCTGAAAAATGGTGCTGAGCAGGTATGTAGGCTTTTCAGTTATGTAAGTATAAATCGCTACAGTGCTGGCCCTTGCCCAAGGTGGTGGGAAGCAATAATAGGGGAGTGTAGCAATGAGGGAGAGACTTCCTTTCCCCCGGCCCAGGGAGGCCACAGGGAGGGGATCCAGGGATATCAGAAAGAGAGGAGACGTGGATGGCGCCATCACTGAGCTCCTCAGGTGCCCACTGAAAGTATTTCCTCTGGGATCCCCAAAGTAGCCTAAGGGCAAGGAGTGTGCAGGATAATTCACTTAGAGTGACAGGCAGAAAATAGTAGAGATTCTATTAGCCATGAAGGTGTGTGTGCGTGTGTCTGTCTGTGTTTCTGAGATGGGGGGATCAAGAGCCATGGGCCAGCTGAGAGGATCGACCACACCGCTGGCCACTCTGGAAAGGTGAAAATACCATCAGAAAATCCCAGGTATCTAGGAGGTTCTTCTCAGGTGCAAAGGATGCAGTACGACCTTAGAAACTGCTTCAGTTCTCCTAATGGATGCTGCCCCCGAGCCGAAAACGAGGTTAGTACCCTGCAGCTGATAACTGGATCTTTTATGTTGTTCTAAATTAAATTCAGAGCAATTCAGCCCCTACCACGTGGACTATTATGTGGGCTTACTCGCATTAAATCTATGTTTATGGGAGCATAAAATACATGTTATTCCTGTCGTCAGGTTTTATTATTGACGACGATTTCTAATATGTGCCCGTCAACTGCCCTTTTAATCACTGTCAGTCATTCTTTTCTTCTGCAGTCAGATTTAAACCAGCAATGATCGCTTTAAAATGAGGCCCTTCTCCTGCTCTGTTGTATTTAGGGCTAATTGAGAGTAAATAACTGTTCTCGGCAAGGAAGGCAGAATCCAAGCAAATCTCTGACAAATGCAGCCTTCCCCTCAGAGGAACTCATTCTTGTCTGCTGCCAGTAAGTACGTCCATTACGACCATAAGAAATTCTGTTTTTCTCTCCATTGACAATGTCATGCTGCTTTGATGCAAGTAGAGAAAAATAAATACCAGTCAAGTCCAGAAAACAAAACAAACAAACAAAAAAACCCAAGAAACATTTCATTAAGAAAAAAATATATAATTCTCTGTTTCTGTCAGTGTATTCTGGTTCCATTTGGTTGCAATCACAGGCTCTTAGCTCCCACTCATCTGACATTTCCCCTAAATCTCCCACCTCCTTCCACTCCCGCCCCCTCTGTGATGCAACACGATCCATTCACTATAATTTGAAGATTACAGCCAATTGCTCCAAGACAAAAATGCAGAACGAATTGGATCAGACTTCCTGCCTTAAGAAGGCTCTTCTTGCTTTGGGTTCTGTGGCTTCTCCTGCCGTATAGTGCCTAAAGGACTCTGTTCACTTTTGCTTTGACTAGGCCTGTTCATTTTTCCTTTCATTGAAAGGTGAGAGTTGCTGTTACTTTGCAAAATATACATTTTAATACCTCTCATATTTTCATTTCTCACTGGAATCTTACAGTTATTTCTACAAATTCCTTCTAACGGGTAAAAGTTAAAATAAAATGTCTTCGCAGCTGAGGGAAGGAGAAAGAAGTACATTGAAAGATGTTTCAACTGGACTGGATGTAGAAAGGAAACTATGCTATTCACGTGGAAATATACTTTTTATATATATCCAATTTATAGAAATGTAAGAAAATTATATTATAAAGTTGGAATTATATTATAGAGTTGGAATAAATTATATTATAGGGTTGGAATAAATTAATGTAATGAAAAAGCAAGCAAAGGTATAGTTGTTTAAAACCACAAACACTTCAATAAGAAATTCTTACATGCATTCAATGAAGAGTGGTTTACCAACTGGAATGTACAGTTCGGTCCTTCTTACTAGTTTTTCTAGCTAAAGTTTCTCAACTCCGGATTTGTAGATTCTCCTAGAAATATTCACAATCTTCAAAATGATTTTTAATTAATCTACTTAAAAATTAGAGGCAGACACCAGTTAGCTAATTGCTAGTCGGCACCAAAGTGCTAAGTGTTGCTGTATATTGACTCTGATATCTAAGTTCATTTATTCTTTCCACGACTATTTGTTAAGCATCTATCATACGTCAAGTGAAATTCTAGGTGCTGAAAATACAGGACTAAAAAAGATTGATGCAGCAAAGCCTACCTTCTAATAAGCAACATATTAAAAAACAAATAGATACATCATATTCCAGGAGTAATAGATGCTATGACTAAGGAGGTAAATATTATCAGAGCGAGCCCACTATTTTAGAAAGAATTTCCAGGGAAGGCCTCTCTGAGGTGGTGACTTTTAAAAAATTTTTATTTTACTATTAGTTTTAAGTATACAGTACATTGGTTAGATGTTTAGATAGTTTATAAAACAGTCCCCCAATTGCTCTTTCTCTCTTCTGGCTCTCCACCTAGCCATTCATTAATGCTAACTGCATTCTCTTCCCGTGACCATTTGTCAAATATTAATTTGTACTTCTTTAACTCTTCACCCTTTTCTCCCAGCTCTCCAACCCTCCTCCTCTCTGGCTATCGCCTGATTGTCCTCTATTTTTGCAACTCTATTTTTGATTAGTTTGTTCTTTATGTTCCTTAGATTTCATATATAAGTGAAATCATATGGTATTTATCTTTGACTTACTGCACTCAGCCTATAACCTCTAGGTCCATCCATGTCGCTGCAAATGGTAGGACTTCATTTTTTTAATGGCTAAGTAATATTCCATTGTAGATATGAACTATAACATCTTTATCCAGTCATCTGTTGATGGGCATTTAGGTTGCTTCCATATCTGGGCTATTGTAAATTGTGCTGCCATGAACATAGGGGTGCATAGATCTTTATAAATTATTGTTTGTTTGTTTTTTTAAATAAATACCCAGAAGTGAAATTGCTGGTTCAAAAGGCATATTCACTTTTAATTTTTTTTTTTTTTGAGAAACCCCAGACTGTTTTCCATAGTGGCTGTACCTATTTGCAATCCAACCAACAGCAGGTGAGAGTTCTCTTTTCTCCACATCCTCGCCAGAACTTGTTGTTCTTTGATTTTATTGATGATAGCATTCTGACAAGTATGAGGTGACAGCTCACTGTGATTTTAATTTGCATTTCTCTGATGATTAGCGACTTTGAGCATCTTTTCATATGTCTAGTGGCCATCTGTATCTCCTCTTTGAAAAATATCTGTTCAGGTCTTCTGCCCATTTTTTAATTGGATTGTTTATTTTTGTTGTTGTTGTTGAGTTGTATGAGTTCTTTATATATTTTGGATGTTAACCTTTTATCAGATGTATCAAAAGTGAATATCTTCTCCCATTCAATCGGTTGTCTCCATTTTGTTTGTTTGCATGTTTCTGTCCAATTTTTGAGGAAGAGGCTTTTGAAGAAGGGCTATAATGCATAAGGTGGAGTGTGGTAGGAGGTGAGGTTGGAAAGATCAGCATAGCCAGCTTCGCAGGCCATAGCAAGGACTGGGAACTCCAGTTTGGGGGAGATTAGTAGTTTTGGCTCAGAGGAGTAGCACAGAACTTTCTGACTATGTGGAGAATTGACTCTTGGATAAGGTTGCCAATAAAACACAGGATGCCAAGTTAAATTTGAACTTCAGAAAAGCAACAGATAATTTTAGTATAAGTATGTACCGAATATTGCACAGGATAGACTTATACTAAAGAGAACATTGTGAGGCAGAACCTTGAAATGAAAACGCTGCTACCACTGACCATCTTGAGGTTAATTCTTACAGGGGTTGCTGTTCTCTCACTTTCCTGTTTTCCTCTTCCACCAGCTTCCAAGTAAACTCCCCAGACTTGGATTTCCAGTCTGACTCAAGGACAACTGGTAGTGAGTGGGAAACTGGAAGGAAAAGGCAGGTCTTTGACCAATGGCTCTTTTTTCATCTAACCTTTTGACAGACCTTCCTACTTCCTCTTTCCACAGTCATTACTGAAGGCTTTTTACCAGTGGCTCTGTCTCCCCAAACCTACTTCAGAACACACTAAAACCTCAGAGTATTGTAACTGTTCTTTATTCTCAAGCAAATGCAACTAGAAGCCTGTGAGGACACACGCGCGCGCGCACACACACACACACACACACACACTTAGATTAGGCAGCCAGTCATTATTTCCTAAATCCCCAAGGCTTACATACTCAGTGTAAATGGGTACACTTAGGCCCGGACTCTCTCTCTCCTCATTAACTCTGAAAATAAGATGATCCTCCATTCAGTAGCAACATGTGTTTGTCAGATGATTGTAAACACTTGCCAACCATGCGTCATTCTGGAGATGGTAACCAATAGATGGAGAGCTGAGAGAAGGTTCCAGTGAAGAACAAGAGATGCTTGAGAAAACCAAAATGAATAGCCACTTGAAGAATGAAAGCTGATTGTCTAGAGAGACATCTTAGTTGCTAGGGCCACCATCACAAAATACCACAGACTGGGTAACATAACAAAATTTTATTATCTCATAGTTCTGAATGCTGAAAGTCCAAGATCAAGATGTCACAGGCTTTGTTTCTCCCGAGGTCTCTCTTCTTAGCTTGTCAAATGATGTTTCTCACTGTGTCCTCACACGGCATTTCCTCGATATGTACACAACCCCAGTGTCCTGTATATCAAATTTCCTCTTATAAGGACACCAGTCAGACTGGACGAGCACCCAACCTAAAGGTTTCATTTTAACCTAATTGTGTCTTTCAAGGTCCTTTCTCCAATATGGTCACATATCGAGGTACTAGGGTTAAGGACTTCAATACACAGATTTTGGAGGGACACACCTAGCCCATACGGTGAGGATAGATTTGTATGGCAATTGAAGTTATCAACAGCTAAGAGACTAAAGGACCAAATTCAGTCCCTGGATCAGCAGAATACAAGGGCTCTGCTGGTGGTCAGGCTGAAAATTCTAAATATCCCCTGATCTGTGAAGTCTGATAATCATCTATCATCGTTTATGTTAAAAATAAGTTTTAAATGTTTTTTTTTTTGACATGGCAAGGGGAATAGTAAAGTTTTTAATAATGAAGGACTAGTCAGAACAGAAGAAAATTTGGAAATTACTGCCCAGAGTTGTTCTTTTTAAACTTTTAAAAATATATAAATCTGATATTAGAGGAAGGTAAATGCCAGGGTGGGAGAGGAAAGAGGAATGAATGTTGTTTTCCTTTTTTTTTTTTTGACATTTTTCTCCTTTTTAAAAAAATTACATTAGGATAACATAGGTTAATAACATTTTATACATTTCATCTGTATTCTCTATTATGTTGCCTTTTCTCATTAGATGCATTTGAAATTTATTTTTTATTCTACAACATATTCCTTTTTATTTTGATAGGAAAATTGTTACTTTTGGCCCCTAAGTCCTCAGGAAAATCCATGTCCCAAAAAGACACGTCATATTTGTTGGGTAGCTTTGCCTGACATCTAGATTATTTGTGACCCAGTTTGAGAATGCAGGCCTCAGAGTCTTAAACGCCCTCGTAGTGGAGAGTGGCCCTCGGACACAAAGTTTGACACACGTCCTCAGTAAGCCTTGGTCACAGGACTTGCTCCAGACATCTTATGAGGAAATGAAAGTGTAGCATCTAGTGCAGACAAAAACAGAATGTCTGCTTTCCCATCTCAAGGCAGCTCCTCTGCAAATCTCCCTAACCACTCCAGGAGCTCCCACCATTTCTTCATTGGTCAATATTAGTACTTACTATGGCTACAGTTATGCCGCATAAATAAACAACCACAAAACCTCAGTGGCATGAAATAATAAACATTTACTTTCACTCACGACTCCGTGAGTTGACTCAGTAGTTCTGCTGAACTTGGCTACTCTTCTCATCATGCTGGAGTCACTCCCATGTCTGGCTTTTAGTTCATGTAGGATGATCTTGGATGGGATGCCTGGCTTTGCTGGTTTCCCATCCTCCAGGAAGCCGGCTCAGGCTTGTTCTCATGGTGCAGGCAAGGAGAGCAGAGGTATGTGAGACCTCATAAGGTCCAGATTTAGAGGTGAGGCCTCATCCTATTGACCAAGGTGAGATCAAAGGGCAGCTCAGATTTGAGCGATAGGAAAATAGTTTACACTCTTGATGGGAAAAGTGAAAAAGTCATATTGTAAAGGGTGGAGATTTAGGGAAGGTAGGAGAATTGAGGTTTTTTTTTTTCCCTTTCAGTCAATTTAACAGCAGGAGACATCTTGAGTTTTTTTTTTGTAAGCAAAACTCTTTATTCACATACTCTTTCTCCATACTTATGGAGCCCAGGGGCTCATACTGGAACCTAGGAGGGAATGTTGTTGAGAGAGGTTATAAGTTCTCTGGATGTCAGTTTTAGCTCTTCACCCACACTCTTTATTGGGAGGAGAAGTGGGAATGCAGATTTTCCCTAGTAATGACATTTTTGAAAAGTTTGGTGGTTGACTGGTGATGAGACTGCTCTGTTAGATTGAATTGAATCCTTGATAAAAATGTCATATACTAATGATAGGTTTACTAGACTTGTGACAATTGGCATGTGCTGCAGCAAAGATTTTGATTCTGTAGATGAAGAAAAACAATCAAAGTGTGTAGGAGAAAAATTATGTAAGTCAGTAATGCTTAGCTGTGTAGCGAAAAAGTAAGTTATATTTTGAAGCTAGTTGAAGAAACGTTAGTAACTATGAGCCAGATTTATAGGCCATAAAATGTAATTTTTCCGGAATCCCATCTCGCAGTTAGAATACACAAAAGAAGCTTAGCCTCGCCCTTCATTTTCAAAGTGTGTATCATTATTCTGCTAAGACATTTCCTTCCTTTTATTCATGACTCAAGATGAGTCTTGTGGGAAGGAGAGAGAGGAATCACATAGTTTTAGGAATAGCCAGCCAAGGCAAATTTTAGAATCCAGAATGAAGGAATGCAGAGAACTGCCAAGGGCACTGCCACGGGTACATTATCTCATCTAAACTCCACTATTACATCGCAGAATAGGCGATGAGTTTAGAGGCGAAGAAGCCGAGGCTCAGAGAGGACAAGCAACTTGCCAAATTCACACAACTAGTGAGAGTGAAAGCTAAGCCATGAGCTCTGATCTCCTGTGTTTTTTTTTCTTTCCATGTTTTTCTGGCTTTGATGATTCCACAATAACAAATCACTTCCATCTTGGGTAACCACATCTTTGTAATTTGAAAATAATTTTGAGTCTTGGTTTCTTTGCTCTCAAAGGCAGAGAAAGAAAGCCTCCTTGATGCCACATGAATGCCTCACTCTTTACTCATGGTCTTCCCTAGAATGATTATTATTAAACTGAAAACAGAAAGACTAGTCCTCTGAGGGTAAAATCCAAGAGAAATAATAAACACAAAGGAAGTAGTGACTCTGGAGTTCACAAGTTTGAGGAAGAACTTAGCTCCAGGTTGGGCTTGAGGGAAAGAAGTGACAGCCGCCCACACGAGATGTGTGCCCAGAGCTCTGCTGCCGTAGGCACCCCACGCCAGCATCCACGGTGAGAGAATTCTGGAGAACAGCAGGACTTATTCATCCCACATGCCTTCTCAGACAGTCGGGGCAAACAACTTCCAGATGCATTTCCTGTCAGCTCAAAAAATTTTTCCATAGTGGCACTAGTGAAATCGTATTTCCAAATTCCCTTTTTGTGTTTCCTCTAGAAGAACTTTCTTTTGCAAGAGGTTTGCTGGATGTGATATCATCCTAATTATTTCTCAACCCATTTTATCACCAACCATTTCAAACCTAGACCATTTATCCAGTTTTACAAGGTGGTTAGGGTCACTCTGGGAATGTCCAAAATAATGACAATAGGAACATTTCAATTCCGCATCCAGATCCTACAGTTGGAGGGATGTGTGGCTTGCCTGCCAATGAACATTTACCACATAACTTGAGGACAGAACTAATTGGTTGTGGAGTCATGAGGAGCATTTATAAAGTGGCTAACAATCTGTGACTGGCAACGGGAAAGGAAATAATAAATTAACAGCTAGTTCTTCCTCTCAGTTCTTAAGAACAAACTGCTCAGAATGGTTGCAAAAGTTGGCGCTTTTGAAATAGTCTCCTGGTTCTCTCAGTAGAGTTCAGAGTTCAGTGTTTCCTATTTCTCTGTCTTGGCTTTTCTCAATAATTCTCAACCAGAGGAAGCAACACTCCTGGGCTCCCCAGAGATAGATGCAGATGGAGAAAAAGTTGAATCCAGCTTTACAGAGACCTGTTCTTCTGTAAGAATCTTGCCTCAAAGATGAGAGAAAAGAAGAAAGGAACGTTGGCATCTTGCTAGTAAAATCACTTGAAAAAAATGCTAAGTCATTCTTAGAGAAAGATTGGGATATAGACATTTGATACTAAAGCTTAAAGTTAAAGATAGTTTCAGAACTTATTTTGAAATGACATTTACTGTAAATTAAGTCTGCTTCAGTGAGAGGAATCTCCTAGCATGAGACTCTTTTCAGCCTCATGAAATATGACAGTTTATACCTAAAGAATGTGAGGTAGAGGCCAGCACCTCTAGCCATAGTTGCTAGTTACTGGTGCATGTGTCCCAGCTTCCAGAATCTCACCTGTTTTCAAAAAGCAAATATTCTGGCTGGCCCTGTCCACACATGGGACTCAAGAGTCCTCAACCATCCATGGAGGTGTCGTGACCCCACAGCAGAAGGATGAGGAAGGCAAGCCACACTCTCTGGGATGGTTAGGGAATGGCCTGCTGGAGTCTTTGTAAACCTGGTAAACCTGGAAAATGGCCCCTTCCTGACCTAACCTAGACAACACAGAGCATGGGTACAAATGGCACTGGCATTTCACATGATCTTCACATATGTAATTGCGGATGACTAAGTATGGTTTGTCTGAGTTATTTCGCTGATGCTGAAGAGAGTGGGAAAGGGAACAAGGCATGAGATTCTGCAATCTTTAAAGTAAAATTAGGGCTAGCCCTGTAGCTATTATAGTCTGAAACAGAAGAACCCCACTTCCCTTCTGGATGGTTTGGCTTTAACATCTGCCTTTTTGTTGATCATCAGGGTTACTCTGTTTCACCTGGATGGCTAAGAAGAGGCTCCTTCCTTCTCAAACCAGTATTCTTTCTTCTGTAATTCTTTGTTCCCTACAGATACACCTTGCTTTTGAAACCTCCCAGGTTATGAAGCTATTCTTCCCCTCCTCCCCACTCACTTCTACAGAAAACACATCAAGATCAACCAGGGACTTTGAGCCACATTTTAATTCTAAATGGCGATGATTAATTTTTTACAAGAAGGAGGAGGAGGAAGTGGGTACATACTTCTTTAAATGTGAAACTTCCTTGCCTAGAGGGCTGATGATTTGGGCTTCAGTTTCTCCTTTCCTTCTAAATGCTCTTTTTAATAAACCAGAAAAAAACGTACTTAGTCATCAGCAATCAAATAAGTGAAAATCATAAACTTGTCTGAATCACCTTTCTGGTAAGGACAGAACTAACCAGAAGCTGGTTTGAGGCAGCTGGTGAAGGAGAGTGACGGTTGCCATCAAGTTAGCGTGAAGCATTTGTTTTCATTAGCGTCAGAGCAGAAGAGTGTTAAGACTAACACTGGGAGAAATAAAAGAAGGAAAAGTAACAGTACACGTAAGAAAGAAAAAGCAGAATAAAAGAAAATTTAAACATTTTAAAGCCTGGTGTTACAATTCATAGTTTTTAAAATATCTGCATTTTTATAAAATTCAGTTCAGCAAAGATTTTTCTGCGATATTTTCTGTGTGCCAGACAATCTGCTAAGTTCAGGAGATAGAAAGATGAGTAAGAATCAAATCTCTCTCCTAAAAAAAATCTGTGTTAAGCACACAGTACACATTCAATAAATGTTAGTTCTCTTTTTCTTACTGGTGAGAGAAATTCTGAATTAATGAATATTTACTATAATCGCTAAGGATTTCTAAACATAATATGCTGTGGCAGTGGAGGCTAGCTTGCCCCCAAAATACATTCTCATCTTCTTGGCCTGGCTCCATTAATAGACTACATTTCCTAGCCTCCTTTGCAAATAAGTATGAGCAAGTGATTAAGTTCTAGCCAATGGTAGATGATCAGAAGTAGTCAATTGTTTCTGGGCTGATGATTTTTGATAAGTAGCTGTCTCTTCACCATGCCCAGTTTCTTGGCTACCACAGCATGTCAAATAGGTTGGTCTTTATTACAATGATTGAGGGTGAAAGATGGCCCACCCCTAAAGAACTTTTAAACAGAGGGATGGACATGATCAAATTTGTTACAGGTAAAATCCTCCTGGTAACAGGAAGGAGATGGTTTACATCAAGGTAAGACCCTGAGGCAAGTAGGTCAGTTAGCAGTCTATTGCAAGAATTTGGGTGAGAAATAATGAGGGCCTGAATTAAACAGTGTCTCTAGGTGTGAAGCAAAGGGAATTAATTAAATATCAGATCTCCAGACCTCAGTTGCTAATAGTTATCGGAAGACAGATGGGTTTAGGAAACATGTCCATAGCTCATGGACACAGGAAGGAAGGTTTCTACTATTTTTTCTACTTCCTCCTCCTCTTCCTGCTCATCCTCTCCATGCCTGATTATTTCCCATTTGTCAACATCAGGATGTCCCCTTGAGTGCACATGCAAGAAATCGATGTTAGTAAAAACTCCAAATCTTATGATTGTACCCCACAACCAAGCCATGGTCAAATACCGCTAAAACTTATTTATGAAATGTCTTTAGTCAGCAATTCTGTGACTAGCCATTGGAAAGAATCTTACTATTGAAAAATACTAATAAATAGAAAGCACTCAATGGAAACACATATGGGGATGTTTTTTTCTAGGATTGAGGAAAGCAGAAGAAAAACAGAAGGAGAAAAAATATTGAAATACATACTTTATCAATTTTTTTGTAATGAATGGAAGAACGTGTAATTTGTAATGAAAAACAAAGTGTAAAAGGCTTTGGTGATCTGAATTAGTGCCAGAATATAGAAAAGACTCATATGTATCCTTGGTTTTAATTAGGCAACTTAAATTTTTGCAATAATCCATTATAACAAAGCATGTTGGCATTGTCATTCTGAAATTGAAATAACACCTCTTGACCTTGATTTTATAAATATATTTTTCCTGGATTAAATTAGGGAGTGGTAGCTTTGCAAAAGTTTAGAAATATCTTGCTTCTCGATGAAAGCAGTTTTAGCATCTTTCCTTTGACCACACTTTCGGTTATAGGACTATGTTATACCTTTGGCTCTCTATTAATATTGCTTGCACTTCATATTTGATTGATTTGTGAATCCTAAGTTAGCTATTCAAACTTTAATGAAAGCTGCAGTGCCAATGTATAACTTTTTAACAAAATTGATTTAGGAAAGAGACAAATTATTTTGATAATCTGAGAGGTACTAGCTTTGACTATAAGAAAAGAAAAACTATTTTTAAAATACTTTTCTGCCTCAAAATATTCTTAGTAGACAGAAAAAAATAGTTCATTCTTTGAAGATAAAATGTAGTGAGATTAAGAAGAGAAACACTTGCCAACAGAAACTGAAATGAGAATTAGTTACATATCCTGGAAAAATACGATTTAGCTCAATTATGTTGATATTACTTAGTAAAATTGGACACCAGAATTGGCAAAAAATATTTCTTATTTAACTGTTTTATGGAAATCCTATGAAAATAATTGAAAACAGAAACATTAAATTGCTTCACCAGAGAGAATGCACATTCCTTCTCTTCTCTTCTCAATATTTTGCAAATCTATAAATAATGTTTAGAAGGAAATTACATTTTTAAAAATCCTCGCTATGTGGAACAGGTATGAAAGTAAACTGTGAAGCAAGGTTTTTTACAGCAACTTTTTTTCACTGACTTTCTTCTTAAAATGAAATGAATATATTCTACTGTTTCAAAACAAAAATGGCTTCCGAAAGGAAATAAAAATTGCACCCAAGAATGCAACCCATCTCTGTAGCATACATTTAGAGTAAATCAAATTGGCTATGTGACTCATATTAACATACAAATACAAATGTCAAAAGTGAAACCTACAGAATGTGGAGCCATTGTGTGAGAGTGTAATGCTTCAGAATATGACATTTGTAAGCATCCAAGGCTTACGGTCCTAATTTCCAAGTCTGTCCCAATTCAAGTTTCTACTTTATAGCTTGTTTTTAAGCTCCCTCTGCTTGCTAACCTTTATCAACATGTTTGCATGAATTTAGTGCTAAGTGAACAATAAATTGTTTAGGACCAGTTATTAGTAGTGAATGAATGACCTATTGTGTGATGACAGTTGTTTACACCAGTGCTAATTTAGGGTGTAGTCTCCAACCTTTTGTTACCAGTCTTGGTACAGAAACTAAGACTAAACCTCAAGAAATGCTTTTAGCAATTTAATATTGCCATAATATCGAAGCATGGGCTTTAAATAGCAGTGTTTTGTTCAACTAAAAATAGACCAAAATAATTAGAGATGGATTGAAAATTCTTCTTAGTCTTTCACCACAAGTAGACTGAGAAGCAATGAATTAGGAGATATAATTATAGTTCAAGTGTGGGGACAGGAAGACACCACATGATAAAGGAAGAAATACTTTGATTATTTTTTAAAGTTTATTTTACAAATAACTAAAGTTTTCAAATGGCAATGGGAACCACTTAAACCACAATCTACTTTCTGTATTTGGAACTTGGGGTACAGTCAAGGGAAAGGCCCATGGCCTTATTGTCAGTCTGGCAGCTAATTTACAAAATTGATTGTTAATAATGAGTAGCACGTAATACAAAGCCAATCAAATCATTCAAAATCATATCACCCACAGAAAATCATGCTAATATTTTAGGGAAAACTTTCCTAAATTGTTTCCCACATTATACTGGTCACTTAATAGATCACAATTTTCTCTGAAAATCAACAAATATACTTCTCCATCAACACCATTAATAACTACAGAATATTCCACTATATAAATATTCTGTAATTTATTTAACCAAACTGCTATTGTTGAGTATTTAGATTATTTATATGTAATATCATATCTTTTTCATCTTTTTACTTTTAACCTGTTGGTGTCTTTATATCTAAAGTGTGTTTCTTAGGCACATATAGTTGGGTCTTACTTTTTAATCCAATCTGACCATCTCTGCCTTTTATTTGGGGTATTAGATTATCCATGTTTACCATTATTATTAATATTTTGAGGGTTTAAATCTACAATTTTGCAATTGTTTTCTATTTGTCTTCTTTGTTTCTTGTTTTATTTCTTTTATTTTTCTCTCTTCTATTATATTGAGTGTTTCTTATGATTCCATTTAATCTCCTTCGTTGGCTTGTTAGCTCTTTTTGTTGTGTTAATATAGTAGTTGTTTTAAGGTTTATAAATTACATCTTTTACTTCTCACAGTGTGCTTTCATATATAATACAAAAACCTTACGAGATTTCTCTTCTCATGGTTTGTGTGCTATTTTTGTCATCCAGTTTGATTCTTTGTATTTCATAAACCCACATACAATTATCTGTTCCAGTGTTCTTTTGTTACCATTTCTAGTGTTCTTTGTTTAGATTTCTTTGTTTATATCTAAATTTCAATCTGTTATCATTTTCCTTCTGTATGAAGGACGTCAACATTTCTTATAGTGTTGGTCTGATGGTGATGACTACTTTCAGTTTTTGTACTTCTCAAAATGTCTTTATTTTGCTTTGGTTTTTGAGAATAATTTCACTGGGTATAGAACTCTAAGTTAACAATTTTTTTTCTTCTAGTACATTAAACACAGTACACTGTCTTCTAGTTTGAATTGCTTCTGAAGAGACATAGTCTATCATCCTTATCCTTGTTTTTCTGTGTATTAGGTATCTTGTTTTCTCTGGCTACTTTTAAGAATTTATCTTTATCACTATTTTACAGCAGTGTGGTTATGATGCACCTTGTATTTTTCTTCATGTTCTTGTGCAGGGGATTTGTTAAGCTTCTTGAATGTGTGGGTTTATAGTATTTATCAAATTTTCAGCTGTTTCTTCACAAATAGTTTTTTCTATGCTCCCTTTTCTTCTCTCATAGATCTATATTTTGTGCTTCTATATCTTCACTTAAATATGTCCCAGAGTTCACCAAAGCTCTCATTTTATCAAAATTATTTCTTCATGCATTATTTATTATGAATAATTATCATAAAAAATTGTTTTATCTTTTTTTTACATTTTGGATAGTTTCTTGGCCATGTCTTCAAGTTCACCAATTGTCTTAGCTTGGACTGTCATAACAAAATACCACAGAGTGGATGGCTTAAACAATAGATATTTATTTCTCACAATTTTAGAAGCTGGAAAGTTGATTCAGTTCCTGGTAAGGACTCTCTTCTAGGCTTACAGACTGCCACCTTCTCACTGTGTCCTCACATGGTGGAAAGTAATCTCTTTCTTTTTCACTTTTTACAAAATTGCTAACCCCATTATGAGGGTCATACTCTCATCATCTTAGTTCATTACCCCTATTTATCTCTCAATGAACCAATCTCCAAATAACAAAACAAAACATAAATTTTAGGGGGACTCAATTCAGTCCATGGCAATAATCTTTTGGGGATCAATATTTATTCTGCTATTAATCCCACTTAGTATATTTTTCATCTTAGATGTTGTAATTTTCATTTCCAGAAGTTTGATTTGTATTTTTTTATATCTTATGTCTTTATATCTTCCAGGTGCAGTCTTTTCTCCAGCTTCTTGAACATATGGAATACAATAATGATAACTCAATCATCTGTGTCATTTCTGGGTTGATATCATTTTTTTTGATTAGGGGATTGTATTTTCCTGCTTTTTAACCTGTTTTAATTAAAGGCCCAACTTTGTAATTTTTTAATTGTTGCTGCTGGATATTTTTGTATTCCTATAAATATTCTTGAACTTTAGTCTGGAACACAGTTAAAGTATTTAAAAATAGTTTTTAATCTTTTCAGATTTTGCTTTTAAGTTTTGTCAGGTAGGTTCAGAACAGTTTTTAGTTTGTCCCAAATTTTTCCCTTTACTGATGGCTCATCTTGCCCTGATCATTTTACTGAGGCAAAAGCCTTCCAAGCTTTCTATATAATATTCCATGATTCTGAGGTTTCTCTTTTTTTATTTTTTGACCTTGGCTTGTTGGCACACAAACTACTCCTGACTGTACGAAAACAGGCCAGTATTTCCTCTATATCTTGTCAGTGGTCCTTTTCCTGGTCTCAGGTAATTTCCTCATACACATGCCCTGATTAGTACCCATCTGGGGACCCAAAGGGGACCCTCTACCGATCTCCAGATCTCTCTCTTTGCTGCTCTCTTTTTTCTGGTACTCTGTCCAGCAAACTCTAGACAACTTGGCCTTCCCAGGCTTTTATTTCTGGTTCCCCAATACAGATAGACCTCTGGGCTCTGCTTCAGTTTCTCTTCCTGTGCTGCTTCCTGAAACTCTATCCAAGCATTAAGCTGGGGTAAATATAGGTCTCACCTCATTTGTTTCCAATTTCTCAAGGATCATTTTACTTGGCTGCCTGATGTCCAGTCTTAAAAAATTTTGTTTCATATGTAGTTTTCCAGTGTTTTTGTTGTTTCAGGCTGGAGGGTAAATTCAGTTACTGTCACTCTATCTTGACCAGAATTGCCCTTTTTATTGATTTTTAAATTACTTTATATATTCAGAATCTCGACCTTTCATCTCTCTTATATATTTTAGACTGAAAGCTATATTTAACTTAGTATTTGTAGAGTTAGTCATGAAATCCAGGTCAAAAGGTAGAAAACCAAGAAAGTATAAAACTCATATGAGTCCAAATTCTGAGCCAGAGTTGATTCATAAGCCAGACTGATTCTCTTATTGGGAAGCTGTATAATAGCAATGTGTCATATACTCAATTGGATTGCTCTGTAATAGCAGACTTTGATAAATACACATCTAGGAATAAACTTTCCTAGAAATAGATAAGGTCTATATGTTCAGGCACATTTAAAATAAAATAAAAGCAGCTAAATATGAAAACATTAAATTTAACTCATATTTTATTCCTTCATCTAATATACATCCATTAAGCACTTATTATGTGCCTGGAGCTTTGAAAAACACAACATCATTTGCTACTAAATACAAATTATAAAATAAACTTCAGTTGACACATGTATAAAGAAAGGTACATCATTGACATGTCCTAATTGTCTCTAAAAATTAAGGAGGTGGTGAGTACCAATGGATATTTTAACCCTTTGAAGCACAGACTTGTTTTCAAGTACTGTTTCCTCTCAGAAGTCAAAGAAATACAAAAGTAGATTTTTTCCAAATGAGAACAATTAATTTATTGCAAATGTATTATTAAATATCAAAAGAAATTAGCTTTAAAGAAATATGGAAATATTTGGCTTCTAGTAAATTATGTACACTATTAGTGTAGCAGATATTTATATTACAAAATTTAGTACTTCAAATATAGCTAATTCTGTCATTTAGATTCCCGTGATGATTTGTTCAAAATAAAAGTTTGACATTTCCAAAATTATGGATGATACAATAGAAAGTAAAAACAGTCCAAAAATTGTAGGTTTGAATTGTTTGTTAGAATATGTTTAAAATTCAATACAAAATCCCAAAGTAAAGGCAAATTCTCAAAATGTCACCAAATTATTTCCATTGTCAACCTAACATAATCAATGCAGCTCATATCAGTAACCAATATAATCAATTAATCAATCCCCCACAATGAATAGCTACACATTACTTGTTAATAAAATTTTTATTTTGGAATAATTTTAAGTTTACAGAAAAATTGCAGGCAATGCAGACAATTTCCATAGACCCTCTGTGTAGTTTTCTTGTTAAGTTCTAACATAAATTACTGTGGTCATGTGTCAAAACCAAGAAACTAACATTGGCACATTACCACTAACTAAACTCTCATTATGTGGAATAACTAAAGACTATTCATATAATGAGCATGAACATATGCCCTTTTTAAGGAAAAATGATTTCCATTTTGGCTAATCAATAATGCCTTTCAGTTAAGTTCTAAAGATGTAACTTAACATTGGGTTCTCTTTAGAAAAATGGAAAGTAAACTACTTTGGACAGAATTATAATGAAATCTTGGATGAGAGCTGTTGTACCTCTGATGTTACACTCAACTTTAACTTATATTAGGCATAACAGCACCATTTTTCAAGGGCCAGAGGACTGCAGGAAATTAGTTTCTCAGTTTTTCCAACAGAATTTTAAAATGCTTTGGATTTACTGTTTGCTTGTTTTTTTTTCTAATTCACTAGAATTGTCCCTATTCTTAAATTTTCTTTAAAAATACAAGGGGTCGTTATTTGGCAAAATATTTTTTTCTGTGTATGTATTAATACAAACATAAAATAATCAAATCACAGTTATGTTTGCATTTTTATAAATGACCTTTATTGAAAAGAATAAGATTTCATGAAATAGATACCATCTTGGAAAATCCGAGATGTATAGCTTTGGTCTCCATAGCAACCAACTAACTGGTTGCACCTGGTCCTCCAGGGTAATTAATTTCTTGCGTGCTGAGATGGTCTGCTGCTTCTCAAGGCCACTGAAAAAGAAGAAACAAGATGATCTTTATTTAAGACAAAACAAGCTTAAATCTCATATGGAGATATGCTCTAATTTCACTCTTGCAATGGGTTTTACATTTAAGTAATAAGATGAGAGGCCAGATTTTGAGTTCTGTTGAGTTTATATTTTAGAGAGATCTATTGCATTAAACATATTTTTAAGATCTCAAAGAATTTTCTCCTGCTTGAATTAGTTTAGATAAATCTGTATCTGTTTGTGGCACATATCTGCACAGTGTGCTTCACCTTAAGAGAGTAAAAGATATGTTAGAAGACCAACACACAAAGTACAGGCATACCTCGGAGATATTATGGGTTCAGCTCTAGACCACAGCAATAAAGTGAGTATTGCAATCAAATGAATTGTAATCATTTTGTTGATGGAAGGTCTTGCCTTTAATTTGTAAAAAACTCAACATCTATGAAGCATAATAAAGCAAAGTGCAATAAAATGAGGTATGCCAGTATCCAAAGACTTGTTATATTTTACTCTGGTGACGCATTAGAATCTTCTAGAATTCAAACTTGTGTCTGAGTCCCATCCTTCAGAATTTCTGACTTAATTAGTTTGGGGCAGGGCCTGGGCACCAGTAATTTTTAAAAGATGATTAGAATGTGCAACCAGAGTCAAGAATCAGAATTGGATGGTGTACTAACTTAGTAAACTTTGACCTAATGAAGTCAAGGTTTTAGTAGATGAAGGTTGAGTAAATATATAATATTTATCAAATTGAGTTAGTTTGTCCTTACCATTCCTTCTGTGCTACAAACTAACGAAAGCTTCAGGAACTGCTAAAGGTAAAAAATTTAGAAGATAACGTGTTTTAGTTTTGTCAACTAAAAACAAAAATTAACTAGGTATTTTATCACCAAAAAGAACCTATTTGGGAAAAAGAAAGAATTGTAACCTTGTATGTGTAGCCATGGCCAGCCATGTGGAGATTCTGCTTGGACAAAGATGGAGGAAGTTCTTTATAGAGAGGAAGAGAAAGTTAGGGAGAGAAACTCTTGTAAACGTAAAGTTCTTTTTGTAGGACACTCTGATGACATAAAGTGTGAGAGCTCCTCTCACAGGCTCTAGCTTCTCCCACAGGCCCTCCCAATTCCCATCCAGGTTAAGGTCTCTGTCATAAATTATGATGGTTTTCATCCTTTTTTTTTTAACCTGTGTCATGTAACTTAAGCTTTTACGATGTACTTTTCATCTGAGGAAATTATAATGTCTGAATCTCAGTATACCTCATTTTAGAAAGTTTTCTCAGCCATGCCGGAATCAGAAGAGCTCACTGTAAAACTTTCAGAAATGTTGCCAGCTGGCCATTAAACTGTTAGTAGCTTGAAATTGGCTGTGGTGGGAGTATTTATACCACGGTAATCAGCAAATGTTACAAATCAAGGCTTCTTCTCTTCTGGAGAGAGAGTTGTTAAACATCTACCCACAAACCATTGGTTTTCCGCTATCAGAATGAGAACTAGAGGATGAAATTTGTCTGAATTTCAGGTATTTGTCAACACCTTATTTTCACTAATGTGGAAACTAAGACTCAGAGAGTTTAAGTGATTTATCAGCTGAGGTTCAGAGAGTTTATTTTATTCATCAAGAAAATGGCTGGCAGAACCAAGAATAGAAGCCAGTTCACCAACTGTCTATTGTATCTGTCTTGACTCTGGTCTGTGTAGCAAATGCTTTCAAATGTCAGCTTAGTAGTTTACAATAAACAACCATACATAGTATTATTTTAGGAGCACAAGGTATTTGTTGCTTAGATGGCAAAATTCTCTGATAACTATAATGCATCTAGACAATGGAATACTATATATCTGTAAAAAAGAATGAGGGATACTTTTATGTACTGAACTGAGAAGAACTTCAGTGCTTATTGATAAAAGAAGCAAGCACAGTGTAAAATAGTGTACATAATGTGGTACCTTTTACTTACAAAGAAATAAGAATATACATGATTGTATTAGCAAAAAAAAAAAGAAAGAAAGAAAGAAAAGAAAATAGAAATACTAGAAGCAAAAACAATAACCTAAGAAAACTGGCTCCCTAACAGGTGGTAGGGATACAGGGTGGCAGGGGCAAGGTGTCTCTGTGTTTACAACCAAATAAAGGCTCTGACAACGGTGAGCTGGTAGTAACCCACAGTATTCCTTATTCACATAAACTATTTCATAGAATTTTAATATCAAATGAGGTCACTTAATGACTGTGATAGAACCAGGACCCAAAAAGATATGCTGTAATCAAGTCTGAACATAGACAAAAGCAAGGACACCATGCAACCACAAAAGGGACAAAATATCCTTCTCTCCTGGCTAACATGAGTAGCTACCCTGTCTCTATGTTGACAACGCGTACCTTCATTTTGTCCCTCTTATCTCCTAGATAAAAATTAAGATTCTCAATTATATAATTGCCCCCATTTTCTTCCATCACCTAATCTGGCCAATGCTCAAGTTTGAATATCCAGAAGAATAATTCTGAGATATACTGAAATGATTAACATCTGAGAATACATATTAAATTGATAAAAGAGAAAGCAGGTTATTATACCAATTTGATTTCATTGTTATCTAATATAATGAGCCGTATAACTGTATTCTCAGTGAGCACAAAGAGACTAATTAAATGCAAGGCCAAAAAGATGTGGTACAAGAAAGTCCTGCTGAAAAGGTGAAGTGGAAAAGATACTCACCTACAAAATTTCTCTTATGACTTGAAATTTTCTCTAGTTAAGAGATAAGTCTTTTCTTCAGCCAATAAGAATAATCTCAAAATAAGACTTTGACCTTCTTGCCAATTTCTTTTAACTTCATTTCTGTAATGAGAAGAGCAATGTTTTTCATTCCGCTCCCAGTCTCTGAACATCGATCGTGTACCAGGCACAAAGGATTCAAAGATTATTAAGATCTTAGCCCAGCTCTCCAAAGTTTGCTTTCTAAACAGTGAAACGAAACTGCTTCTTCTGCTTCTCAATTCTATTCAGATATCTATTACCCAGGAAAGCTTCTCTTTAGTTATTTGATCAATGTCTGTCTTCAGTCTCCATGACGACTAGTGAGCGGGCAGGGACTATGTGTATCTCACGATTGCACTCCTAGTGCCCAGTAATGCATCTGACTTTAGTAAACTCTTGTACTGGCTTGAATCATGCCCTCAAAGTTCATTTCTACCCAGAACCTCAGAATGTGACCTTATCTGTAAAGAGGGTCTTTGCAGATGTAATTAATTAAGATGAAGCCATACTGAATTAGGGTGAGTATTAAATCAATATGATTAGCATCTTTATAAGAAGAGAAGATACTCAGAGGCACACAGAGAGGTAAGAAGGTCAGGTGATGTCAGAGGCAGAGACCGGAGTGATGCAGCTGCAAGCCAAGGAAAGCCAACGGTTGCCAGAAACCATTTGAAGCTAGAAATAGGTAAGGAAGGTAAGAGAAAGAGGATTTTGCAACACTTTCTCAGGTTTTCAACATTCTTTGAAAGCATAAGCACCTTGGGAGGCATATGGCATGATGGTTGAGAAACAGGACTTCAATTGGACTCTCTGGGTGGGAATCTTGGTCCTACAACTGTGAACCTTAGGCCAGCTGACTCAACCTCTCGTATGCTGTTTCCACATCTGTAAGATGAGAGAAGTAATAGTGACTCCCCTTGTGTGTGACGAGGATTCAATGGGATTAGGCATATGGAGTATAGACCTGCACTGTTGACTACACAGCCCTGAGCCACGTGTGGCTATTGAGCACTTGAAAAAAGGCTCCTCCACATGGAGATGTACTGTGAGTAAAATTCATACCAGATTTTGAATGTCTTGTATGAAGAAAATAATATAAATATCTTGATAGTACTCTTTCTATATTAATTTCATGTTAAACGAGAGCGTTTTTAATATATTACGTCAAATAAAATACATCACTAAAGTTAACTTCACCTGTTTTTGGTTTTCCCATGTGGCTACTGATAATTTAAAATCACATATGGGGTTCAAATGTACAGCTCATGTTATACTTTAATTGGACAATTCTGAGATACATGGTGCCTGGGCGCAAACAAAACTACGTCCATTTAAAAATATATAGAATCACTGTAAAATTTAGTGTCGGATACCAACAGAAGAAGAATAAAGAAGGTTGGCATGAAGGCAGTGAAATAATTCTAGGCATAAGAAATATCCTATAGTGTTCTTGACCTAGTATAGACACCACGTCACTTGTTCTTCCTCGGAGCTACCACTCAATGAGAACTTGGTATGTATCAGCCTCTATACTTAGCATTTTGTGCTCACCATCTTATGAATGACATAGTCCTATAATTTGTGAATAGCATATATGACATACATAATATGTGTTAATTAGAGCTGACGTTATGGTTTCCATTACATTCATATACATCACTCACTCTTGAACCATAATAATCTCTCTCGAGTGGGGGAAAAAATGGCAGTCACAGCAAATGTGTTCATGTCACAGCCAGGGTAAGCACCTGTGACCTGGGTATGTCCATGGGAGTATAATTCAGATCTGAACATTCCCTGATTCATCTTGGTGGGAAAAGGGCAAGAATCCCTTCTGGAGAAAAAGCAGAAAACTAGAATATCTTTTAAAGTCTGTCACTTCCTGAAAACACCACTGACACTTTTAAACCTTAAAGCTCCTTGACCTCCAGACACAAAATCTAAACATACTTAAACAATATTTCTTTTCTTTTGAGTTGAGGTGCTGAAATACATCCTCCCCACCAAATTCTGACATTTCATTAAATTAATCCCTAAAAGAATTGTAATCTCTTATTAAGAGGTGATCTAATCCTTGGCATTTATACACGGGCAAGAAAAAGGGAAGAACAAAAGTATCAATCTTGTCCCTCTTGGGGTCACATTCATGCTGTGTACTCTTTGCAGAAACAAGAAGGGGCATGAGATTTTCTTGGCACTGAATTTATAATCCCACAGCCAGAAGGAACAAAACCATTATGAACTTTAGACAAGGTATTAACCTTCTCCACCAAGAATTTATGTTAGGGCTTTATCTCTGAAAGATACCGGAGTTATAGTGTCTCTCTCTGTTTTCATTAGACACCAAAAGGACCTCTTCTTTCTTATTGTAAGATAAACAGTGAGAACTCGCTGGGTCAGCGGCAGTGAAAGCATTGCGGGTAATGATTCGATGTCTTTTTGCAGTGACCTAAGAGAAGATATAAATTTCAGGGTCAAGTAGCAGGAATCTGAGAGCGTTCTTGATGTGAATTGGATATTTGTAAGAATAAAACTATCTCAGCCAGGGACTTTCTCAAATTCCTGTGACCAAGCCTATGTAGATTTACTGTATTTTCCCTCACTCTTAACTTCCTCTCTTTTGTAGAATAAAGTGAGGCCTTTCCCTGTGAAGGTCTGGCCTCCGTGTTCATTCAGACTGTCCTTGTTCTCCTCCCATCTTCCCTTTAGAGATGTGGCTCAAGTGTCTTCTTTTTTGATATTCTTTTCTTAGGCTATTGCCTGGGGCTCCAAGCGTTCAATAGTATACTCCAAATTTGGTCTCCAGCTCAGATCTCTCTCGTTTAGTCCAGCCAATGCCTACTCAGCTTTTCTACTGAAATATCTCACAGGCACCTCAAACTTTATGTATTCAGAAATGGGTTTCTCATCTCTCTTCAGGCCCTTCCGCCAACCCCACCTCATCCCAGTCTTGGCTTCTCCTCCAGTATATGCCATTTCAGGAATGGGTCCACCATCCACCCAGCTGTAGAAATAGAAGACTTGCTTATGAAGCAAATTTAATGGAATTAGATATATAAAATATGACATATAAAGCCTCTTATTTTGTACCTCTTTCTTCCTCACCTCTTATATTCAATCAGTCATCAATGTCTAAATATTACTGCAATTACCCAACTGGGCTCATGCAAAAGCCTTTTTTCTAGTATCCCACACCCACCCTCCTTCAGCTAAAATTCCAAAGTATCATCAGAATGCATCTCAATATGCACATCACATGAATTCACTCTCTTACTTAAAACCCTAAAATTGCCTTCTATTTCTGTTTGGATATTTTCCCCAAATCCTTAAAACAGTTCACGCACACCTACATTATCTGGCCCACCATCCGCAAGCCTCACTCATGCCCATCACCCCCAGTTCCTCTCTCCCAAACACATCTAGTCTTTGGTTCCTCCAAAGAGCCAAGCTCATTTCTGCTCAGAATCCTCACGCGTTTTATTCTCTCTGTCTTTCCTTTCCTCTCTCCATGCCTTTGCATCCTTTAGATCTCAGCTGGAATTCTTTTTTCACAACTTTTCACAACGTAGGTTTTTATCCCCTAACCAGACCAGGTCCTCATAATATATGCTCTCTCACAGAATACATTTGAGTATTTACTCTTTGATCATTACTCACCGATGACCAAGCATTGTAAAAATTGAGCGATGTCACTGTGCCCACATTGTAATTAAATTACTAATTATATAATTAGTATTTTAACATTCATTTCTCCTCTCTAAGAAGCTAGAGAGGAAACTGGTGTTTTTTTTTTTAATGCTCAATCTCTGTACTTAGTACACAACAGTTGCTTAATAAATACCTTTTCGATAATATTTTTGAATAACCAGCATTTAGATAGCACAGGAAGAATGAGAATTTTCTTTAACATATATCTACAGTATTACTTAAGTTATTATCTGTTATCTTAAAATGAGTTTTAAATAAAGTTATAGATATTTTAAAGATTTTTAAAAAATTTATTCTTTTCTCCCACCCCCACCACAGAAATTTTGATTCTACACATAAACTGTACATCTATTTATGTAGTACATGGATATTTGTGCTATATGCATAAGAAAGTAATTTTTTTTTTTTACTATTCAAGAAAAAATTATAATTCTTCTGGGGGTGACATTGGCCCTGTTGAGAATTTATGAACTGAAATGATTCTTTGAAGTTAGAACAATGCAAAGTCAACAAATGAATAGGCACGCTTAAAATGACTGTTGGAGGACTGAAAGATACCACCATGTCTTTGCTCTCTTCTCACCTCTAGAAAATTGTCTTTAGTTAATGGTCTTGATACATGGAGGACATTATCTAGTTGTGGTAGCACCTTTCTCCATGTGGGCACCGTGGCTTGGTCAACACTGCCTTGAAGGATGGGGAGGTATCTCATCCAGAATTAATTGTTCTATATAAGATCCCCCAATTATTGCCAATTTTGACAGCTAAAAATATTATTGAACACAAAGAAAGCTTGAGAATATGATGTAATAATATTATCATAGCCGAAAGATTTTTTTGTTGAAAGTAGAAAGTGTTCACTCAGCTTAGCATTGATTATTATAAAATATTGAACCATAAAGAATCAAACGAAATGTTATTTTAAGCAAATATATTTTTCCCAATAAAAACCCTATTACTCATCAATGATCAAATTACTAAAAATATAGTCAACCATAGTTATACTTTGAATCTTTTTCTGCAATTGATACATTTGCTACATTTCCACTGCCAAAGTGTTTCTCCTTGATGTTTTTTTCTTTTATTTAAAAAAGCTACTCTTTATTATTATTATTTTTAAAATTAAGAGTCGTATGCTTTTGAGGCTGACTTTTAATTGACCAAGTCTTCAGGTTTTGAAGGACTTTGAGCTGGAAACCATGGTGATGGCTTTTGTAAATATCACATTAGCATAATAAGCAGCAAATTTTGATTTTGCAATGGGAATACACACTTTATCCAGTACTAAAAAATAGGTTATTGAGAATGCTGGAACCAGTTTCAGTAATCCCAGCACATAAAATGGGTCATATGGAAAAATTTATGTGCCAAGGGAGTGTACCGTTCTAAGAACTAAATAGGTGTGTGATTGGACACATCATTTGCCTCACCTTCAGACCTCTTATCCAGAATAACTTATTTCGATAAATAATAAGTTTCACAAAAGAAAATGACCTCATCTCACTTAATTATCTGACACTACATAAACTTCTCAGAAGAAAAGCAATAAGGACAACAGTAAACAAATGGTTCATTTTATATGTATCATTCTTTTCTGTGCTGAAGAGTATCTTCCTAAGATGTTTTGTTTTAGATGTAAGCATGATGATGAAATGCTAGTGAACATTAAATTGCCTGCTTAGAGGTATCTTGTATTTCTCGTCAATAACAATACTGAATACCACTTGTTAATACATCTTAATATTTTTGATATCTTTTATGGATCACAGCAATGTTACCTTCAATTAAAATAGTAGACAAATCTTCATCAGTAGTCTTTATGATTACCAGAGTATGCTGAGGGTAAATGGAACCATTGGGAAAAATCATTTTGCTTCTCATCACATTCAGGCCACCATAGAACTCATCAATGACCCAAACAACTTGAGTCATTGAAATACCATCGAACCAGGAACAAAGATATCTAAACATACTGAAGAAAAAAAAAACTGCAAAGAGAATGAGATGAAATTGTAAGTGCTGTCCAAAAATTTATAAAAAGAATCATACACCACAATCAAGTAGGATGTATCGCAGGCATTCAAGGTTGGCTGAATATCTGAAAATTAATTAATGTAATCCATCACAGCAACAGACTAAAAAAGAAAAATCACATGATCATATCCATAAGTCATATCAATAGATGCAGAAAAATCCAACATACTTTCATGACCCTAGCTTCTCTGCACAAACTATTTATCTTTCTTCTATTTCTGGTCTGTCATTTAAATAAATGTATAAATGAACAAATGAACAAATGAATAAACAGGCTTACTAATGTTTTCCAGAAAACCTCTCAATATTAACAGAAATTTTAGCTTTGTTGACATACTTTTTAAAATGTAGCTATCTGGACAGAATGGTGTTATTTAAGAGAAACACAACTATTTTTGAAATAAAGGTGAAATCACAAGCTGTACTTGTTGCAGAAGGTTTAAATGTAGAATAATAAGTTTTACATGAGAGGAAAATAGAACCTTTGGTTTGGTTTGTAAATATATGCCATACTAATATATTTGCATCCACAATATTTCCTGTAACATATTACTCTATTGGGCTCAAATAAAAGTTATTCATCAGTTTTAAACCAGATTCTCTCATGGATTGAGGAGTGTTAAGAGCTATGTGACGGTGGGCTTTGGGCCAATGTCCCAGGGATACCCGTGTTCTATCATAGCCCAGCCACTCCTCCTGTGAGATCCTCTAGTGAGTAATTGAGCGGGAAGAAATGTGGCCAGCAAGAATACTTTCTTGGCTGGATGCTTGGCTCCAAACCCACATGTGGATCATTAGTGAAGGAGGCTATAGACCTCATGAGTTGCTGTTGCCTGAGAACCACCTTGGAACAAGGAAAGCATAGAAGCCTATTCTTTGTCTCTGCACCGAGCCCATGCTTGCATCTTGACTATAGATGCTATGGTAGCAAGAAGCTCAAGGCAGAGCATGCTGGTGTCTTCAAGGAGGTAAGTATACAGGGCCAATGAAGAGACTGGCTCCAATGCCAAGAGAGGCCCCTTTCAGGGCCACTCAAACCTACCAGTTCAGGGTTGGGCTAAGCCCAAGGATCTGAAAGCTCAACTAAAGATGGAATAAAGGAGCCAAGGAAAAAGTGAGGTCCTTCTTCTGTATCCTAGGAACAAAAATATGCCCAAAGGGAGCAAAGGATGGAAGAAGTGGATGGGCCTTCTCCCACCTCTTGTGGAAGAGACAGAAAGAAGTGAGGCTACAGTGAGTGTTCGCCCCAATACAGGGTTTTCACCGTAGACACACATTTAAAAATACGGCCCAATGAATATTTTTGACTTTGACTAAGTCATAGCCACATTTTTTGTTAAAGAACTAGAGAGTTTGGGTACTTTAATAGGAGAAACTATGGGGTTCAAGTCTAAACTTTTTATGATTTTTACTCTCTAAGATATTTTTACATATTATAATATCTTCGCATCTTCATGTTTAAAATACCTGCACATGGAAATACTCACACACAATAAATCTTCCTCCCTTAATTGTGAGTCAGAAATTATCTTTAAAATCCTCTATTTCATAGGCTTTTGTTTACAATAGACAATCCTCAAAGTCAGGAACCGTATCTCGCTCCACCAATTCAGTAAATATGAACAAAGGATTATGAGCCAATGAGAATAAAGCTGACTCAGTGTGCTCTGTCCCTATTCATATATTCAGTAAATCATGGCTATTCTAAAATTCAAAACTGATGGACAGCTTAAATTCTTTTATTTCCATTTTGCTGCACACCTGCAGTAGTTCCTATTCTGTGAACATATAAATTGTATTATAACAGATGTCTGTTATTTGGGAAACTGTCAAAGTATCCCTGGCTGTGAAAGAAGCTTGTGCTGTATATGAGTCATCAAATCAAAGATGTTTATAATCCAGGATTAAACCTCAATCTTTTCCCAGAGCCTGAGTCACTTCACCCAATGTTTGTCTACTGACTATTCTGTGCAAGGCATTGTCATAAGTGCCAGAGATTTTAAGACAAATTAAACACTATCTCTTACCTCAATAAGCTTACAAAAAAATAGAGGAGGCAAAAAAAAAAAAAATGCAAGGTTGTAAACTGACGTCTTCCAAGAAGTCTCTTGAACTTCACCATGTATCTACATCGACTCTGATCCCCTCTTCCACTGGTACCAGTGGTCACTTCTAAGCTCTCTAGACCAAGACCCTTCCAGGATGTGCCCTCTTGTACCCTTTTAAATGTGCTTCTGAATAAAATATTTCAAGAGCCAATTAGCATAAAACCCTTTTATGATTTTGATTACAGAGGCTTCTTTACACCCCAAAACTGTGTGAGCTTTTTCAGTAAAAGTGGGCTCATCAGCTACACCCTGATGGCACAGGTCAGAAGTTAGCAGGGAAGAAGTCTAAAGGGTCTAAATTCTGATAATTATACAGAAGATGTTCCCAACACTCACTGAGCATCAGAATCACTAGATAGAGAGTTAAAACCTATGGACTCCAATCCTAGGCATTCCAGTTCAGGCAGCTGGAGAATGACTTCAGGTATTGTTTATAATTTTTTTTTTAATCTCTAGGTCATTCCAGAGTGCAACCAGGTATGAGAACTGCTCTACAAAACTTGAGCTGAGGTGAAGGATTTTCTCAGCTGAATGATGCTTGATTGATGTTGAAAAGTACTAAGGCAGACTCTCTTTATTCTGCTTTTTGAGCATTACATATTTCTGCTTTTCTTATGAACGTGATTTCATTTGTGTATGGCCAGCTCCTTGACTCATTCACAATCTTGTTCCACCTATTACAAAGTGAATGTTTGTGCCCTGCCTCCAGAATTCATATATTGAAGCCCTAATATCCCAAGTGATAGTATTTGGAGACTTTGGGAAGTAATCAGATATAGATGGGGTCATGAGGGTGGAGCCCCGATGATGAGATTCGTGCCAGAAACTGGCTTCTCATCAGGAACTGAATCTGCAGACACTTTGATCTTGGACTTCCTGGAGAATGTAGCTAGATTATAGAATACTATAAATTTGAGAAGAAAAAATAATAAGAAGTCAAAGTTTTTGAACAAGTGGGTAACTTCATGAAAAAAAATGGTAAAGAAGGACATTTGGGTGAGAGATGTTCTAACACTCTGTTACTGATCAAGTTATTGACTTAAAGACATCCTTTTATGAAAGAACAACCAACTGAGATGCCATCGTCCACCTGGAAAGACATGTGGGTAGAGTATATAACTTTCCTCATCTCCCTTGTTTAAAGGTATAAAAGCCCCTTCTCAGTTATTCTCAGGAAAAAAAAATATATGTTTTGCCAACGACATACTATTTAGGAACTGGGAGTGTCCCTTCTGGACACCCCTTTTAGAAAGAGTATTATATGATTATGACATGCTGAGCTATCCATTTCTGGAGTTTAGGGGGGAGTGTTTGGGTTTGGTTGGTTTTGGTTTTTTGAGAAGGTGAAAAGAAGAAGTAGCTTGACAGTGAAATATTCTTTCATGACAAAAACAGATCGCATGGTTTAAATTAAGAGGCAAGAGTGTTTATTCAGCTGAGCAGTAAATCAGGGCTGTGTGGTATCGTACAGCCAAAGCCCAGCTTCCTCACACAGGAGCAGCCAGCCAGCAGTCCTCAGAATAACTGCAGACCTAACTGCACACTACGACTTGGCTTTCCATACCACTACCATCGGCAAATGCAGAAAAGTCCAGCTTCCTATATACCCCAAGGAAGCTGGGAAAGGCTCTGTATCGCTTTCAAGCTTTATAATTCTCTCTATGCCCATCATTTTGATTCATCCAGCAGGAAAGTTCTCAGGTCAACACCTATTCCCTCCTGGGGAAAGAGTTTCGGAAATTACAAAGTGCCTCAAACCAATCTCCTGTACTTTTACATAGAAAAAAAAAATTACCCTGGACAGAGGAGAGCAGATCGGGTTCTCGCCCAGTTTTATTCAATGCAGTATTTCTACGTAAGGGCAGGATACACACACATGCATTAACAATTCCTATTTCTTTCTCTCTCATCCGAACGCCTAAAATTTACACTTTTGTTGATAATCAGCATCAGAAGGATAAAGATCCTTTGTAGAAATATTTTTTAGAAGGATAATAAAACATTTCAAATTTGTTACTTCTTAAACTATAAAAGTTTGTGTGTACACGAAGGCTGAACATGTTGGCTAAATTATACTTTTTGAATTATACTTGAATTGTCTGTGGATTTAAGCATCTCTAATGCCACCTATCAGAGAAAATCTGAAGCTGGCTATTAATATGTAAAAGGGTTGCTAGAAAAATTAGATGTGATGAAGGAATTGTAATTATCTTTATGAATCTGTTTTCCCACATGGGATAGGACTGTTCTTTGTGGGACTAAGGTGAGGAGTAAGGATGGATGTGAGTGGTTGGTACAGAAGACAATGTCTTAAATTCTGCTCTATGTGGAATCCTCTGAGGTGAAGCCAAGGAATCTGCATTTTTAACATCCATTTCAGATCATTTTGATGTCAGTTGGCTTTGATCCATGACTGAGAAATTCTGGGAGAGTCGAGCCCCCCTCTAGCAGCTGGTATGGAAAGACAGAATCACCTCTCACCACATGGCCTATATGATGGGATTTCAGGGCTCGGGTATAGCTGAAGCCCCAGTCCTACAGGGTATGGGCTAGTAGCATTGTCTTAAGTCAGGGAAAAAACCTGAACATCCATTAATTTGCCAAATGCTGGTTGTGCGCATGACATCGCATCAGGTAGCAGGAAAATAATATGTATTTCTCATTTCTACTAGGCTTGTCAAAGGACAGTATTAATTTTCACACTAGAGTTATCTATTAGTTCAAAAAAAAATAAAAGAACCACATGAATGTCAAAGTACTCATCATCCCTTAGGGTACATAAACCCACCTCCCCTCATCTATTTTTGGTCTCTGCTCAGAATGAAAGTTAGATTTTCACCTCAGAAAATTCTATACTGTACAGATTTTAAATTTGTAGTTACCAACCCACATATTTCTAAGAACATTATAACATTTTAGTCATGAAGCGAAAGGTATAATAAAGCCTCTTATAAATAACAATAATCTTGAAAAGTTAAAAAAAAAAAAAAGAATCTATGAGAAACTTCCATCCTTGACCATGCTTTCTCACTCCAGAGCACACTCTGTGAAATTATTGGGGATGATTCATTAAAATCACCAAGCCAGCAGCAGGTGCTGAGAAAAAGAATCTGGAGTGTGAAGAGGAAGGTTTGAATTTTAACGAGCACACGGACTCCCTTTTAAAAGTTATTCTGGGAAGAGGGAATACTGTCCTGTCACTACTTCAGAAAGGACTCTCATCTTAGCTCTACCTCGTAGTGGCCAATGACCACCACCTTGGCTCCTCAGTTTCTATCTCTTTAAACGCAGAGATGACAATCCCCACCCACAAGGGTGATCATTAGGAGTAAATGAGCTAAAGCGAGCGGAAGGATCTAGCAGAGTTCCTGACTCAGAGTGGATGCTCAGTAACTTTGATGTTTTCCCCATGATAGCATGCATATTTAATTTAACAAGGAAACAAAGCAAGTGAAAATAAAATAATTTAATCTGTTCTTCACTCGTTAGAGAAAATGTAAGATATGAGAGGGTGAAGACATGGCTTTTCGAGAAACTAAGCCCCTTAGTAGCCTTGTGACTTTGGCCAAGTAACTGAAAGTTGTTCAGCTTGTGCTCCTCATTGGTAAAAATAAGACTAACAGAGATACTGTAAGAATTTCCAGAAAAAAATAAAAAAAGACTATAAACTGCTTAGTATAAGTCTGGAACAAGATACACCCTTGGTCTGTGGTTAATTGTCATTTCTATCATTATCTCCTTGTTATCATTATTCATTAACGATATGAACCAGATCAAGGCCTTGAATATTCACTTCTAGGCAACTTATTTGGTGCAAGTCTCATAAGCTTGTAAAAGTCCAATTACATGATCTTGGCCTTCTGGCAAAACAACTTTATCAGCCTCAAAAGTAACCTCGAAATTGTTTTTCAGATCCCTGGAGGCTGGCCACGTAGTATGTGTACTCTAAACCCTGGAATGACTTTTTTCTTTGTAGGGAGCTTCAGCCAGCTGCAGTCCTTACAAAGCGAGCAGGTCCCCTGACCCTTTGAGTTAGAAGGTGGGCATGAAGTTAAACCCTCCGACTTCAATCAAAGGAAAATGCTTGTATTCCCAAGAATCCATTTAATTTTGGTAAAACATGTGAACCCCTTAGACCCTTAAAGAGATTAAGAAATGCACATAAATTCAACTCAATTATTCAGAGAAATAAAGAAAAGACTTCTGCATAATATGGAAATTAGATAACAGATATGCAAATCATAAGCCATCTTTCCTTGAATCAGAAAAAATTAAGAATTGGCTCCACTAGTCACTTCCCCCAGGGGACAGGGAGGAAAGTGCTGCCCCCATCTTGTTCCAAGCATCTAAAACATCCAGGTGTGCAGAGGGGCAGGGGAGGGGCAGAAAGTGGGTATGAATGAGTCTGCTATTTCAGACCCTTAGGGGCGACAAGGAGCTGGCATTGCTGCCCACGGCTGGGCCTTGTGATTCCCATCACGTGTTGTCAGGAGCCAGTGACAGCTCTTTCCTCAGAAGGACTCCAGCTTTCAGAGGATTCTGAACTCAACACAGATCTGAGGTCTGTTTGTGTGTGTGAATACCCAACCAGGAACCTCTGATTTATTAGAAGACAGCCGTATTTATAAAATCTATTTTATCTTTCTTAGAAAGATAATTTTCTGCCCATACTTGAAGACTTACTTGTACAAATATTTCTTGTGCCAGGTCCCTATATGAGGCACTCCATTATTTCACTGAATGTCCCATGAGGCAGGCACGTTAGCCCCAAGAGACTTGGAGGGCGTAGCATCCACTTTCTGGGGTATCCCACATATACACAACGAGGGGCAGAAGCTGGGGGAAGATGGCTTTTGAAGATCTAGATCCAAAACCCATGTTCCTTCTCCAGACATTAAAGCAAAACTGAGAGTGATGCAGAGTCTCTGTCCCAAAGGAAGAGGGCATGATCTGACACAGGAATGTACCCAAATGACACCAAACCAGGTGGAGAAAGTAGGAACAATGAGATTGCAAAAACACTTGGGGTGGGGAGTGGGGCAGTTAAAGAAAGGAAAAGTTTCATGTGCTTGGAGAAAGCAGGAGGGATCTCATGGAGGAGGTGACATTTCAGAGGGCTAGGGTAGCACGGGGTGAAAACCTGCAGGGAAATGACAAGAATAACCAGCCCACTATAGACTTTGGCTAGAACACAAATTATGGACATTAGAAGAGTGGAACGTTCTATCATGGCAGACTGAACACAGGTTATACTAGTTAATTCTGTTGGTGGAGGAAGAGTTTTCTAAACGTACTTTTTAGCAAAGGGGGAACAGCAAGCTAAGGACCGCACTTCAGAAAGATCAAGCTGGGGCTGTGTACAGGAGTGAGTGGGTGGCAGGGGACAGGAGCCTGGAAGGCTCGTAGGAAGACCTAGGAAGGGTCTGAATGAGGATGTGGGGGGAGGTGGCTACGAAAGAGGGATCACCCACAACTGTCTGCCTTTACCAAACTTCCCAGCACATAGCATAGAGCCCGGTACTATATTGTTTCACAGTGTGGAAGGATGGAAGCCAGGGAGTGATGGAAGGGAGGAGGGAGGAGGAACGGAGGGAGGGACAGTTTTAGGGACATTGCCCATTAGGATCTTGGAAACTTGTACTGCATATTCTCAAGCTATAAATACCGTACCTCCGACTCCCTTTCTCCCCAAATAAAAAAAAAGGGGCATATAAAACTAGTTAAATCCAAGTAAGATTTGTCATCCAGTTCATCGTATTCTGCCAACGGCAGTTTCCTGGTTGTGAAAATGCACCATCGTAAGTAAGATGTTAACACTGGGGACAGCTATCCAAGGGAACACAGGACTTCTCTGCACAATATCACAATAAAGTTTTTTAAAAATCAACACCAGTTATAAAACATTTTCACCCCCTTGTTCTATCAGATGGTTGTCCTTGCACTTACTCTCTTTGGCAGTTCACCAGGCTGAGTTAGAACAAGGTGGCCTGCAGACGAGACTGCCTCAGTTAGGTCCCCATTTCGTGACCCCTAACCTCTGACCTTCCTCAGAACACTTCATTTCTCTCATCTCCCCAGAGTGCTATTCTTTTTCTAAATGTATCAAAGTTTCTAAGTTTTCCATTTTAAAACTTTCTCATTTCATGACTCAGTGCATCCAAAGAGCTAAAAAATACATATTATCTTTATACTCAACATTTTCTTTTAAATTGCCTGCATCTCAGAGTAGTTCGAATCAGTGTATGCGAGTCTCCAAATGCTCTACAGGCCTTTATTCTTCCCTGATTCTCTTTTACGTCTATGTGTTAATTTCAGATACCTACTTTGCCACACAAAACCCAATTTTCTGCAAAACCTTAGAATGCCATAAATATCTACTTACCATCTCCTGCTTTTAAGATTCCCTGATTACATGATAAAACAAGCATATCCATATCAATGCTTAGAACAGCACCGTGTTAAAATGAGTACTTAGTAAGTGTGGATAATATATCAATAAGTTTTATTTGCTACCTTTCCTTAATGCCTTTTAGAAGTATAATTTAAAAAAATCTTTAGCTTAGATTTGGTGTTATTTCATGTTTTGCTTTATTTTAAATCTAGTGTAAAGGAAACATGCAAAGATAGAAAACAATAAAAAAAAAACAGAGAAAAATACCAGCACAATCTTCCATATTCAAAACTGGTTTTGAGGATAAAACCTTTTCAAAGTTTTTTGAGCTTCACTGCCTACTGCTTCTAAACTGTCCTGAAAGATGTAGCCTATCTCCATTTACTTGTCTATTAGCCTATCGTTCAGCAGTTATTCTAACTTAGAACAATTGAGTTTAAACACATAAACAAAAAGCTATTTGAAAAATCAGTACTTGGAAGGAGGGCCACTTGGTTGAAAGCCTGAGGTCATTTCCGGAGTTAATTGGGACAGAAGTGAGCTTCTCATAAGACAAACAAGAAATTAGCCCACATGAGCTGCAGGAAGAAGATCTTTCTTGGATTGATCCATGCAGGTAACATGATGTAGGGAGCAAGTCACGATGGCACCTCCACATGGAGAGAGGCTGGGAGCTGAGTACCTGAGAAAGTACGCCAATTTTTTGAGCTGAAGAGCATAGATCTGTATTAGTCTGCTTGGGCCACATAACAAAATTCCACAGTTCAAGTGACTTAATTATTTCTCACAATTCTGGAGGCCAACTCAAGATCGAAGTGCCAGTAGATCCAGTTTCCGGTGTTATCTGTCTTCCTGGCTTGCAGATGGTTACCTTCTCTCTTCGTCTTTATTTGGTCTTTCCTCTGTGCCTGCACTCTGGGGGAGAGAAAGATAAAGCTGAGATAAAGCTGGTGTCTCTTTTTATAAGGGCATTAATCCTATCGGATCAGAACTCCATCCTCTGACCTCGTTTAACCTTAATTGCTTCCTTAGAAACTCTATCTCCAATTCAACCACATTGAAATGTAGAGCTTCAATGCGTGAATTTGGGGCAGGGGAGACACGACATTGAGCCCTTAATGGCATCCTAAGACAGTGTGTAGAGCACCAGGAAGCTGTCACCTGACTTCATGATACCTTCACAATCATGTCCAAGTAAGAAAGATCTCTGCATCCCACTTAGGGATCTACCTAAGTTCTTGTAGCTAGGTAAGATCTGAAAGTTACTCTTTAAAAAACATATTGCCTTTAACCTTTATCTGTAAGCTTCTGAATTGATATCTCCTCTGTTCTTTCTTGGTTAATGTAAAGTCTGTTCCGAGTCCCCTTATCTACATTCAGATAAACTAAAGGAAGGGGACTGTGGCTGCACTTGGGGCAGAGACCTGAGTAGTGAAGCCTGGGCTTCCAGGAGCTATCATAGAGTCACCACTGACACTTAGGGGTCAGGCCTGCTACATCATCCCTGCCCCACCTGGAACATCTCCTTTCTACTCAAATCCTGAAGGTTATTCATTTAATAAATTAGACAGTATTCTCTTCCATAGTTTCTTCTCTTTTTCTACTATATTTCTACATTTATTATGCTTATGCTGTTTGCTAGAATATCCTAAGCATGTTTTCTGAATGTTGATTGTTATGGGTTGAATTGTACCCCACCAATAAAAAGTTATATGGGAACCCTAACCTCCAGAATCTCAGAATGTGTTCTTATTTAGAGATAGGGTCTTTCTTGAGGTAATCAGGCTAAAATGAGGTCATTAGTATGAACCCTAATCCAAAATGACTGGTCTCCTTATAAAAAGGGGAAATTTAGACACAGAGACACATACAGAGGGAAGATGATGTGAAGATAAGCACATAGGGAGAATATCATATAAAGCCTGGAATTTGGGAGCTGTAAGCCAAGGAACTACCAGAAGCTGGGTAAGAATCATGGAACAGATCTGTCCTTAGTGCCTTCAGAAGGAACAGCACCTTGATCTCAGACTTCTAGCCTCCAGAACTGTGAGACAATAAATTTCTATGGTTTTCTATTGTTTAATCCATCCAATGGTACTTTATTACAGCAGCCCCAGAAATACATTGGTGAAACTCATTAACATTATGTTATACGGATCTTGCTTTATTCTTTTCAGTATCAGCCACTGATGATCTGGGACTTTGATGGTTGATTGCATCAAAGAACTTGAAGCCTCAAAAAGGGATGAATTGAGCAAGACTAGATGGGCATTTCAGAGACGATCTGCCCCTGAAATAGTGATTGCAAGGTAGTGAAGTATAGAGTAAAGACAAAATTATAGAGATGACAAAATTGTAGAAGTGGAGAGTAAATCAGGGTTGACAAGGTTTAACGTAGGAGGAAAATGTGCGACTATAAAGAAGTAGCTTTCCACAGTGGTGACAGCCATTCTGTATCTTGATTGCTATATGTGGAATAAAATGTCCCAAAACTACACACACACACACACACACACACACACACACACACACACACACACACACACAGAATGAGTGCATTCAAAAGCTGGTGAAATATAAGTAACATCTGTCATCTAGATAGTTATATTGTTCTATTATCCACTTCCTGGCTGTGATAATGTGCTGTAGCTATATAAGATGTTAGCTCCCATTGAAAGAAGCTTGCAGATTTGGGCAATTATTTGTGAATCTGTAATTATTTAAAAATGATAAATATTTTACCAAAAGGAGAGCTTGCCTGAGAGACAGGAGATAAAAATTTCAGTTCCTTCATTTCCACTACCCATGGGGCCTCAGCCTTTGACCTCAATGGCCCCGGTTTATTCACCTGTTAAATTAATATTATAGAATATACATATTTCAGTGATCACAACCAGTTTTGGAGAATTGATTTCAAGAGCAAAGAGAGTAAAATATTATGCATGTACAGTGGGATTTGTTAGAATTTCAATTCTTAATCTAATATTGCTTCAACCTCCTCTAATAATTTCTGTTCTAATTGAAACCCTGTTAAATAGTAGGAAATAATATAAAAAGAGAACACCCTTGGAACAGTGGCACAGATGTGCTCCAAAAAGACATCATGTTTCATCAGTTTGTAGCTGGTGATTGCTGTAATCATCAATTTCAGGTTATCTCTAATCCTGTACCAGCATTTTACTTTATAAAAAGTGAAATAATTGATTCTAATAAGTGGTTCCAGACTTAGTCATTTGTATCTTTTAAATTTCTCCCTGATGTTTCTTTAGAGATCTAATCAGATCTAGTGCTCTTCAGTACAATTTTCAGGCAATACTCATATTTTCTGTTTTCAAGATTTATTTTTAGAATGGTAGTACTTGGTAACTGAATAAACAAGTTACAAAACCAAATTATGGACAGTCACATTTCTGTATGAAATATTTGTGCGGGGTACATGCACATTACATTTATTTTAATATATGCATAGAAAGAATATAGAAGAATAGACTTCATGCTGTTAACAGTTGTTATCTCTGAATGATTGAGATTGCAGGAGACTCATTTTCTAAAAAATGTGTTTTCATACTACTTAATCAATAAAAATTAAATTATATTTGATGCCCTTCCCAACCATACTTTCCAACAATATGTATTTATTGATCCCATTCCTACCTACATCACTATACACACAGAGTATGTATTAGCAGATCACTAACCCTGCAATAATGATGCAGAGGAAAGCTTAGATTAGAGCAAAGAATCACAAGCATTGTGTTTCTTGCCGCTTATATTTTAAACCAGCCATACATTTAAGTGCTGCTGGTCCATTATATCCTGCTCCTAACCTTTAACCTCTTCTTTGTCTACTTCAGAACCCTTGAGATTGTAACATGACCTCCATCCATCTCACCTTTAATCCTAAAATCTCAGTGTTTACAAGTAGTCTGTTGTGTTGGAACCTTAGCTTTTTTTTCCTCCTACAGCACAGACTTCATGGGAATTCTTCCTCCTGTCTCTAGCCTTGGGAAAGGATCCCAGTCCCTGGGCTATGGCCAGGGTGAGAGATTGTGGAGGAGGAAGAGGAATATGAGCACTCGCAGCAGGAGAGACTGAAAATGCTTGCTCTCGAACAGAACCATCATATCAAAGCATAATGACATCATTTATTTGAAAAAATTAAGGACATGAAGAAAGAAAAAACAGGAAGTTACTGCTTGTTGGGGCTTTTGGACATCCAAGTTCAATATCCATGTTTGGAAGTCTAAGAATTAAAGGGAGACCTAGAGTTCTCCATGAGTAAAGGAAAGGAGAAGACAGAATACATAACGTGTCACTAATCGCTCAAATAAGGGAAGCGTGAGAAGAGAGTGGGTCCTACCTTTGCAGATATGGCACGGCAGAAGGGGACAAGTTGTATCCTGAAAGGGTGTCTCAAAACAGCATGGAAGTCTTCAAAGATTGTCACGCTGAGAAATTGCCCTTTGGAGGCCACTGACTCAGGACAGAAGATGACTTCATTGAGAGTCTGAGCATCCTTCTACTGACACCCTTCCCAGCATACATACAGAATTGAGCCAAAAGTCAGGGCACCGTCATGAAGAAGAGCCATAGCCCTTGCACCCTGTGGGAGAAGCCCATGATCAATTCACTAATTGTTACAGTATTGTGGTGAGGAGACCACAGCTCTGAAACTGTTCATGACACACACTTGAGCTCTGATGAGAACTATCTTCCTTCTCCCTGGAACATGAGTCGATAATTCTCACACAGAACTTTGTATAGTCTCAGGGATTTCAAGAACCCAGTCAGTTTAAAAACTTTTAAATGGCGAATTTCCTTCGAGAAGGTTAAAACTCTAGAAAAACAGCAAGTTCTCAGTGTAGAATTTTGAATACTTAAGAAAAATGTGGAGAAAATGAAAATAAGAAAATTAACAAAATGAAAGCCAAGATTAATAGGCTTAGCAAAATAGCCAAATCTCTTTGGACCAGACTTTAAATAGAAAAATCATCTAGTAAAGCTGAATGTTTCCTCAAAAAACAATAGAAAAATCCCAAGGGTCAGGATAGGGGTGGGACTTTATCATATATAAAATAAATAGAGAAGGATGAGCAAAGTTGTGTAGACTATGCAAATGCCCAAATAGAAATCAAAATTACAAAAAGAAACTTGGCTAGCTTACCCAAGAGAACACAAGAAGATAGCAGGTAATTGGGCTAAAATCGGAAAAATAAAAACCAGAAATGAGATGCAAATTGCAAGACACAAAGATATGTAAAAAGTTCTTTAAATACATAAAACATGAGAGACAATTACAGGGATGTTAGCCTTTCAAATTGCTTTTTAATAAATGGCAATAAAAAAATCTTTAATAACTTACAACTAAATAGAAATTTAGTTTACAAAGTTTCTAGCAGCTAGTAGCTCTGAAATTGTAATATATATAAAACTATAATAATAATAATAATATAGTAATAATCATAATATTACCAATATGTCATAGGCATGAAAAATAAACCATAGACATGAAACTTTATTTTCATTCATTTATTCCCTCAACACTAATTTTCAGAGCATTTAGTGAACATCTTAAATTAGTAAATCCACATAAAGCACTCATAAAAATTAACTATTAATGTCCTTATTGTTATCAATATTTCTTCTTGCCTAGCATGCATTACCCCTGCTGTGGTACAGAAATATTTTTCTCGCATTGGAAATCACTCTCATCCTATTCTCAATCCATGTGTATCAAACAGGACTGATCTCTGCTCCTAATTTCTGAACGTTCTCCTGACCCCAGTGAAGATAGTCTGCCATCGTGGTAGACTCAGGGATGAGCCCAGCCCCTGACTCAAACAGACCAACAATTAGCCTAGCTGGGGTATTTGCTGACATGATCTTTTCCAAAGACACGTGGGACTAAAGACTGCATAAGCCTGGAGCAACCAGAGTCATCATGTTCCCTGTAAAGGCAGAACACGTCTTAGAATAAAAGCAACAAAAGGAAGAATGAGCCAAAAGACAAAGTTTGAGTCTAGGGACATGGCTAGAATAAAAACATCTACTTCAATTTCTAAGCTTCTTAGTTTCATGATCCATTGATTTTTTTTTTTTCCTACATAAGTCACTATGAATTGCATTTCTATGGTTTGGATAGAAGTGCTTGCCATATTCATGCTGGAAAAATAAGTGGGCTCTAAGTGGGGTCTAAGACAGGCGAGGTCTCTGTTCTCATAGAGCCCAGAGTCTACCGTGGAACCTGGCATGGACGATTCATTACAAGTGCGTTGAGAAGTATCTGATTCCGAATTTAATAAGAGGTTCATCTCACCTGGTCTGAGAGATCCAGGACACTTATCTCGAGATATGAAGAATAAAAAAGAAGTTAATCTTGCTTAAATGGATTACACTGGAAAAAAAATTCTTGCATGTATACAAAATCTTTGAACCAAAATTTTTACTCCATATGTTATATAAATGGCAACTTCAAATTGACTAACAGAACAGGCAATGTCAGAAATGCAAAGTCAAGGATACATGTTACATAGAATCAAAGCATCTATAATCTTTAAAATGTGAGATATGTTACTTTCTGCAAATAATGAAAATTATGTAAGGAGATGGCTAAAGAAATACAGAAGTGTTCATGAACGCACACTGTCCGAGATTACTCTGGAGGAACAAATGGACAATTTGGATGGTAGAATGATATTCTGCTGTAGGGTTGAGGCATTGGGGGTTGCTGGGACTGAAAATTACTTCCGTGGTCTTAGAAAAGTAATGTATGCTTTTAGGTATTAATTTTTTTAAATCTAAAAGCCAGAATTGTAACTAGATGCTCTCTCAGAGCCCTTGCAGCAATTAAATTCTGTGATGTGTCTCCATGCTAGTTTGTCAAGCTCAGTTTTGACATATTGAAGTATCATTCAGACACCTACGCAGGGCTCACTCTTCCGAGCTCATAATTCACGGGGGCCTTTACGATGATTATTCTGTGCTTGTAGGATTGTAACCTACCTAAAGAACTTGACTTTTAAAGAAAGGTAGAAGCAGAAGTCCATTGTGAAAGCATAGAATGTTGGTACAGTGCGATGCTTTTAAAAAATCAAACAGTGCTGCCAAAGCCATTCACAGAAACGTGTCTCAGTGGAGCAATGATATAAAATTAAGTTAAATGCATGGGATATACAATAATGTGTCTGGCTTCAAAACAATCACCCCGGGGTGAAGGGTCTCTTTCAAAGAAGCCCTTTGGCAGATGAAACCCTCATCCCGGACGTGTGCTCGCCAAACATGAGGTATTTTGGGAAGCTACTATTTTGCATTGCCTTTAGAGACATTGCTCGTTCTTTTCACCACCCTTAATTGTTATAAAAATGGCCCTTCAGATGAGTTTTGAAAACAATAAAAAGGCACTTAGCTTCACATCAGGTGAACAAAGTAAGTATATGGGCTGTAGAATTCCACTTTGATCTGCAGTGTAAAGCGGAGAGTTTTCTTCCCCTGTGTTCAAACTGATTCTAGGGCAATTCCAAATAAACTCTAAAGAGAAGTAAAGTGTCGGACAATGGCAATGTCTTGAGAATAAATGCGTCTCCTGCTAGGGTGACCGCTCAAGTACATGCTCTGGACTGACTGATATATCGATAATGTACCAATACCTATTATACAAAATTGCATATATGTAGACTTAGAATTGGGGATCCCCTTCGATAATTCTCTGTAAATGCATTATTCTGTACTATTTTGGAGTCTCTAACATGAGCCATGCATGGCCTGTACACAACTGGCACTCAAAGAATAAGCACAGTGCCAACCTTACAGCAAGGCAGAAGCACATGAGAACTGGAGCCCCTCCTTGATCTACGTTTGTATTTTGGGCCCTGGAAAAGGAAGCATCTGGCACTAGACAGTCTACAGAATGAAAGCTTGAGACTATGGTGATGGGGTTTTCAGAAAATTAAACGTAATTTCTGAATGATATTTTGAAAAATTATAGGCATCCAACTAAGGATATTCATTCCATGTTTAAGAGACAAAAAAAGGTTTCCTGAATTATATTTGAAGTAACATCTTTGAATAAATCTACAACTTCATATTACCTCTAAGCTCCAAACCGAAGTTCTATAAAAATTTAAGAAATCTAAGCTATTGTCTACCTACATGTTTACTGCCACTAGTGGGCAATAAAAGTGGTAAACATTTTAATTTTACTGTTAAAAATTGTAACTCTTTACAATTAAATGAATAATATTCAATTCTCTCATTAGTTCACAATCTATTTTTTGCCCTTGGGGGGGGAAAGATATTTTATCAATTTAAATCATAAAAATTCAAATAAAGTCACTAGTTGTTCATTTTTTTAACTATAAAAAAATCTATTTTACTATCCTAGTCTTTCTCAACTTATTGAAGAAATAATCAAAAAGACAATGTGAACGAAAAGTTTCCTGAATAATTTAAAATGCTCAAGATTTCGGGATGGTGAGGGAACTGGCAATATATGATTTCCCCTCCAGAATCTTTGTGCACATTGAGATAAATTAGAAAAAAAATACTAAAATATGGGTGAAGACAAAAGAGGACAATTAAAATGGTCATATTTTACTATTAGCAAAAGTTTCTCAGTAATAGTTTGTACACATTCACTCTAGCAAATGCCTTTAATTTCCACGGAGGAGAATTAAAATGCCCTCCTAATAGAATTCACTTCCGATCAGAAGCCTCCAAAAATGTTTCTCTAGATTTAACTTCAGTTACTGATGTTGAAGCCAGCATGACTCTCAAGCAGAGATGGCAAGTACCAATAAGTGAAAAAAATTTCTTTTTCTAAGGCAAAGGAAAGCACAGTTTATTTCATCCATTTTATAAAATGACCTAACTCAAGATTGTGACTGCATCCACGAGTCCATCTATCCCAGCCTCTGTTAAAAGATTAGGGTTATGCCATTTCAGTGTAAATTCTATAAGGGAGCTTGTATTACTCAGTACATCTGGGATGGATTTGAGACAGAAAAGATTTTATGAAACCGAAATGTTCGTGGTTTCCGGGTCATCACAATCCCATTGACTATAGTGATGCCAGAGGCACGGGCCAAGTTCTTCCAGAACCTAAACATGACCTTAGGGAAATGGTCCTCTTTTAGTTGCAATTTCCACCACTCCAGCTCCTTCCCACCCTTACATTCATGAAGAAAAAGAAAATGTATTTCTAGAACAGAGATTGTAGCTGAGTTTAATATTTTCTCCTATTGCTTGCTATTGTTCTCTTGTGCTCTTGCATATTTTCTTGATTCACATGTGTTCTCCATGTCTAATTAATTGGCAAATATTAGTTGAGCCTGCCGTGTGGACCTGTAGAAAATGGCCCTGAACTTTGCTATATAAGAGACATATGGGGAAGCATAGCAAAACCTACAAGTACCTGCCTCTTTATGGGATTTGGACTGCATATTTGGGAGAATTAAAAGATGAGGAAGATGCTTGGGAGCCGTACTATGTAGTGATCAAAGAAAGTGGTTTATATAAAGGGGGGCAGATAAATGTCACCCTGATGAGACAGTGTGTTTAGACCCCATGTCTGTCACTTACTTAGAGATAAAGATGACTGAAATCTTCAAGCTTGATGCCTACTTACAGGAAGAAGTTACAGTCTTTCAGAATGAATATTTTGTGTATTTAACCTGAAGAAGAATGCAGATTCCTACTCCTATTTCCTCAGAGATTCTGAGTCAGCAGGTCTATGGAGAGATCCAGGAATCTATATGTTAAGATAGTGACGATTTTGGTCAGCTCGAGGGGTATACTAAGCCAACAACAAATTGATGTTATACCTAATATTCATAACACTCTAACATTCTAACTATTCTGTGATTCGATGAAAGACCATTTTAATATAAGTTGTTAGATGGTAATTTAAATAGCTCAAGGCTATTTATTTTAGAGACAGGGATTAAAGTAGTTAAGAAGTAGGTGGAAAGCACAGACAGAATCCCAGAGTTACTGGTAGTGACATTAGATGACTCTCCTTCATTTTATAGATGAGAACACTGAGACCCTAAGGAATTAAATGACTGGTTAACAGATTCACTATAATTGTAGCTATAAGATCAGAGGCCTTGGATGAAAAAAAAAAAAAAGCCTAGTCTTTCATTTTTGAATAAGCAGTTTAAAAATTTGAATATCATTCAGAATGGAAAGGAAGTAAGCTGGACAATAGGAAGGCTGTGAGCCTGCAGATTTGCTAAAAATTCGCTCTTCTTCTGAAGGTACTGAAGTCTACTAAAGCAAACAGAAATTGATTTCACTTTGACTAAGTCAGAGATATATAAAAGCGGCTGGGTCTCAGTGGACAAACAAGTGGCCTTGCCATGCACCTTGAGATGCTATGAAACCTGCAACCTTATCTCACCGCCCCTTCCAGATAAAGTCAAACCTGGACAGAGTCTTATTTGCTGGGCATAATTAGAACTAAATTTAGCACTCTCAACTGCCCAAGAAGGGACTTTAGCAATTCCATACATCTAAGTGAAAACAAACTTTCATAATACTGAACACTCCATCCCATTAAGTCAAGTTTGCTTTGAGCATTTGTATTTGGTCTGTGATTTTGCTTGGAACATTTGCACCTCCAAGGTCAGAATTTGATCACAAATGCAAGTGTCTTACATACAACTCTGTCTCTACCTACATTTGATTTATAACTATTTGACTTATAATTTTAAAATTAGAATGTTTTACTAACGGCCTGATTTTTAGAATATGTGTATGCAAGGGAATACTAAGTAAGCCTTCCTAAAGCTATGAGCTTACCAGGCTTGAGTTACAGTGTGACTCATCTTTGCAACCCCTATGATTCTTAGCAGTGGTAAAGGCTGATTACATTTCATTAAATTGCACTCTTCCTAACATTTGGACAAATTTATTCCAGTTATGTAAGCCAGAAACCCAGAAGTTATTCTTGACATCTACCTATTTCTCACAGCTTATATCCAATTCATCACTGATCTTTACCCCCTACATCTTTCTAAAATCTATTTTCCTCTCTCCATCTCCAGAGCAGCTCTCTAATTTATCCACATCTAGCAAGATACTAACGCTTGAGGGCATTTGTGCATACTAATACCCACGTTACCTCCTATGTAGTAATAACTAATCACCAACTGTCAAGTCAAGGTTCTTATGTCTTAGCAGTAATTAGGTCTCAACGAGTAAGTTTTTCTTTGGGAAACAGCAGAAGGAAGGGATTGTATTTGAAAGGAGAGGGCTACAGGAAGGGGCAGATTTTAAGGCAATGGATTTTGGAATAATGAACTTCCATGAACTTCCAAGAACTTCTATGACTTGGCAGTACTCCCCAAGACCCTGAGAACAGATGCTGTGCAGCTGAAAAGCTCCCCTGTGCTGTCAGCCCGGGCTGCCAGTGGCCAAGCTGGGGAGCCAGGACATGTTATCACGCCTGCAGCCCTCAGCTTCCCACTTTAATCGAGTTGCCCTACTCTTTCCAGCCCAGTCTTCTTCAACCTGTTATTTATTCCACCCCTCTTCTCCAAGTAGGAGAAAAGAAAGAAAAAAGACAAAAAAAAATGTCCAAGAAAAAAAATATATCTGCTGGTTTTAATCAGTAGGAAGAAAAGTTTTAATTCTCCTCATTACTAGCTTTTCTTTTCTTAGTGGAGGTCCTTTTCCTTTATTCTATGTACTTAATACAGTCCTTGTGCAAGGACCATATTTCTCTTGAAGCCATTTTCTCCCTTTCTCTCCCTTTCAGGAATTCTCCACCCTGGCCGTGCACCCGAGTGGCCTGGTGAGCTGTCTACAAATACTGATGTCTAATCCAGTGAGTCCATGGTGGGATTGGAGCATAGAGCTCTGTAATTTTAAAAGTATCCAAGAGTCTAACCTTTACCTCGGGCTAAGAATTTCTGTTTTTAGTATGTCAAGGTTCTCTGGAATATTTTATTATGGCCATAATGGAGGAAAGGCTGGCAGGATAGAAAGAAGTAAAAGGAGAGAGCAGAAATAGCGTGAGAGGAGTATAGTAAATGAGAAGGAAAGCTAGAGGGTGTTGTTTAGACTCCTAGAGAGAGTCAGGCAAGCAAAGGTCTTCAGTGCAACTGAAGCCTGAGGTGGTACCTTGTTTAAGCCACAAGAGCACAGACAGTGTGGACTCAGCTCTTTTGAACATTAGTCCCCTGCTTTTTTTTTTTCACCTGGAGGGTTTTGAAGAATAAATCAAGCTTGTATCAGATTCCAGCTCCAGTGGGGGCGAGAGGGAGCTTGGGGGACAGGTGGTTCTAACTAGGAACTTTGGGCACTGGAAACACAGAGCATCCTGGTCCATCCTATTGTTCTCGTCTTGAAGCTGAGGTCACAGCTTCGTCCCCTGGGTCGGAAGCGTCTGCTGGACCTGCAGAGTGACAAGTCTCAGTGCCTGGGTGGGGAATCAAGTGGGGACAATGACTGCTGTGTCCCCAGTGTGAGCAGTGACATCAAGCAAGGCTCAAGACTATAGCACACGATGTCTTCAGCAAGACCCAGCTGGTGCAGGAACCGCTGCCTGAATGAGCCCAGAGCAAACAAGCTGAGCCCCGCAAGAGATGCCTACAGTGGGCTGATGCACCTGAGAACAGAAACGGGAACACAAAGCAACCAGAAAAGGCTCGAAGGAATTGTCTGCTAACAAGTTAACCAAATATAAGCATAGGTAAAGCAAATACGCCTCCCCGAATTCTTCAGTCTGAAGGTAAAATATGATTGGTGAGTTGAAGTTTGAAGACCATCTTCCTTAAACAGCATTTAAAATCTATGAGCATAATAAAAATCAAATTATTTTGATGTAAAGGAAACAACTGTCTCGACTTGTCATCAGTCGATGGCATCTGTTGAGATGGCTTTCTGTTAAAGGTGTTGGATTGCTGTTAACCCATTCTCATGATCTTCTCCTGTCCCCTTGTGGCCGAAGGTGGACATTTGAGCCTGGAGTAGACGGAGGCACAAACAGCAGGTGGGGATGGGAGCTAGTGCTCCCATGCCATAAAGACAATAATCTAGAGAGTGTCATGCCTGAGAGACCACAATTATTTGATGAACTTACAAATAGTCTTATACTTACAAATGAACTTACACTTATCTAAGAGGGGAAAAAAAAAAAGCCTTTGAGGTGACCTTCAGCACCCAGGAAAGGAAATTTGAGTGGATAGCACCCCCTGCTGGTCAATTTTATGATCACCAGTATTTAATATGAGAGAGCCCAATAAATGATTAATATGGTTAAACTGAGATGTGCACGCAAATGAGGCATGGTTAATATGAGATAACTCGTGCAAAACCGTGATTCTTCCCAGTAGGTTGCCTACCAGTTCCGACCTTCACCTGGTCCTTCTTTAGTAATCGGCCTGGTAAATCGTTCATCTTTATTGAGGCGGTCGCCACCTCCATTCTTTTCTCCAACCTAAGTCCCATTAAGAGCGAAACCATATGATGCCTTCAGATGCCGATTTCCTGCTACAATTATCGTTCCATTCTTCAAGGTAAAAAGAAGTATCTTAATTAATTGTTTATCCTTCATTACTAGATTATCTTCTTTTCTCAAATTTACGTTTCAGAGAACTCCCCTACACTCAAAACAAACAAACAAACAAACAAGTAAATAATAAAAAGACTTCCACCACTATCATGGAGATCTCTAGCCTACATCTAGAAAGATGAAGACTTACTTAGTCAATGCGGGTAGGGAGAGTCAGAATATAAATACACTTTTGTTCAGGTCTGGAAATACTCCAGTACCATATTGTGTCTTAGTGGTTCAAATCCTATGGGAAATCTCACCATCGTTTGGCTCATGGCCATGGCCAACTTCATCCTCAGAATCCCCTTCTCTTTGGTTAGTCCACTTCTCCAAGTTCAATGGTTTATGGTGTCCCTGGGCTACCTAAGGACCCTAATGGAGGCACCCAACTTTTCCTGATCTCCGTGAGCCTCTCTCTTTCTTTACTGCTATATACACTTCCACCAGCTTTTAAAATACCCACAGAGTTCCCAGTCTAACCTTCCCATATTATGTAAAGATATATAACATAAACAATACCCAAAGGAATTAAACTGTTCAAAATCTTTCTTTCTGTCCAGAGAAGTAGCCTTAACTTAGGGGAAGAATGTTAATGGTATGAAATTCAATTGAAAACTAGACCATTTTGGCACTGATCTTCTCATACACTAACCAGTCCCCTTACGTGAATGCAATTGTAAGTTTTGTAAAGTGGTTTAAACTATTTTACCATCTCCACAATAACATCTGAAATCTCTGTCTCTACTTTTGGGTATCTCTTGTCCGAGTGGCTATAGATAGACTTCCAAACTACTTCGAGGCACTCTTAGAATGTAATAGTAGTAGTCGTAGTCATCGTTGTCGTCGTAGTGATAAAGAAGAAGGAGAAGGAGAAGGAGGAAGAGGAGGAGGAGGAGGAGGAGGAGAAGCAATGAGTGCATTTAGTATGGTTTAATTGCATTTATTTATAGAACTAATTATTTTAAGTTTGCAATTACTTACTTTTATAATATGGCAAATCTAAGAAACTGCAACATTAAATGATTTTTCCAGGATGCCAAGAAATCACTAGCACTCAGAGACTTATTGATTGTATTCTGCAAATCTTCATCAATTAATCAACCAGGACATGGCTTTACTCTTTAAAAGAGGCAGAGAGAAAAATGCCTCAATGTCCCTGTTTGCAGAGTCACTGGGCCAGATAAGATAACATCAAAGTTATAGAAACCTGAACTAGAATTATGACTGAATACTTATTCATTTTTGAAAAGTTTAAATATTATAGCAAATTTTATCCAGAATCTCTGAGTTGTGTTTTGTTTTGGTTGTTTTGTTTTGTTTGGCAAGGAAAACTTAATCAACTACAAACATTCCACCTTATTCATTCTATCAGGAACATGTATGCAGAGGCCCAAACTGCCAGTCAAGAGTATTTATCCACATGAAAAAAATCCTCAAGATGTGAATTATAAATGGTTTGCATTGAAAAGCAACTTTTAAATAGGAAATATTGCTTCACAAAAAATAAGAGCTTTTCCTACACTCCTTTGCTAATAACGAAATCATGGATTCTTTCACTATCACATCAACAGCTGAGACTGGTCTTACTGTTTCTGCCTTTAAGAAGCTATCACTGATCATTTGTCTGCAAGTACAGACAACAGTTACTTCAGGATTCTCTGTGGAACGTATCATGTGGGGGATGGGCATAGGACTAACTCAAGGTGGGGTGGCCCTTTGTATCACTGGTCCTCTTGTTAAGCTAATTTAGTCGCTTACAGAAACTTTTCTCCATTGTTATGTGCATATTCACTATGAAAGTCAGCTTTTGCTCAGTGGTAACACTGCTGCCTGAGGTCACAGGGTATGGTGTCATCAGTCGCACTGCAAGTGATCCTGGCGAGAACGGCCAACTGCCAGCTGTGAGTGGTGGCGAGCTTTCTGCTTTCTGCGATTGCCACACAGATGCTGATGATGTGGGCTTGCCAGCTGCGGAGGTGGTAAAGGCTGGAAGCGCTCATATTTCTACAGACAAAGCTCAAATGCACTCTGTTGACAAAAAAGCAATTAGAACAAGAAGTTGCCTAACATCGTCCTGACTCTAAAATAAAAACGTGTATTTTAAAAAGCATGTTGATACCAGGCCCAGTTTGAAACCTTAATTAGGGTAATCTGGATGACAGTGAGTCATAAATGCTGGAACTGGCAATAATCACTAACATTTTTTGAACTCTCGTTTTTATTATGTCATTTCCTCTTGTCACCACTGTGAAGGAGTGCCAAGAGCCTGTCTCATCCATGTGGTGACATTTTTCTCATAGACCGAACCAAACCACGGCCATCAAATTATCGCCCTGACTTCAGAACAGCCCATTTTTCAAAGGACTAAATTATCGGTGATTTAACTCTTTCCAAGGAATTGAGAAAACTCACAGTCAATTGTCCTTGATGTTTTTCAGTCTTTCCGGTTTGCCTGCGACATCAGACTAAGCTGCATTGAAACTGAAGTTTCCTCAGTCAAAAGAAAACTAAATAAGAATGTGCTATTCGGTTATTCTTCAAAGATGCTTCTTTCATAAGAATGTTTTCTATAAACCTAGGATTTTCATTTAAATTCTAATTACTGGAAGGAAAACTCTCCTTTCCCCCAACACACTCAATTTAAACCATATAATGCTATCCTACAACTAGCTAAAAAATTAATTTAAATGCTGACAAAGAACTTAGGCAAATTATTAAAAAGAAATGCAAATAGCCAGCAAACATACGAAAAAGTTCAGCTCTTTTTATTATCGAAGTAATGCAAATAGAAATGAGATGTTTCTTCGTTTTATGAAACTGACGAAGGTGGTTCTTTTGGATGATGGCACTTGGTGTTGCAAGGATGTGATGAGGCAGGCGGAGCGTTCTCATGGACCACTGGTGGAAGTACTGAGTGACAGGACCTTTCCAGAAGCGATCTGTCCTCATACGACAAGGGCTTCAAAAAGCGAAAAGTGTAGTTTTGCTCAGAAATCTCACTCTTGATGATCTGCTCATCAGATCACCCTCAAAAATCATGGACAGAAGATTCGTTCATACTTAAGCTCTTCACAATTTTCAGCATACAATTTTTTCCTTTTTAAGTCAAGGAACTTTCACCTTATTCACTTAAAGGAAGTGCTTTACTGCGTCTCCTTGGCATATCCAAAGTGCCAGCATCACCACTCTTGCACTGGAGAGCCGTTATTAAGTAAAATAAGGGTGACTTGAACATAAGCCCCGCGAACAAGTGACAGGCGATCTGATAACCGAGATGGCTACTAAGTGACCAATGGGCGGGTGGCAGATACAGTGTGGAGAAGCTGAACAAAGCGATAAGCTACATCTGGGCAAGACAGAGCAGGAGCCCACAAGATTCCATCACGCTGCTCAGAATAGTGTGCAATTTAAAATTTATGAATTGTTTATTTCTGACCTTTTCCATTTAATATTTCTGAACTGCAGGTGACTGTGGGTAACTGAAACCTTGAAAATTAAAACAATGAATAAAAGGGGACTGCTGAACTCATATCTTGGGTACTCCCAGGTGTATGGGAAATATATGTGCTAATACACCTTTTTTTTTTTTCATTAATCCCTTCTTTGTCAGTCTAATTTTACAGGGCCTCATTGGAAAACCTAAGAGGGTAGAAAGAAAAACTGTTTTTTCCTCCCCTGCATTGAAATGTTACATCACCACCAAAAGCTGACTGACTTGGAATCCAAAACTACCTTTGCTGAGTCACAGCTAGAAAGAGGCTGGTAGAAACTTAAGTAATTATTGGTTTGTCGTGATAAATGGCACCAAGAATTATGCGTCCTATAATAAAGGTGTCCCTCACCGACACTAATCACAGTCACAGGGTTGTAAAAAGCAACCCTTACTTTTTATTTATGTGAAAAGAAAAGGCTTTGATGTCACATTGGATTTTTCATAACCTTCAGAGGCACTTTCTAAACCTCATTCTGGGTGCTTGACATCGTACAATGAACAGGTTTTTAATTATAAACAAATAAGCTAAAGATATATATTTCAACTGACAAAAATAAAAACTGTAGGGGGCAAAAATAAACTGTGGAGGCAAAAATGGGCCCCGTGGTCTTGCTTCCTGCTTTGCCCCCCGCAGGCTGAAACCTCAGAGGACATCAATTCCCCTTGCTGAATTGTTTTAACAGAAGGGTCACCCCTGCTTCCATAGGGAGAGCAATTTGCATGGTTTAAAATTCCACTGGTGTAGAAAAAAATTAACGGGTGTATCGTTTTGTTTAACTACATTTAGGAAAAATGAAAATTTCAACATGAAATTATAGTACATGATGAGGACATTTTATTCAAAAGAAACTTCCTGTGAGTTTTTTCCTCAAGAAAATTATACCTATCTCCATCCCTTACCTACAGTTTTTATTATAGTTCAAATTTTCAAATATTCTGCTTCCTGAACAAGAAACATATGTATAGCTAAAATTGCATGAAGAGAGAGAGAGAGAGAGAGAGAGAGAGAGAGAGAAACAATAACGATAAGAATAGCCACAAGAAGGAAACCTTTAGACTTACTCCATTGGTTGGCTGTGTCCAGAAAATCTGTGATCCAGTAGTTGAGGGCATATTGTAAGCCAATGAGATCTCTGTGTTACATTTTTGTTGGAGCTTTTGAGAAAAAGGCTTTGCTCCTCTCAAACATCGTTAGTAGGACCTTCAAAGTGTGACTACAGAGGCAGACCAAGTCTTGAGAGTTATGCAGAATTCATCTAGAGTTGTCAAAGCAAGTTGGTGTTCAAGGAACTATATCTAAGCTCTGGGATGACACATCTAGGCACAGAGTGGTTAAGGTCTAATTAGTTCATTTCCAATAGGACTGGAAGAGAATTAAGCCAGATTCAGTACTTCTGGAATACAGAAGAAATTCTTGTGAGTTAGCAAGGAGAAGGTAGAAAACCCAATTACAAATAAAAAGATCAAGGATATTAATAGGTAATTCCCATAAAACTCAACCAGAGTGATGTCCCACCTCTTTAATTATCAGGGAAAAGTTAATGAAAACACTATTTTGTACTCCTCAGGTGGTCAATTATTAAAAGCTTACAGAACAGCAAGCTCCGGTGAGGGTGTTGAAGAATAAGAGCCTTATACACAGCTGCTGGAACCACCCGCATACACTGGCACCAGAGAGCATTCTGGAAGTATTCTTGAAACTGAATACACAGACTCCCTAATGCAGCGTTCAAGGCCTGCATGCAGGTGTTGCAGAAAAATCAGACCGGTGAGAAGCTAAGCACCACTTGGAGAGTTGGAGAACTCAGGTTTATGAAGCCAGAGGTCCCAGAAGAGCTAGTACTCTGAAGATCTGGGCCCCGAGCTCAGGGGTAGCCTTGCTTTTATAGGGGTTAACAAGCAAAGGAGTTACATCTGTTATCCAGACAGAACAAGCAAAGGGGAGGGAGAGTCTTCAGTGGATCTTGAGGTCACCCTGCCCTTCGGCCTATGAGGCAAGCATGTCTACAGAAGTAGAACAAATTGCTGATTACATGGTTAGCCATTTAAGGGGAAAATTCCACACAAGTATCCTCCTCATGTACTCATGAGTACAAAGGAAGATGTCAAAGAGTGAGCAGAGCTCAGGGTTGCTCCCAGGAGCTACGGGCTGCATATGTCCATCCAAACATGAACTATAAATGAAATAGAATACTATGCAGTGGTTAGAAAGAATTAACTAACTTTGTGTTCAGCCACACAGATAGATCGCAACAGTACAATGTTGAATAAAAAAGTGAGGAAGCAGATGAGATTTAAAGCACAATGTTATTAAAGTAGGTTTTTCAAAACACAAAACATTACGCGTTTGAGGCATACAACATACTTGTAAATAAAATGATGAGAGGTCAGTTTGAAGTGTGTATGTTTAAAAAAATGAGAAAAGAAATAAAAAATAAGACTAGGTATCATAAATACAGGGAGAAATAAAATTTTAAAAATTTAAATAGCCATATACAAACTAACTATAAAACCCATTCAGATTTTTAAATTTAATTAAAACACATATACAATAATCTTTATTTTATAAAACCCTTTCAGTTTTTTAAAAATTTAATTAAAACACATATACTATAATAGTGATAATTGGAAATTACAAAAGCAAATGAAGTAATAAAAATATTACTTAAAAAATAAACGGGTCAACAAAAAGTGGCATATTAGCTCAATGAAATGTCCTCCGGTCCCTAAAAATCACTATTGAGACTGTAAAGCATAAGTAAAAGTTGTAAATTACTATACAGAGAACCAGTTTTGGAAATAGAATGCAAAGTATCATATTAAAACTGAGTGAAATGTGAAAAAAAGCACACACACACAAAAAACAGAAAACATTTAAATTTGTGAGCTTCATGGATGCCTGAGATTATGATGAATTTTCTTTTAATGATAAATTTTTTTAAAAAAATAAATAACACAAATATAAGATAGAATAATAATAAAAAAATTAATTAAAAATAAACCGGGAGATATATCAGCATTGATTTCTGTAGCAACCCTTTTTGAGTTTCGGCTTGCTTGCTCATCTGATTGTTTTTTTCCTTAATTGTAGCAAAATACACACAACATAAAAATTACCATTTTAACCATTTTAACCATTCTTAAGTGTAAAATTCAGTGGCATTAAGTATATTCACGTTGTTGTGCAACCATCACCAACCTCCATCTCTAGAACCCTTTGTCTTACAAAACTAAAACTCTTATGCATTAAACGATAATTCTTCTTTTCTTCCTCCCTGAGCCCCTGGCAACCACCATCCACTTTCTGTCCCTATGAATCTGACTACTCTAGGAACCTCATATAATTGGAATCATACAACATTTGTCTTTTTGACTGGCTTATTTCGCTCAGTATAATGGCCTCAAGGTTTGTCCCTGGGGTAGCATGTGTCAGAACTTCCTTCCTTTTTCAGGCTGAATGATATCCCATTGTATATATTATGACATTTTGTCTATCCACGTGTGTGTGTGTCAATGGACGCTTGGGTTGCTTCCACCTTTTGGGTTTTATGAGTAGTGAAGCTGTGGACATGAACGTACTTATCTGATTTTTAATGGGAACATTCGGGCTTCAATGACATGCCCCCAATTTCTTCAAGGACTGAAGGAACAGCTAATGAAAAGACCACAGAAGAGAGGTGAATAAGTATGACAACGATTCCAGCTGTTAAATCCAAGAGGCACCCACTGTGGTCTCTATCCGTCTATATATTTTAAATGCTTCATAATCAAACAAAAGAATGTCAAAGCATTGTTAAAGCTCCATACACTATAAGATGCCTAAAACAAAGCCTGGGCATTCAGAAACCGATCACCACCTCTTCCACAGCCTTCCAAGCTCCTCAGCATCCTCCACGAGACCTCGGGCTTGCACCATCCCCAACTTGTAACCACCTATCCTCATCGTTAGTTTTTACCTGTGTCCAGACGTGCCCCTCATCACTTAAATGGTGGAGCCTTTCCTGGAGCCACCATCAGTAGGGTGCTTTCGAGGGCGATGGGGCTGACCGAATCCAAGTGCAGGAGAAGCTCTGGGCACCAGAACGGAGCAGCAGCAGCAGTGACAGTGGCAACTACACTGGAGCTAGGGCCACAGTTGACTCTCTGGAAACAAGAGCCGCTGGGGCTAGCTGATGGCATCTCAGTAAGAAACGTGGTTACCACCGGCTCCCTATCTGCTAGAATAGCGATGTTCTAACAGCAAGGGCAAACAGGGAGGTGTAACGAGGCCTGTTAGGAGCCTCCACCTGCCTCTGCTGGGATGGAGAAACTGGCCTTGTGATTTCTCAGAGCTGAGGGAGCCCTTGAGGGTGACGTAAGTGTGGGAGACGCTGAGAAACCCCTCTCTCACCTGCTAGTGAACACACCCTACGTCTCTGTCTCCTTACCTCTGTGGTCCTCTCAGAGGACTCCAAGACTGTAACCACAGGATAACAGGGTACAAATAGACGCCATATGAGTCCCGATTCCAACTGATGCTACACTTCTGTGCAGAAACCCAAGAATTTGAACCTCTGGTCTCCATTTTGCTCTCTAGGTCCACCTGATTCTCTCATTGCAAAACTGGTGTTGCTCCTGCCCTTTCATGCTAATCTTCATTTACTGCCTTCTAATTAATGTCACTACCTGCCACAAAAGGGGTTCTGAGCTCCCCCAAATTCTAATGGTCCCCTGCAGAGATAAGGCAGCTTCTCTACCTCTGGAATGTCTTGTAATAGAGCTAAGAATGCAACATATGCAAAAGAGAGAAGAGAGGGAGAAAGAGAGAGGAAGAGAAGGATAGAAGGAAGGAAGGAAGGAAGGAAGGAAGGAAGGAAGGAAGGAAGGAAGGAAGGAAGGAAAGAAGGAAAGAAGGAAAAGAGGGAGAAAAGAAAAAAGGAATAGTCTTGGGGGCCTTCTTCAACTCAACATTCTCTTCATGTTCAATGTCAGTGGAATTGGAGGGTTTCAAATGACACCAGGATTCCTATGCAGGTGGAGAGTGGGAGGCCAGGTCTGGGGTACTCAATTGGGAGCATTCTTTCATTTTAGTGCCTAGAGCCTAAACTGACTGCCTGGATTCTAGCCCTACTATCCCACTTAATAGCTGCGTGATTTGGGGGCAAGCCATTTCATTTCTTTAGGCCTCAGTTTATTCATTAGTAAAATGGAGACCATAACAATGGCTACCCATGTTGGAAAGACTCAGCCCTTTCTTCCTGTGTTTTTCCTTTACTCTCACACGCATTTACACCAAATGGATGGTTTTTGTTCCATACCAAACAATTCTGTGACACCAGCTGGGTGTCCTGATATTTAACTCAATTCTGATACTATTGACCTAGAGATAGCATCAGATCCTACAGGTAAAGAGTTCAGTCCTATGAGATAGTCCCCCACTTCAGATGTCAGTCAAAAGTAGGAGATCCCCAGGGTTACCCTCCATTTCTTTTGGACTTGGCTACAAATAGGAGCACCCCCCTGACTTTCTCCCCCTGGATTTGATGACTAAAACAGCCCCCAGAACTTAGAGAAACACTTACCTTGACCCATTTATAAAAAGATGTGGCAGAGGATACAGATGAACAGCCAAACAAAGAGACACGTAAAATGAGCTCTGGGAGAGTTCTGAGCACAGAAGCTCCTGTCCCCGTAAAGTTGGGGTGCATCACTTGCTTGGCACATGGATGTGTTTTCTAACCTGGAAGCTCCCCAAATCTCATGCTGGAGATTTTAGGGAGACTTCCTTACATGGATATGACCAATTATTAGCTCCATTTCCAGCCCTGTCTCTCCTCTCTGGAGAAGTTAGGAGTGGAGGGGAGCTGAAAATTTTGAGCTCTGTATCATGGCTTGGTCTTCCTGGTGACCAGCCCCAATCCAGGAACCCACACAGAGCCTCCTCCTTAGAACAAAGGATGCTCCTCATGTTCTTAACACTTAGGAATTTGAGAGGGTTTTAGGATCTCTGTGCAGGAGCTGGAGGCAGAGGTTAATATATTTATTTCTTATTATTTCTCACTACTTCATAGGGTTTTCTGTGAAAATTAAATGGCTTAATATATACTCTGAATCTAGATCACCTAAAATAAATATCCAGAAATTAAGCCCTCCCTGTAGAGAAAGATGTAAATTAAGAGCAGCAATAAATGGTCTCCCCATAAGGAACCCTGCCTCTTTCATTATTTGATTTTTATCATGGGGTATTCAATGATTTGTATATCCTGGTCCTATTTCAACACAGGTTTGGATGCTCACAGAAGCAGGAAGTAAGAATTTGAGAACTGATCTCAGAACAGTTTCTCGGTACAGTCTTTTAAATTTCCCTAACCCTAAAGTTCAAAGTTACATAACTGTTTGGAGATGGACTTCAGCCTAAAATTTCTGACCGTTTCATTCATCTGATCAGCCTTTCTTCCTTCAGTAAACCAAACAGTTCTTTTAAAAAAGAATAATAATAATAGTAGAAAGTAATGGTAAGTCCTCGCTTCACTCCACATAGCACTTACTGCTAAGAAATATCGGAATAAGCCTATTATCTGATTTTTACCTGTTAAAAATAGAATGACCTCATATGTTCCCTTATCCTTCCATGCTCCGTGAGGAGTATTTCCTACCCAATATTCAAAAATAGTTATGGATGTGATGAGGGAAATTTTAGGAGTGTAAGAATGTTCCGGATCTTGATTATAGAGATGGGTACACACAACTGTAGCCATTTGTCAAAACATGTTGAATTACATATTTTAAAATGTTTAATTTTATTACATGTAAGTTATTCCATAATAAAGCTAATTTAAAAAACGAACTCATTAAACAGAATTCTTAGAATGTGGCATTTGGCCGAAGACATGTGATAACTCCATAGAATTAACATAAAAATAATGAATCGCCCCTACCAATAAAAACATGTTGAGTTCTCAGGTCCAGAGAATTAAGGGGTGGGAGGGACATGGATCAAACATGGATAAAGAAAAAGAGCAGGAGAAAAGATTAGAAGGCCAGCAACCACGCCCATAAAAACAGAGATAGCCACCAAGCAAAGGTATCTGAGAGGCAGATGAAGTTGCATAAGACAAGGCAACATCAGCCACAGAGGAGAAGAATTTAGCACACTTTGCATTGGGGCCCATTGCACAAGTAACATACAATCTTCCTAGCATGTGATAAATCTCTAACTCTGATTAATGTGCTACTATTCCCGTGCCAGGTGTGTTCCCATGTTTGCTTCACCCTCAGTTGGTGAGGAACGTTGACCTGAGATAAGCATTGCCAAGGAATGGCCAAGCTTTGGCACAAACCTCTCTTGGTTTCCTTGCTCAAGAGAAAGAAGGAAGCTGCAAACAGGATTCTGGTGATTTCCCACAAGGAAATTTGAAAGAGTCCTTCATAAATAAATTTAAAATGAGATTTATTTTAATAACAGGAGGGCTTGGCTGTTTGCCCTAAAGATTTCAAATTAGAGACAGCCTGTTGAGAGAAGCAGAGTCAACAGGTGGGCCGCGATCTGTGACAGGTGCTTGGAGAACAGGTGCATCGTGCGTTCCGTGTTCTCTAAATATCTGGCTCACCCTCAAGATTTGTTGATCTATTGCTTGACTCTTCAAGAAAATAAAGTCATTGGGGTCTTAATCTAAAGGCTTTCAAATTCTTGTAAAACAAACAAAAAAATAAGACAGGAAAATAAAGAAAAGGTAACTAAGGAGAGAGGATAATGTGCATTTCGGCAAGTATTATACGATGACCCTTCTCTACATCACAATGGCATGGCTCACTTGCAATAGGGATGAACTCAGTTCACAGGGGATTTGCAAAGATTGCTACAAAATGAATAGAGAGTGCTTATTAGAATGAAAATAGATTATTACAAATATATGGCATTTTTTCTCATTGAAGTTTGTTTTTCAATGCAATCAAATTAGTGGAATAAATTTTGATTGAAAATCTATGGGCGACTCAGGGATGTTTGGTTTCATGCAGTCTTTTTAGACTTGCCCTTGACTCAACTGATAAGATCATGGATCCTAGAACAAGGTCAAGTCTGCAGAAAGTATCTGGGATAGTTAACAGCTGAAGTGGCTTGAAAGCTCCACAGTGGGTATGATCTGGGTATTTCTCTGATGAATATAGCCTAGAAGTGGCTTTTTTTTTCCTCCTAGCAAGCTACCTTTACTTCAAACCTTTCATATCTATACTGACTGGTTAAACCCAGCCCCTAATTCCTCAGGCTGCACTGTTCAATATGGCAGCCACATGTGGCTATTGGAATAGCACAAACTGAAATGTGCTATAAATATCCTAGATTTGGAAGATGTAATAGGAAAAAAAGAATGCAAAATATCTCATTATGTTAATGATATGTTGGTTGGATGAGCCTGTCTTGGAAATAGTGGGTTAAATTAAATATATTACTAAATTTAATTTCACCTGCTTCTTGTTTCTCAAGGTCATGTGGATATAGGTAAATTTTAAATCACACATGTGCCTTATATTTACGTTGGCCAATGCTGTCCCGAGGGGCTTGCTGCTGCTTTGTCTCTCACCCTGGCCAAGGCTCATTTGACTCATCACTCTGTTTAGACTCAGTGACAATCTTCAGAGACTTTCCCCTTGGACTTAGCGGACTCTACCTGTGGGGTATTGGAGGTGCCTACTTAGGGATTTGGTTTGGTCCTTCTGAGTCACAGCTCTGTATATAAGTCTTAGCAGCCACAGCTCCTTCCTGAGCTAACTCACAATTTCTTTTTTCCAGCACGTTCTTTGGCTGTAACTACCAGCGTAGCAAATCTCTGTCGAGTCCTAGAGAAAGATCCTTAACAAGATCTTTCTCTGAAAAACGGATCTCAGGTCAAGCAATTAATTGGAGTCCAGTTGAATAAATACTAGCACAGGAATAAAAGTATCCTTTCTTTTTTTGTATAGATGAAAGTTTTGTGATATAGTTTTTTCTTAAATTACATACACTATATCATTTTCCTTTCCACAAATAAGAATGTATGATCTCACAGCAGAGGGAATGCAGTTAATATTAACATGATGGCTACGTGGAGGGCCAGAGGAGGGAGGGAGCAAGTGGAGGGATTGTATTATAAACTATATAGATCTCTAACCAATGTATTGTATACTTGAAACTAATTTAAATAAATAAAATTTTTTAAAAAATGAATGTGTGGTCTTCTGTACACCTACCATCTCTACAAACCCATTTTCTCCTGGAACAAAAACCAGATGCTTTTCATCATCTGCTGGGTCCTTCATACTCTGGTGCCTGCTTGGGTCTCTCCTTCCATTTTCAGCTACTTTTCTTGCCCATTAAGCTCCCGGCCTTCCCCCTCCTCTAATGCACCACACCAAGCTTCCAAACGGTACTCTCCTGGGATACTCAGCCTTCCCTGTCATGACCCCACCCATCCCCTCTCTTTCCTGCTATTTATATTAGCTAAATACAGTGTAGCTAGTAGAGCAAGAAAAATCAATTTTTTTTAACCACAAAATACATAGATAAAAATATCCTAGATGTCACAAAGATTTGATGAGTGAGATTCATGGCCAGAGTTTTTACTTAAAAAAAATATAGACCTTGCACAAAATGTCATCCTGTGAGCAGAGTGGGCATCTGTGGTGGGAAATTATATCTGTAAATAAAGCAAAGATTGAAGAAAAGAAACTAAGTGTGGAAATATTTTTTTTAATATGTAAAAGGAGAGAAAGGCATACACAAAATGTCGTGGGAGTAGTTTATCCACTGACTGGCTGTGAGTGGTACTTTGAAAATATCATGGGTTTTTACATATTTTAATTGTCAAAAAATGTGTGTCACCCCCTACGTATCTTCTTTATTTCATTATTGATTTGTGTCATGGTCTGAAAATGTCTTGTTTGTTTCCCTATTCACGTGTTTATTGCAGTTCAGATCGTGCCACTTCTTTGCAAGGAAACCAATCAATTGGTGCCTCACCAACATCATGAGTAAAAGCCAATTTGTCACCTTAGCTTGCCAACTTCACTGACCTCATCACATCCCACTGGACACTTGCCAAGCACACTTGAGCCACAGAAAATTTCTTTCTGCCTATAGAACACTTAGAATTTACTCCCAACTTAGAACCTTTGCATAGGTTGTCCCTCTGCCATCAGTGTCCTTCCTCCTGATCCAAGCATGGCCTACAGCTGCTCAATCGTCAGAATACAAGTAAAAGGTCACCTTCTCTGGGAAGTCTTTCTTCCCTGATGCTCAATTGAAGGTAGCCACTCTCTACCACAGCATCCTCCTGGGGATTTCTGCTCAGCTCCATCTGATATTTTCTCATGTGTTTTTTTGTTTCACCAACTAGAATGTAAGCTCCCACAGAAGCAGGAACATTGATGCATTATCAGAACCTGAAAAAGTACAAGGGGCGAGGTGGGGGCTTTATTTCCCCTTGTGGGGTATAGGAATTGAAAAAGAAGAGACTGTCATAATTAACAGGTGCTATATTATGTGCATAGAAAACCGGAAGCTATGTAGAAGAGAATTTAGCAAATTTGCTGGATACAAAAATCAGTTTACGAATACAAATTATAGTCTATATTCCTGTAACACACAACTTAGAAGTGATGTTTTAGGAGCTCTTATCTACATCAGCATAAAAATAAGTTGTGCAAGGAATATGCTGTGTGATTAATAGCACGAGACAGAATCTTGTGAATAATTTATGTTTTCTTTTAATTAGGTAATATTCAAAGTCATCCTTAGATGCCACTTTAATAAATTTACATGCTGATGTTGAAAGAGAGACTAGTCCTTGTTAACGGAGGTGCGATTTTGCAGTTATGTCTGCTTTTTTCCTACTCATTTTAACTGGGGTAAACTGACATTAAAGAGGAATGCCAAGGATGGTAGGAAAAATGCTGATAGTGCACTGCCTTATACATCCTAAGGGTGCAACTATTATGCTATGAAAATTCCTTGTGGGATGACTCTAGTTAAAAATAACTAAATGAGAAACAAAGAAATGAGGCAAATAAGATTCACAATAATGTTATCCGTCACATTAAAATATCTTTGAAATTCTAAACATTATCATTTTATCATCAAAGAAGACCTATTTAAGTTTATTTTAATAATACATTTTTGTTGACCTTATTAATATTAGCCTTTGAGTAGAGATATTATTGTTCATTAAAATACTAATAAAATTGAAAATACAGTGAAAAACCTGTAAAGTTGTAAGTGGATTCCCAGTTGTGTAAAACACAGGTTATGTCACCATCAGGAGCTACGTTCTTCAGATGGACATCATCTGTCTTGTGCGTCGTGCACCCTGTGTTCAAATTTTGTCTCTGCCACTGAACAGCCTAGTGACCACCTCTGTGGGCCTCGGTTGTACACTTGTCAAAAGGAAGTCATAATACCTACCTCTTGAAAATATATAAGGCCCAGAAAACTACCTGGCACATGGTAAGCACATGATAAATGTCAGCTCTCACCACCATGCCACCGGAAGTTTGCCTATCCCTAAGGAACCACATCTGGTTGCCAGGCAGCTCCTCCGTTGAGCTTCAGAGAGCACTGATTGGCTGCTTTCTTCATGCATACATAGCACACACAGCTCCTGCTGGCCACGGGCTACTTTGAGGGAAAGCCTGGCTAGGTGCTTCTCCTTCACTCCACTACTGTTCTTCCCGGGAGAAAGGATTGCAGGACCCATCATTCCTTCTCCTTCAGTTCCTCACCCACCCAAGAAAATCTCCTGGTCAGAGAATCGATGCTTCTTCTTTTCCTTATATCTTCCCGTAGGAAGAAAACAGAACCAAACAGCACCAGCTTCTCAGTCATTCATCCTGGGACAGTTGACCTCTCTGGACCTTCTAGTGACTCAATTAAGCAGAAATAAGGAAGCGGTCCTTCAGTAGGGGTAAAAACAGAGAAGTTGTGTTCATTTCTGAAAACCTTACCCAACCCTCCCTGACTGCTGGGCCCCGTCTCTCCACAGTCTTCACTGGTCTTCGTGAACTTATCGTCACAGCCACATGTGGGAGTTGAGAGGAAAACATTGCTTTACTAAATATGTCATGCTGATGGCACCTCAAAAAAACCATGCATGCACATAAACGCACAGACACAATTACTGGCTAAAATCTATGATATTAATGATCTCCATTTTAGTGCACGGTGGGAGAGAGCTGCACAGTTTGTAGGAGAACCACACAGTGTCTTCTTTATTTAGATCAAACCGTGGCAGACGAAGCCTTTTGAAAATTTAATAAAGACTATTCAGGAGACACCTATACTTTTATTTTTTCCTAAATGATGAAGTTAGAATTAAGGAAAATTTTGTCTGAAGAAGCCGAACTTCATCTCCCACTTGGAACATCTCCTTTCTAATTGCAAATTGCAAATAACCCTATAGCTAACTTATGTGTTGAGCTACTTTTGCTCCAAAGGCACTGAGGACTTCTCAGGTGTAACTAAAAACTGAATTTGGCCCACTGCGACTACAAGAACCGACCCGGGCAGGTGGCTCGCTCACCACTTGTACGCCCTTTCTTAGAATTGTGCTCTTATGTTACTTTTTATTCTTTAAGATTGTTGTATTGGGACTTGTAAAGTGCGGACTACAGAAATATACTTATGGTTTTGCACGTGGGAGATATTTCCATGGTGTCTGTGGGCCTTTTTAAAGTTTTGTTCGTTTAGAGTGATGATATGCAAAGTTATTGCAATAGGGCTCTCTAGTGTACACGTATTGCTTGCTTTCTTTTGAATTGATGAAAGATATTCTCTTAGAAGGAAGCTGCAGCAATTAATTTGACACCCCTGGATCTTCAGCTAAGGGAATATTAAAAAGCATCTAGCATTGCGTTGCTTGCATGCTCAGAATTTAAGAAATATTTGTTGATGGGTTGGTTGGAAACTATACACTGGACAAAGACAAATACATGTCTCAAAATTGCTGGGGACATTGCTGCTGTGATGTAATTATCTTTGCAGCTGAAAAAGTATAAATGGAAACTGCTTAATATTAATTCTCAGTGAGCATTCAAGACGAATGAGGCAGCTGCACTGGTCGTAGATACCTTGCTGTGAATTAATTATTATTTTTTTACATTTAAAGTAGTAGAGAACAAATGTTGGCTCCTCTTTTTCTCCTGTTTAATTAGAATAAGTTCAGTGTTTATCTGGAGTTTCTCTTTCATGCTTCACCTGTTCAGGGCCAAATTAAAAAATATATAATAAAAATAAATCCAGAGTGATACTTGGTTTGATGGGAGAGAGCTAAATTAGACTACAGTTTCTCAGCTAATGAGCTCACAACTAACTTAGTTGAGAAAAATTAAAGAATCAAAAAGAAAAAGAAAAACTTCTATCGACTCCAACAGACCACATCCACCCACATACTCACATCCCTCTTGTTAGTGATGCATAGTCAAGATCAGGTTATAAAAACATGTTGGCTTATATTTAATGTAATCACTGATGTAGTTGGGTTTAAAACTACCATTTTGTCTGTTTTCCATTTGTTTCATCTGTTCTTTGCTCTCTTTTTCCTTTTTGTCTGTTTTGGGGTCTTTCATTGGCATTTTAGCTATAACTCTCCATATTATATAATGATCTCTATAGGATTCATAACGTCCTCTTTAACTTATCACATCTATCTGCAAGTGGACTTCATGTATAAAAACTATAGTATGAAGCTCAGTATGGGTATAAGCTGGAAATTTTTTTTTTTAAAGATATTGAGGAGCTCACAGAATAGCTTATAGGCTGGAAAACAAGACCTTGAAAGGCACAGAAACAGAGTGAGAATAAATGGCAGGAACCACAGACGTCATCACGTGGGAGATGGCTCCCTCCTGGCTGCCGTCGGGATCTCTCCCGAGCCTGGCTCCCTCGCCTGAACTCTGGACGTTGGCACCCACCCTACTGCTCCCAGCTCAGAGGGAGGTCTCCCCGACCCCCAGTCTTCCATTAATAGCTCCAGGTTCACAATCCCGGTGCAGAGATCTGTTTCACCAGGTTTGGGTCCTGTCCCCAGCCCTTGACGCCAGGAAAGGGGGAAGCAAGCATCTCAAAGGTTCAGCCTTTCCAGCAGGAAGCAGGCCCTGCCTCTCCCTCCCTGCCCCTCCCCCATTCCACGCATACTGGGAGGGCTTCCTGCCTATAAGAAAGGAAGTCAGAGGAGGTCCAGAAAAAAGAAAAAACAGTATCTAATTAGCCTTCTCTAGTTGAGGCCAAGGAAAGAAGTCGTCTTGACTTTACCTGTCAACGTACCACCAATGGTGTCCATTATGGATCGTTTTATAGTAGAAGGGAAAACAAGGTAGATATCACGTGTATGTATATATCACATATATGATATGTATATATGTGTGTATCATACATATGATATATATCATATATAATTACATATGATATTAGTATATATCATATATACATATATCATAAAAAGTCCTACTGAAAATAATCTTTTTTGGGGCTTGGCAATTTAGACTACTGCACGAAGCAAGAGAAAATAAAACGCTAAGTCTCTGTGACAAGAATATAAAACGGACACCGGGGTCTGCAAACTTGAATCGGCCACGATGTGCACACCCAGGAATTCAAACAGCCGATTTCCGGTGGACATGACAAGGTTTGCATCTCTCAGCCAAAGAAACCCTGACCCCTTGGGGGCGTGAGTGCGGACCGCCGAGCTGCAGTCTGGAAGCTTCTGAAAGTCAGGAGGGGTGATGGAAGAATGGAAATCCAGAACACTGAACGTGATTTTCAAATATGCTACTTCACTGTGAGCCTTGAATCAAGTGCACGGTCATGATCACGGGAGGAGCTGCAGGAAGACCGGAAGAGCGGTGTGGAGTACAGCGCCTGCGCAGGCTCGTGGGCTCGGGGCCCGGGTTCAGGAGACAGACCCCGAGCCTGGGTGTGACAATCGGATACGGCTGTCTATAAAGATCTCTGAGTTCCTGCGAAGTCTGCTGGGAGCATGCGCAAGGGCTGGAGTCTCCTGCAAGGCACATCCAAGCTCCCTGGGTTCCTCCTGGGGTCAGGCGTTGGGTCACTCACCCTACTGCCCTTGCCCCTTGAAGGTCAGAGCACCTGCACCTGAGGGTAAGGGTTGGGCATGTGCCCCAGCTCCTGGGAGGTCCACCTATGTCCCTGTGCAGAGGGATCGTGACACTAAATAACAAATCATCGCCATGGCAAGTGGGGAGAGACCACAGGAGAAATGAAAATGCTGTTTTCCTCATTTTTGAACCAGGAGCCCCATATTTTCATGTTGCACTGGGCCAAGGAAGTTGTGTATCCAGCTCTGGATAGAGCTGATGGGAAAGCATAGCTGGGGGTATGGAGAAGGCGTGGGAGGAGACAGAATGGGGGTGGGGGGTCGGGGGACGGGGAGGCAGACAGAGCTCCAGCACCCACGTACACGGCTTGCATTTGGCATTTGGCAACGGGGGCTGGGAAGCCTTTTCTATGCCCACCCTTGGCTGTGCATTATTTAAACAAAATATTAAAAAGTAAGTATGACGTGTCGTGTACTAGACTGGGTACTGGAGCTGTTTTATATAGGATGGTGAAGGTCAGCATCATTTAAAAAGTAACATTTGATCTGAGCATGAACCCACTTCGGGTCTGAAGTCAGCCTGAGAGCTCTGGGGGAGGGGTATTCCAGACAAAAGGAGCAAAGTCTCCAGGCAGGAAAAAGCTTAACTAACAGTAGTTTAACAGTGATGTGTGAAATAATTTCACAAAATAATGACCCTGACCCATAATTTTTAACTGAAGAAATGTTTCCTCTCTTTTACCTTAAAGTGAGAAGTATTTAACCTACTAAATTACAGGCTTGACCAACTTTTAATAGGTATGATCATTGACTTCGTCCACTGGAGAGCATTGATAAGCTGTTGAATATTAGCTGTGACCTCTGTTTATTATCATGAATTGAGATGAAATGCTTCTTTGTTACCTCCAGCCTTCCCTAAAATATCATTTAGAATAAATGCATTCATTCCACAGATCTTGCTTAAGCACCTCCTATACTGAGGAATAAAACCTCCAAGTTCTTTGGAATCTAGGAGTAGACAAAACTTAACCTTGAGAATGCAATGAACATACAAGAAGTACAAAATCAATGCCTGCCGGGGTAAGGTCTAGGAGGACCCTAACAGAAGTAGAGACCTTATTATCTAAAGGTTAGTGGAGGGAGGTTCTGTGAGCTAAGCCAAGAATCTGTGTATGTATCAGGCTTCAAACAAACAAACAAACAAACTATAGATTCTAAAAAACTCAGTATCTTGTATATCATAAGTTGTCCAAATTCTTCTTCAGCATTATGAAAATTAGATTCTAAGTATGTTCGTTTATTTTACCAGACTTCTCATGGATCAATTTGCAACAAGACTGAGACAAAAACCAGAAGTCATTGAGATATTGAGCTATTTTTCAGCCTCCAGTTCTCAGAAAGAATGCAATTCAAAGCTCTTTGGTGACTAAATCATAACCCTGATAAAGTCTTGTTCTTATACTATGTTTGAAGATTCCTAGGATTTAGACCTTAACATACTTTATAGAATACCTAATTTCATCCTTACACTTCAGAAAAAATAAAACTAAGACCCACAGTGTCGATTGGTTTTTGTAAAGTGACAGCCTTCTCTTTCACTGTCCTTCTATGATTTTTTTTCTCAGAATACATGTTGGCATATAATAAATTAGGTAGGCTTGTAAGTAGTCATGTTGTCACGGCTGGCAACAAAGTAAAAAGATATAGAAATCAAAATGAAGTTAGCACATCATCCAGATGTGGAAAAGACCCTGCTTAAATGACCTCTGTGGGCAGGGCCCCATGCAGGGCTCAGTGAGAAGTAGACAAAATAATGGTCCTCAAAGATATCTACATCTAAGGCCCAGAATGTTCTCAGGTTACATGGCAAAAGGAAATTATGGTTGTAGATGGAATTAAAGATCTTAGATTATCTGAATGGGGATTTTATGTGGTAAAGTTGGTTAGGGAATGCTTTTCTGAGCCAAAAGAGATTAAACCAATTTATTTTCAGGACACAAATTAACCTTGCTAAAATCCACCTTTCAGGAATGCTGCAAAATAATTCATATTGTTTCAGAAGGATTTCTCTTAAATCTTAAATTTTGAATAAATGTGATTAACAACAGAATGTAGGAAAATATGTGGCTTAAAAATGCATGTTTTTTAAAAATTGAAAAATTCATAGTATTTTGATAATTGAGTATATTTTCAGAACTGAAACCAAACTGGTCTGGACAGAGTTTTAATAAAATTGTTCCCATTGGTATCATTGTGAATATATGACAGGCATGCTGTACCATTCTCCAAGCTCCAAGAAGATTGGGACCTGACATTTCCTTGAGAGTCTAGTGTGCTTTATGAATTCTGGTTCACTGATGTGGTCACAGGACATCCATGGCAAAATTCCCTGGTGCAAGGAGTGTATAAAGAGGGTACCTGGACCCCAATTTTTTCTTAATCAAATATATACACAAACACACACACATACACACACACATACACACACAGAGCCAACAAAATGAATTAATCAAATGATGCATTTAGATTTCATAAATGTACTTCATGAAAAACAATAAAATTACCCCAGATAAGAAAAGGCTAAAGGAGTTCATCAACAGCAAACCAGTATTACAAGAAATGTTAGAAACTTCTTTAAGAAGGAAAAAAAGATAAAAAATGTGAATAATAAAATGGCAATAACTAGATACCTATCAATAATTACTTTAAATGTAAATGGATTAAATGTTCTAATCAAAAGACATAGGATGACTGAGTGAGACCTGCATATACTTTGCCTACAAGAGACTCACTTTGGATCAAAAGGCATACACAGACTGAAAGTAAAGGGATAGAAAATATATTTCATGCAAATGGAAATATAAAAAAGCAGGGTAGCAACACTTATATCATATAAAAATACACTTTAAAACAAAGGCTATAACAAGAGACAAAGAAAGTCCCAGAAATTCCATTTCTGGTTACTTAACCAAAAAACCCCAAAACACTAATTTAAAAAGACAGACGCATCCCTATGTTCATTGCAGCATTATATACAATAGCCAAGATATGGAAGCAACCTAAGTGTTCATTAATAGATGAATAAATAAAGATTTTATATACATATACAATGGAATATTACTTGGCTATAAAAAATGAAATCTTGCCATCTGCAACAGCATAAATGGACCTAGAAAGTATTATGCTAAGTGGAATAAATCAGACAGAGAAAGATAAATACTATTTGATTTTACTCATACATTGAATCTAAAAATCAAAATAAACAAATATACAAAACAGAAACAAACTCATAGATAGAGAGAATATTTTGATGGTCACCAGATGGGATTTGGGTAGAGGAATAGGTAAAAATGGGGAAGAAGTTAAATGTTTAAACTGCCAGTTATAAAAACAGTCATGAGGATGTAAAGTATGGCATAGGGAATATAAGAAATAATATTGTAATAACTGTGTATGATGGCAGATGAGTACTAGTTCAGGGTGATCACTCAGTAAGTTATACAAATGTCTAATCACTGTGTTGTACACCTGAAAAGAATATAATATTGTATGTCACCTGTAACTTAGGAATAAAAAGTTATTTTAAAAATATAAAAATGAGTAATTTAATTGGGCTGTCAAGAGTTGCTGAATTCTCTGGGTTTAGTAAAATCTTAACTACACGTCAGTTAAGTTTATCTTGTTCTGAAATATATTTGTATTGGGCATCTAAAACCTGAGGAATTTCTATATTAGAGCAACACTAACATAGAAATGCAACAAGCACTTAAGTATTCTGCAACTGTCAAATGCAAAGTAGATCAGCCAGCTTCGCTTCACACATACTGACCTAGGCATCCAGCCAGCTATCGTCTGCAGATTTTTGTCAGAAAATCATATATCACCTGATGATTCTTCTGGCAGATCTGCATACACATTTAATATGAAAAAAAAAAAAAACCACTCAAACACCAGGGAACTCCAGACTTAGAAATTCTCGGAAAAGAAAATGAGTGATGGAAAAAGTTGAGAAGAAAGCAAACTTTAATGGAAGTGGACACATATAGATCTCATGGGGTGATGTGACCTGGTGGACATACCAGAATCTGAAGTCTGGTCATCAGACTCTCAGGGCCAAAAAACTGGTACTTAACATCCCACCCAGAAATAAGTGACCCAAGTACTCTAACTAAATTCTTACAAAAACAGAAGTATAATTAAGAATATCAACTTATTAATTCAGTGGAAGATATCGCTTCTAATGTCCATATTTGCTCTAATAATTACAGCCAATGACTGGATGAATAGGTGGATGAATGACACAGAATTAAGGCAAAGCCTAAGGACTGCTCTATGTGTTATGGAGCAGGTGAGAACAGGGACCCACAGAGCCGAATCAGAGAGAATTGTGAGCCTTTAATAGCCGGCTGGCGACTGACTCTCTACCACTCAGGGTTAGAAGAGATCAGCCCCGAGATTTTAGAGTGAGGCAGTTATAAAGCCTAGAATAAGTAAGCAGATTACAGAAACAGAAGTTAGCCATTTAGCACAATACATCACCTAGTACCACACCCTAGATAACAAGTAAGTGGATTACAGAAGCAGACATGGCCATCTTCATTTTATATACCTCCTAAACCACACCCAAGCAATTCTGGTATCTAAAGATATTTCTTCTCTGTAGCTGACTTAGCTAGTTGGCTTACTTGAAAAATTTCCACTCTTAACATAGGGAGTATTATACTCAAGCTATGATGAGGTTTAAAGAAATATTTCTGCCCACAGCAAAGAACACACCTTGCTCAAGAATGAGCTGAGTTCTCCAAAAGCTGAATCACATCTTTCTTTCTGGGCAATTCAGGAACTAAAAGTTCAAAATTTTCTTCTCTAAAAGGATCTTCTCTGTACAAGCCAATTAATTTACCCTTTAGCCACATTTTTCTAAGCAGATCTACAGATGGTGATTTCTATACTCAATTAAAAAAATAATAAAATTACATGAAATTGGCATCATCCTAGGAAATCCAGGCTATAGGCTGTCTGTTTCTATAGCAACCAATGAATAGTTAGACCATGCACCTGATTCTCCAACATAACTAATTTCTTATGTTTTGGAGTGGTTCAATGTTTCTAAACACCACAAATACAAATTTGATAAAATCTCTTTAAAATATGAAACAAACACTCACAAACATGCACACACACTTACACACACATTATCTAAATCTGAAACTACTATTCTTTCACTGGTTCTAACTTCATCTTTGCAGTGCTTTTGTGTTTTAGAGAGAACAGGGAGGCAGATCGCACATGGTGTCAAGCTTTCTTTCTCAGAGATCTCTCATTTCAGTTGGCCACCTTTGCACAAACTAAAAGATTCTTTCTTGTGCATGGGTTAGTTCAGCTGAATCATTATTCTTGTCTGCATCTATATTTGCACCTAAAATGTGAAAAGAAAAGATCAAAATACATATATGGTAGACATCTTTAACACTGTTTGCATATGAACATATCTGGGAGCTTTTGAGAATACCAATGCACATATAGGTTCAAATCGCACTGGTCCCAGAGTCCTGTCTGTTATCAGGTAGCACTCATTTCTTCCCTAACCACATTAAAGCAAAGCTCATCCCAGTCTATAAATAGTCTAACTCGACTCCTACTCCATCTACCCAGCCCATCCATTGAAGGTGGTTTCTTAGAATCATGGCTTAGAAACTTTCAGCAAATTTCAGAGAACTGTCAGACTCAACTACATCTCACTCTAATATTGACTTTGGTAAAATAGTTTTCTTCCTTGAAAAAAAAAATAACTTTATGTTCAGGCCAATTCCTAGAAATACTCACTTAGCTGGTCTGATAGTTATTAAAAACACTTATTGTTCATTATTAAACACTGAGTGGTACAAATAAATGAAAGCTATAGGAAAATATCTAAGTTGTCAATTCAGAGATTAATGTTTTTAATTAATCTCATTTGTCACCTTGGGGTATGTTGTAACTTCAGCTTCCAGGCTGAGTTTATTCCCTGGAAATTATAAGCAGAAAGTTGCCAGCTACTGGGAATAAAAGCAAAAGGATGATTTATAGTTTTGTAGACTTTTTAGATAATTTAATTTAATATGTTTTTTTTTTTTTATTTCACACATTAAAAAACAACAACTGAGGCTCAGATAGTTTAATTGACTTGTAAAGACAAAGTCAGAACTTTGACTTCCCCAGGCTTTGTGTCTGATCTGTGTTGACTTGACATCTAGAGATACATGTGACCCTCTCCCGTGTATACTGAATGTCATACTTCCTCTGATTTACAAAGATTTGAAAGATTTTTGGGCTTGAAATCATGGTAATAGCTTTGCAAATACCACATTAACATACTAAGCAGATTTTGATTTTGCAAGGTGATGAAACTTGAATCTCTCATCAAGTACTAAATATGGATTATTTTTATTATTTTAAAGCTCACTTCAGTAACTTCCAAGGAGTAAAATTTAACAGTCAATGCATCCTTACATTGCACCAAGAACTAGGTGTCTACCTTATTAATCATTGATTACTGGATATGTCACTTACTTAGCATTCAAATGTATCTAGACAAAACAGCTCATTTTAATGAATAGTAGGATTCCTGAAAGAATGTGGCCTCGAGTCACTTGATTACTAAAAGCACTTGTAGGAAAACCTTGAAGTCCAGTATTTAACATAATGATTTCGCTTGTATCTCTGCATATCCATGACTCTGTTATCTTCAGTGTAAACAGGGGGGAAATCGTCACTGATTTTTTTTTTTTAATCTCCCAGCGCATTCCGAGGATCAATGTAAATCATTGGGAAAGAGGGTTTATCTTCTCATCACATTCAGGCCATGGTAGAACTCATTGATGACTAAACAGCCTGAGCCACTGAAATTCCATTGAATAATTCAATTTAGAACATTCTGGAAAAGGCAAAACTATAGAGACAGAAAACTGATCAGAGGTGGCCTGAGCAATGGAGGATAGTGTGAGATATGGAGGACTAAGAGAATTCGGGGGGCTGATGATGGAAGTAATCTAATGTTGATTATGATTGTTGCATGATTGCCTATGTTTGTCAAATCTCAAAACTGTCCATAAAAAGAGTGAAATTTCCTGCATATAAATTATACCTCAATTTTTGAATTATTTAAAAAAGAATATACACAAAACTAGCCTCAAGTCTAAACCAAATTTATTGAAACTTATTTTTAACTGTCTAAAGCGATTGCTGTTATTCAAGGAAGATGCAAACTTAACAGAGTCCTACAGGACTGGATACCAAGTCACTCTGCCTAAAGATGATTGTAAAGGTTATCTCTTGTTTGGATTTTTCCTTGCGAAAGATGATCAAAACAGTCTCAACTCACCTAAGTGGGTTGCATGGATATTAAAAAAGAGAGAGAGAGAGATTGAGAGAGAGAAAAGACTGAAAATTCCTTTGTGTGACATACATTTTTTACAATTTGCTTTGGCCATATCACAAGTTCCCTAGGCTTCTTAGCTTGTGAGTAAATAACATATTTTCAAGATTTTCTGAAGTTATGACTTTGACTGTCATTTACGGAATCCTCAGGACGGTGGTACGTAGCCGAAGTATAAGGCAACATGCATGCCTCAGGGAAAGCCAGTCTAGACGAAATGACAGGACATAAAAATAACAAAGAATACATAAAAATGAGCCGGTGCTGGGACTTTGCAGACAGAAGATCGAGGAGGGGTTGCATAATTAAGAGAGGCTACTGGAGGAGTTTGGAGTTGAGCTGAATCTAGGAGGTTGTGTAGAGACCATAAGAAAGTACATTTCCGGTGGCAGGAAAGGTCAGCATCTAAGGACAGTCAACAAGATGGCGCAGAAGAAATGACCTGGCACCAAAATTGTCCTTCTCTCAGAAGCAGGGTACAGAAGTATTCAGCTGCCAAACCTAACTTCATCCAGGTCAATATCTGCTGTATGGCTCACATATAAAATGCCTCCAGGGAGTTAGTTGACAAAGTAGAGCTGAAGCTCCATTATTACAAGACTTGAATTCCACATTCTTGATTGAACAGGGGGAAGAAGCTTTCAATAACCTACCTGTTGGGTCCATACTATATAAATGGCACTATATTAAGTGTCATAAAATAAGTGTTTTTCCCTCAGTTCTCTGAGGCTCTCCAGGCACAAAAGTCAATTTTCACAGTAGAAATGTACATTTGGGTCAAGATTTAAAAAAAAAAAATCCACAAGATTTCAAACTGCTTTCTACACCTTATTGCAAGAGGAAACTCTATATTTCATTTTAGTGTATTCTCAGAATGAAAGATTAATTTTTATTTTGAAAAATGGCAGGCCAGACGATTTGAAATTTGTGGTTACTGACCCACACACATTAAACATTGTTCTTGGATTCTACTAAAGCAAAAAGTAGAGCTCCTTAAAAGACAAAATTCAACAAAAGATAGGTTAGTAACTTTAAAAAAGGTGGGGGGAGAATCAAAAGGGAACGTCTTGTGTGGTTTGTTAAAAAAAAAAAAGCCAAAATTTGCTGAAAAAAAAAAAAGAATCAGGTTGGTCAGTGAAGGGCAAAGTGTAAATGTGAACCAGAACGTTGGATCTCATCAGATGACACCATCAGTTCTAGTGTGATGACGTGCTACTGAAAAGGTCACAAAGATGTAGTAATGGGTTAAGGTTAAGAGCCTACATGCTAATCACCATGTGTCGCTTCTGGACACCTGCTTGCTTGAAAAGTTATTGTTTGACTATTACCCCTGGGAACCTAACAGTTACCCTTGGGAACCTAACATTTTAACAGTACGCTTTCTGCTTCTGTACCCGCTGCTTGCACAATCTGTGGGTCGACAGGTAGAGAATAAAAGAAAAATAGACCTTTGTGTTCAGACAGAATAATTTATAGGATTTAGGGCTTAAAACCCTTGTACCTTTATGTTTCGGGGTGCTCCTTTGGAAGGACAGCCGCCGGCTAATAAACAGCCTCTAATATCAGAGCACTCAGGTTGAGTCTGGTTATTCCGGTCACAACACTGGGAAGACTCTAACATGGAGATGATAATGTTGGCATCCAGAGGTATCGTTATGAGTAAGTGAAAGTGAGTGGAATTATCTAGTCAAGTGTCTGGCACATAATCAGTACTCGATAAATCAATGCTGTCCCCATGGCAGTGTGAATATTTAATTTAGGAAAAGAATGTAAGGATGAAATCATTGGATTGCCACAGAGCCGTTAACCTGATGAAATGCAGAATTGGTCAACTGACCACTCACCCAGGTGAGAACATAACAGGTCAGGTAAGGCAGCATGTGGAAGACAGGGAAGTTCACATGCTCACCTGGTCCATTCTTCATGTGACTTTGCACAAGCCACTGAAACTCCTGTGTGTCCCTCGGAGGTAAAGTGGGACCAATTTGGGAAGGTTTTGAGGATCACAGAAGAGAAAGAAGAATCTATTTAGTGTAGGGCAGGGGCCAGCAAAGCTCTTGGTTCAGGGAAGGTGGTGGTATTCGTTAACTCTATGGAATATTTAGGGAGCTTAAATATTTCTGAGCCAGTTTACTTTTATTTACAGGTCCAGTAAATTGGCAAAAGATCAAAGCGTGTGCTCTTGGCCTTCTGGAAGAACTTTTGTGTAAGTGCCAGCAAGAAGCTCTGAATGGAGTCCCACATCACTGGCGGCCGGGCAGGAAGTCCTGGACTGACTGTCGTTTTTGCAGAGAATTTCCGTCAGCCAAATGGGAGATGTGATGTTCCCATGATGACGTCAGCAACTCCCCTTCCTCTTCATTAGCAGGCAAAATTGATGGGCACGAAATTAGTGACACATGGATGAAAGAAGCTCTGAGTCTTTCTTTGTATCAGTGACAGGGAAAGGCACTGATAGTCAACATGGATCTTACGTATCCATAAAGACAGAAAAATGCATGTTCAGTCAACTCGGTTATTTAGCGATAGAAAAACTCAGGGAAAGCACACAAACTAAGTGAAGAATATTCAAATTATACACCATTTGCCAAATCTGCCCTATTATCCTGGGGGAGAAAAATATCAACACTTCCAAAAGAAAAAAGAGGATAACTGTGACCTTCATCAATCACACAAAATTATCCAGATGGATTTCATTGGGAATGAAAGTAAATGCAGATGGTTTTATATATTTTAGATATTTTATTTAGATCTTTTGAAAATGTACTTTTGGGGATGAACTTCCTGAGAGGGTCAGATCCATAGCACTAGTCTCTATATGATAATTCTTTTTCACTGACTATGTTAGTTATCTCTATGAACTTTCTTCTGAAATGAACTCAAACATGGAATTTTTAAAATACAGACCAAAAGAGAAATTTATGGGCTTCAAATGTATATATATATATATATATAAATAAAATTATACATCAATATATATACATTAATATATACATATTAATACATAATATATTAATATACATATATATATTAATATATACACACACACACATATATATTAAATTTGTGGTTTCACATGCAAGTGAGACCACTTTCTAAATTTCTTTCAATCAAAAATTACAATAAGCAGCTTCATTCCAGCATAGAGTAATCATTATTTTACATTTGGAAATAGTTCTAAATATTTTAATATGAGATGAGTAAAACACGGAAATGCAGAAGTTTAAAATAATGTGGTAGGAGACATGATTATCATTGAACACATGCAAATGCTACAATAACAATCAGCAGCTCTCAAGACTGGAGAGGCACAAGCATTAGATTTATTTCTAAGACGTCCATAGCCTGTGCGTCTGGAAAAGTAGATTTTTCAGCCTAATTTTGCTACTCTCCTCCTAACCTCTGACAGCTCTCAGTAAGAGGATGCTCACTTGTTCTTTCTTTCTGTCTCTCAGTCCTTCTCTTTCTTTCTTAAATTTGCTACCTCAAAAGCTTTGTTGTCTCTTTATTCCCCAATCACATCCATAAAATTACTCACTTTCCAGGAAATAGGCAGAATCCATTTTCAAGTTCATTTGGAGAGATTCACAGACTCTGAGGGCAAGAAAAGCAGGCACACAATTTTAATTTCCAGCCCACTGAAATTACAGATGCCAAATGTAGAAACAAAATGAACTAATACTGGAAGAATTACTAGACTTTAAACAGTTTACAGTTCCTAGCAGGTTTATATTGGCCAAGTTATCGATTCTAGTCAATATTTTAAATTTTCAAAGAAAGGATTTGTAAATATAATTCCAGCTTACTTTATCTTCATTGCAGTTTTTTAAAAAAGTGATTTCACATAAATAATAATAATAATAATAATAATAATAATAATAAAGTGGTTTGTATCATTGTGAATTTAACACCACACTAAGAATAAGAAATTAAAAGAACAAATTTGGCATTTTTATGACCAACATGAATTAAATGCCAGATATATAACCAATGGCTACTTGTTTAGTTATATTTTTATTACTGAACTGACTGTATTTATACAGACAATTTATGACACCTGGCCTTAAAAAGATAATGACAACATCTTCCCAAAATGCTTTGCACAGCACCAGTCGTCAGGGGATCTTTCTCGTACTTTGTGACACAGATGACTTTCGACTTTCACACAAAGCTGCCTCTGCAATACTCTCAAATTGCTATCAATGCCTTTTAGTTCCCTGCTTCTCCGATTTCCTCATCACTGATTAAATGAACTAATTCCTGCAAATTGCTTGAAATGGGATCTAATATGGAATACAAATTTAATAAAAATTACCTCTCTACTATCATCATTGCTACCAATGAGACCCATTTTCCCTCAGTTATGGTTTTGGAGAAGTGTGATTTTTAATTTGGATTATGCTATGGTTAGGGCATTAACTGTTCATGACTTAATCTCCTTTAATATTTTACTTTGTTTCCATATCAGAGAAAATAAACTTCCATTATTATCTTAGGCATTCAGTCCTGCTGTTTGAAAATTATGAAAAAAACAAAATAAAATATTATAACCTGGTCTAATTCTTATATAAAATATAAGTGCATTTATGTGTTCATTTTTATATATTCATTTTATATTAGCAATGCATAGAAAAAAAATCTGGATAAAGAATAGACACCAGATTGTTAGCAATGATTATCTCTAAGGGTTGGGATTATCTTTATTTTGGAAGCAATATAGTTCTGTAAAAATCTTAATGTTTCAGTAGTTTGTACTTTTTTATAATCATAAAAGCAATGAAAATTTTAAGAGACTTGATTCCCTTTCCAATTAGATTGGTCAATACAATCCAAATTGCCTTTAGACACCAATACTATTATACTCTGTGTGTGTGTGTGTGTGTGTGTGTGTGTGTGTGTGTGTGTGTGTGTGTGTTAATAGGTATGTAAAAATAGTACAGAGCCCAAATCCCATGTAATAACAATGCAGAGATTGTTGGGAAGAATTAACATCTTCCCCAGAGGCTTTTCTACCATCTTTTAACCATATCGCCTAGGAAAGCCCAGTTTCCATTTGCTTCCCTGAGACTCCCACTGGCTGGCCTTGAACACCCTGTCTCATCATTTTGACTCAGCTCCTGCCTCTGACCCAGTGATGTGTGATTGGAAGTAGACTGTGGTTGGACCCTAGATGATTCTCTGTACAGTGTGCTTACTCCTTTCATGCCTACACTTCTATAGGAACATCCCTTCCTAATCTCAGCCCCGTATGGAAACACAATTTCTGACCCAATCTATTTTTCAGAGACCAGCTTTTCTGGAAATGTTGCTAAATTCTCAGGTGAAAAGAAGGGTCAAAACAGGATAACCTGAAGCATTTGTACTTCATGTGAATGCCTGAAGCCTGGAAAATGCCTGGCATGAACTAAAAAAACTACCTCTAAACCAAAGCACAGCCGAGGAACAGATATATCATCTTGGTGATAGACATTAAATAATATAAAGACAGAGGAACAAGCAGCCATCGCCTGGGATTGCTTCTAAACATCCAGATTGCCTATGATGCCGTCACCAAGAATTAAAGCTAAAGAAAAAGAATAGAATAATAAAGGTAACGTAGGGACTTTATCCTTAATCTCCCCCCAAAAAAGACAATTAGGAGGAGTGGGGTCTAACTCTGCAGATTAAAACTAGTGATGGGTCATGGAGAGCATGTCCCTAAATAGCAAGGGGACCTCCAAAAATGGTCACATGTGCTTCACTATGAGAAATTTGCCTCCAAAAGCCACCATTCTGACAGAAGAAAAAATCTGCTAACACCTGAGCTCCTTCCTGAAATGCATTTCACAGTAGATACAGCATTGGGCAAAGGGGCAAAACACAACAATCAAGCACGCACCTTGGAAAATGTTGAAGGTTGGGTCGCAAATTATCGGCAAGTACTTGTGACAAGGAGACCTTTGCAGCTAACGTTTCTAAATCTTTTGCAGGTCACAAACCTAGAATCTGGTGATATCTCTTGACATTCTCCCCAGGAAAACGTGCCCACGAACTCAAATTTGCATTCAGTTTCAGAGACTTCAAAGACCTCCTGCTGCCTACGGATGACGGGAGGTAAGGACCTTTGGAATAAAAGCTAAATCCTTTTGTGAAAAGGTAAAGCCTGATGGGAAAATATCCTTTCACATTGTTCATTTATTTAACAGTTATTGGAAATTTTACAGGTCATTTTAAATAAGTTAATACACAGAGCTTAAAAGAAAGCTTGACACATACATGTTGAGTACTCAGGATAAGTTAGCTATTATTATTATCATCAGGAAGTACTGAGGTGCTAGCTAGTGGGTTTATTTAGAAAGGTCCACCTGATACTACCCTCTGAAAAGCCATCGATCCATGAGAACTAAATACCCATGATCAACCTCAGTCTAAATATATGAAATGGAAACTTCTAGAAACAAACAATTAGTAAATCTTAAATTGCGCATCATTATTCTGGTAGTGCAATGAAATCTCACTGTCCTGCTCCATCCCACTCAGACATGAATCATCCCTTTGTCCAGCCTACACGCTGTACATGCCACCCTCCCATGAGTCACTCAGCAGCCCTCTCAGTGAGCAGAGAAACTGTCAAGTTGTCACAGTGCTTGGTTCAAGTAACCCCTATTTTACTTAATAATGGTCCCAAAGCTCAAGAGTAGTGATGCTAGCAATTTGAATATGCCAAAGAGAAGTCGTAAAGTGCTTACTTTAAGTGAAAATGTGAGTGTGTGTGTGTGTGTGTGTGTGTGTGTGTGTGTGAGAGAGAGAGACCATATTCACATAACTTTTGTTACTGTTATAATTCTTCTATTTCATTATTAATTATTGTCATGGATCTCTTACTGTGCCTAATTTATAAACTTTATCATAGGTGTGTATGTAAAGGAAAAAAAACACAGTATATAAAGGATTAGGTAGTATCCGTGTTTTCAAACACCTCCTGGGGGTCTTGGAACAGATCCCTGGTAGATAACAGGGGTTTGGGGGGCTACTCTAGTCACCTTAAATATTGTGGATTAGACTACCAGGAAATTATGATTTAAATAAACATCTAAAACCGCTGGTGAAACCCAGGATTAAACAAGGGATTTCAGCCTGTTTAGGTAGCTGCTTCTCCTACGTAACTGTAATGGAATATTTGTTTTACAATAATGAAAAAGTCAGTATTCAGGTTCAGCTAGAGGAAGACATTTAGCAAATATTACAGAGGGGATGAGTCAAGGTCTTTATTTACAAGCTAGAAGTAATAAATAATATTACTGCCCTGCAACCTGTTTTTCCCATTTAAAAATAAATCGTGAACATTTTTCACGTCAAACGAGAAAAAAAATGACTTTAGTTGGCATTTCCATCCTAATATATGCTTAATTTTTAGATGACAATATGGTCTACTTAAATACTTCAATAAATATCAATTTTTCTATAGAAGCAACATTGCATGGACCTATAAACACAGCCAGGATCAGACACCAGCGGAAAACTAAAGCTCTGAGGAGATCACCGAGGTGAAATGACGCATACAAGAAATGAAGTGTGGCTGTGCCCACCGATGGCCATGAGGTTTCCTGGGGTGTCACAGGCCAGAGTTTGTCTGAGGTCGGGGAGCAGGAGGCTGCCCACTAGAGAAACAACACAAGTCTCTGAAAAGTGAGCGCCAGTGGGTCTTCTGCAAGCCCCTGGCCCCCGTGCTTTAGAAGCATGCAGAGAAGCACGCCGAACCAGGCAGAGACGCCTTGCTCTGTTCGGCCTTCCGCTGGCCCTCTAGCACCTCCCACAGACAATACCTACAATTGTGCCAGTGGAGGGTGGTGGGGGCAGGTAGCGACAGTACCAAGCTGGACAAAGAACAGTGGGTTTAGAGCTGAGAGGCAATGCATTGATTGACATTGGCACAGTGTACCGATGATTCTGCTTTTGTAAATAAAATGGTATATGTGATATATGCACATACGTATTATAATGACACTTGCCCATACTTATTTTGTATTTATTCTACATGCCAGGAACTGTTCTAAGTATTTTGCATGTACTAGCTCATTTGATGTCCACAAGAATCCACAAATGCAGGGATTATTAATATACTTCCTGTACTTCATTCTGTTCTATGAAGAAACTGAGGCATGATTAAGCAGTGTGCCCAAGGTCACACAGCTACTAACTGGCAGAGCAAGAATCATTATAGTTTTTTATAAGCAAATAAAAACTAAAATGTCTATTAGTAAGTTAACTGAATATTAGAATTTTAGAATGTAAAATATTAGAATTTTTAATACCAAATATGCCTTAAATAAATTGTATAGTTTGAAGATGAGCTTACTTTGATGAGTTAAAGTCACAGATTCTTTTATCCTAAACAATTTTCAAAAACCTATGAACTCAGTGAATATGGAAGGTAAGGTTGTAGATAAATTCCAGTACTGGTTTTAAAATACATTGTATATGATTTAAAATAAGAACCTAACACCATTTTTCATTGTCACACACTTTTCTACCTTTCCTAGGTGTTTTGGTAGAATCAGTGTAGTGAAAGAATTGGGTGACTCATTTCCCTGGACCTCAGTATCTTTTTTTGTAATTAATTTATTTTAATTAGTTTCAAGTATGCAGTACATTGGTCAGACATCTATATAGTCCATAAAACGATACCCCCAATTGCTCCCTCCTTCTCCTGACCCTTCACCTGGCCAACGTATTAATGCTAACTGCATTCCCTGCATGCTGTGTTCTTTATCTATGAAATGGGGATAATCACTGTTATGGGGTGAATAGTGCAACCGCCCCCACCGCCCCCTAAAATTCAGATGTCAAAGTCTCAACTCCCAGGACTTCAGAATGTTACCTTATTTGGAGATCACTTATGAAGAGTGAATACGTTAAGATGAGGCCATTCGGGACCCTAATCCCATTTGCCTGGTGTCCTTGTAGGAGGAAGAGTGTGGCCATCTACAGGCCAAGGAGAGGGGCCTGGACCACTATGGCCCTCAGAGCGAGCCAACCCTGCCTGCTCCTCGATCTAGGACTTCTGGCCTTAGAACGCAGAGAAAATACACTTCTGTTGTTTAAGGCCCCTGTTCTGTGCTATTTTGTTATAGCAACTCTAGCAAACTACTGCAATACCCAACAGACAGAGCAAATAAGGAGATTAAACAAGGTCATATATGTTAAAAGCACTAGGTAAGTATCCAAGGGTAATGATATTGGGAGTAATACAGATTTTTGAACCAAAGATAAAATTCTATTTTTTTCAGAATTTTTTTTAAATCCCAAGGATTTATTCTTTGTTAAGCTATATGTTTTGTCCAGTAAATTTTTATAGAAGAAAAGAAGGACACTTCTGCCCCAAATGTAAACCTCTTAATTAATATTGCAAGTATTTTGAGGATATACAACATTTTCCAAAGGGCCATTGTCATTTAATTTGTCTGAAATCATCCAGAAATTAGGGGTCTGATCATCGGCTAATCACTACAGTTGCAATTTCTTTCTATAACCGTGTGATAGAAAAATATAGTTTTAAAAGAATAAAACATTGTTTCAGCTGCTGATTAGGCAAAGGATCCTTTCTAAACTTATTTTTTTTTAATATAAAAACAAAGCATTCTAAGTCAGGATACCTTCAAGTTCCAGATCCCAGATTCTGTACAATTTCAGAGGCACAATCTTTTGAAGGACAAATAAAATGCAGAAACATTTTTAGCCAACATCTGAATATTGAGGAAAAAGCAGCTTTTACCAAAAGGAAACCAAAAGAAGTCAAAATTAAAGGCTGAGTGTCTTTGAAACAAATCTTATCTTGAAGTTTGTGACATTTTCTTAAAAAGCTTCTGTTTCTCAGAAGTGAGTGTCCTCAGGGTAAACCTTGGTGTTACCCTCACAACAGCCACTGTGTCTTAGATTTCTTTTCAAACTCGCTTTTTTAAAAAACATATCCAGACAGGCTCACTCCTCTGTGGTTCTCTATTCCATTTATTGCAAAGCCAGGAGAAACGCTGGCCCTAGGATAAAAGAATCTGAGACTAACTTCTCAGTTATGACATAACTTCTGTCTGCGGGATTAAGTCACAGCACATCAAGTATTAGAAATTCTCATCTTCACTTATTGATAAACACTCTTCGTAAAGCTTGCCTTGTATTGCTGTTTATGAAGAAATCGGCATCTCCTGGGCTTGCTCCAGGCTCGTCCAGGCAGTGCTCCCTGCATGAGCTGAGACTTGCTCATTTCACTGCAGGCTTGAGCCTTGCTCTGTATGACTGCTCACGCTGGGGACACAGCTGCCATGGCCCTGCTTGCGTCCCCCTCCAGACACCAAGACTCGTAACCCTGGCAGGCCCAGCAGATCCTCCCCACCCAGGTGGTGGGGCCGTGACCTCTGCTCTATGACCAGAACAACAAGACAGACTAGGACTGTCTGGGCCTTGAGGCCTGAGCTGCACAGTTGAACCACGGACAATCCCCGACCTCAGCTAGACTCGGACTCAGTGTTCAGATATACTTCACACTAGATGATTCCAGATGTCCTCAGAATATAATTCACTCCTAGAAAGGAGAAGAGCACTTTCTGGAAACTGTGTTTACTTACTGCGCTGATTTCTAAAGTCCCTGTGGATTTGCTATCCTAGACTTGGTCATGGGGAACGTGACATAGTTACAGCTTTGATACTACGGCCTCGCACAGTGGGACAAACTACCCCTTGGCCTCCGATTACATTCTTTACTCAACTTGCCATATTGAAACCTTAGAGGCAAACATCTTTAAGGTCCAGTTTCTTCACGCTGAACTGGAAAAAATGTTCTCTGAGATCCCTGCCAAGTCCACCTTGTAGCATTCTCTGGGCGTTAGTCGCCAGGTGGCCAGAAGAGACAAAGGGGCCCTGGGGTTGTCGTCACCTTCAGAGATTAACCCTTAGGACTCAAGACAGTGCCCTGAGTCAGAAAGGTTTGTTGCAGCTTCTACAAAAAGCCTTTTTGTCCCACAGTAGCGTTGACTCTCCATAGGCTTCTATGTTGGCTGCGGACTTAGCATTAGCAGGCTGAATATTTTAAGCTAACTTCTCATTAGAGGGGCTAGATTTACATAAAAGCCTTCACAGCTGATGGGGCTTGAAGTCCTTCTGTGGCACAGAACTGCATCTCTCTGCTCGGAGTCTCATTAGAACCAGCCTCTAAGAGCTGCCACAGGACCCCGGATGCTAATACAAGCCACGTGTTAGGAACTCCCCACAAAAGAGGCAGAAACTATGGTTTAAATACCAGCGTAAGTTAAAAACTGCTTCAACCCAGGAAGGTTTACTTCGTCATGACACTGTTTTTCAAAGATGGCAAAACTCTAAACACAAAACAAGTAGCAACTTCTGACCAAAGAGAAGGCTGAGCACGGCGATGCAGCTGTGTCTGGTGCTAGAGGGATTCTGCAGAACAGCTGTGAGGTGCTTTGAGAATGATCTGCTAATGCACTGTTTTTTGTTTGTTTGTTTGTTTTGTTTTGTTTTGTTTTGTTCTCCTGTTGCAGACTCTCCTTACCAAATGTCCTGAGTTTTTAAGTTACCTCTAACTTGCATAATCCATCTAATCACAGCACCTGGGCTCTTTCCTGTGCCTCCCTGAAAAAAAATAACAACCCACTTTTCTGTTAAGATACAAAACCTGTGATTTGACCCTTCATAATTGCCAGGTGACCTTTGCCATCTAGAAAGTGATATTTAAGGAAACAACCTGTCCCTCCCCCCCACAACCCTTCTTCTTCCTTTTTCCTACCACATTGGCACATTTTATTATCAAAATTAATCCTTGGGAAACCAAGGGAGGAACAAAACTGTAATAATTGACAGGTGTGAACACGAGTTTTTAATGTTTCAGATCATAGGTAGCAAAATTCTCATTTTCCAAAGTCCTTAGGCAATTCTAGAAGATTTCTATGACCTTTCTTTAGCATTTGAAATAAGGAACTGCTTCTTAAGCCCTTCTTTTTCCCTTGATCTGACAATTTATTAAAGGGTACACTTACGTGTAGCCATTGGGGGCTACCCCTCAAGACAGATGTGTGATCACTCCTCAAGGACACAATGATAGCCATTCCTTTCTATCCTTAATTATATCTTATTTCCTTCTCTTCAGAAGAACACTCCTATCTTCTAATAACCTCTTTTCTTCTTCCTTAAAGCCATATTCAAAGCATCAACTGTACGCAAGACTTTCACGTACAAGAGGAAAAACAATCTTATGTGTAGGAGATACTTGTGCTTGTCTCCTGAGAGACTTCTAGAACCAACTCATGGCTTTAGTAGCCCAGAATCCTCACAGCTAATAGCTAAGAGGAGGATTAGTGTCCAGGGTCGTCCCATCCCCCTCTTGGCACTTGCTCCTTCTCTAGAGGACTTTCAGGCACCCCTTTGATGGCACCCTGCTCTCATCTGCCTTCTTGAGTCTCCTGCTGTGAAATCAATCCATCATCTCTTTCTAATGTCCACTCACATCCAACTGAGAAATGTCTTTTAAGGCTGGAAACTTACATGGTGGTGGTCAACTATCTAAATTATTTGGTAGTGCTAAACCTCAGTACGCTACCTCAAAACACTAGGCCTTAACTCAAGGAAATGTTGGTAATGGTAGGAAATCCAATCCAAATTCATGGCAGGTTCTCAGGGCTGAGACTCACCTGTGCATTTTCATACACAAAGTTTCCTTACTTCAAATTTTTTGTCAGCTTCTCACTGTTTTGGGGGCCCTTTCAGCATCTCCGCACGACTTTGGAACCCTACCTCGCCATTTCTAGGTATTCACTCTTACGTGCAGCCAGAGAATTTCAAATGACTTCAAAGTAATCTAGGATATAGAAAAAATATATATACAAAGTATTCAATATGATTTAATGTTGACAGTTCAAATGCCAGAACGATGTCATTTTTAAAAATTCTCTGTGACCTCCTTTTTAACACAGAGATCTAGAAATTGAAAAATTAAATGATTTTTTTTTTAAGAATGGAACAAAAAAAGAAATCAATGTTAGAGCAGAGAAGTACAGCCATGTTCTGTGTCAAGAGAGTAAAAATCCAATTTGGGGCTTTACCGGCTTAGAAGAGAATAAGCTCATAGCAAGGTTCTGAAACAGGAAATAGTGTGCTGTTTAATACTGTTTGACCCCAAAGCATTTAAGTGTTGCAGAAAATTCCACCTAAAGTGCAATCTGGGATTACCTGTTTTAGAAGCATCTAATTGATTAGACGTTCTATGCCTTCCCCAGCTCAATATGAATGATGGATGTTTATTCACTTGCAGCCAAAAATCCCAAGACAGTGATTATATATAATTTGCCATAAAATAGTTAGTTATTGCAAGTCATAGCAAAGGGAAGAATTAAAAGGCAACTCCAAAATTAGAAAGTGATAACTATTGAAAAATAAGAGCTTTTCTTTCATGTCTTTAGAAACTAGGCTATGATTTACTTCACTATTCAAGTCACAATTGAGATAACCCATTTTAAAGGCAACTCAGGATTTTACATTTGGGATTGGACACATAACTATCAACTGTGTGTAGCCCAGATATTTCTCATGGGGTTGTATTACGTGGAGTTTGGGGGTAGATACAGCTCAAGTTAGATCACCCTGTGGGTGATCAATTAACTTACCGAGTGATTCTACCACTTACAGAAATATTTTTCTATATTAAAAGTATCCTCATCATAACAATCAACTTTTGCTTGGATTGGTGTGCTGCTGCCCACGGCTGCAGCCAACAGATCAGGGTATTTTATTTTGAACCACACTACAAGGAAATCTGCATAAGAGTCACCTAACACCACCCACATACCATTGGTGAGCTCCAATGATTCGGAAAAGGCTTTGCATGCTGCTGAGGTCCCAGAGGCTCCAAGTACTCAGGTCTCTACAAAACATAAACACACTTTGCTTATACACCCATTAGAGCAGATGGCATGCCACTAAATACATGCTTGAGTATGTGGCCAAGATGCAAATGTTGAAAGCATATTGAGATCTTTATCCCCTTTTTTCTTTGAATGTTTCACTGAAGTTGGGCAGAAGGATATTCTGATTAACAGTGACACATAAAGGCAGGGGGAGCTATCATTTATTCAGTCTCTTTTTGAGTATGAGCCTCCCATCCTGGGCACTGGGTAGGAGCTCCGATATTCTCCCATCCCAAGATGACCTTCACGCACCATGCACACTGTACCACCAGGGCCATCGACTTACCTGCCCAACACCAAGGGTAGCCCTTATTTGAAAGAGACAAGATACCATTGCTTCACTGTTCTCCAAGAAGTGATAGAATTCATAGTCAATTATGTGGAGGGTATTGTCTTGTCTTTCTGGTTTGCTCGATGCATCTAGATAAACACAATATGAGTTTGGATTTCCTAAGTTATAAGGCAGCCCAATTACAATTTTCCATTGAGATGTTTTTCAGTGGGGTTTTGTGTAAGCTTAAGGAAGTCTGTCGTTTGTGTTGAAGTTGTTTGTAAGCCTCAGAACTAAAGGAAATGATTCATGTACCCTGGCCCCTTGTCAGACTAATTTCAAGCAGCCTAATGCCCAAGTGGCTGAATGCGGGTATCAAAAAAGAAAAAAAAAAAGACAAAAAACAAAAAAGAAAATTTCAAAGAAGAAAAACAAACAGCCAATGAATATATTCAAAACAAGAGTTTGTCAATCACATTTCTTACCTCATCAATACAAGCTATAAATTCAGTCAATGCAAGTACTTCTGTTATTAAAAAGTGGTTTAGAACAACACAGAAAACCTAGTCTTAAAACTTTTTATGGAACATCAAAATTCCAGCAACATCCACACACAAATCACATTTTCTAAAGAAGAAAGAACTGAGCTAGTGAAATTATTGGATTACCACATCATAAAAAAAATAGTGAGTTAGAATTCCAAAATCACATATTTTGGGAGTTAGAAAAAGACCTATGCTATTAATCTAAAGTTATTAACAATTATTCACTGTTAAATGGTACCAAAATTATGACTCTTATAATAATGACATCATTCCACTGACATTAATAGTATTCTCAGGGGGGTCAAGAGTAATGCATACTTCTTGTTAAAATGAGAGTAAGAGACTTCCCACCAAATTCTTGATATTTTTAAAACTTTTAGAAGCACTTTATAATTCATCTTCTTTATTTGACTTCCTATAATGATATTAATTATAAGAAAGCTTGAAAATCACTCTTTTCACTACACAATAATACTAGGTTGTAAGAATACTATACCGAAGAGAAACTAAACCTCTTTATCTCGCCCCGACATTGCCACTGTGAGCCAAAACTTGACATTACACTTAACAATGACAAACTGTTTTCAATAAAATGGTCACTACTGCCTCCGAGTGGTGGATTGTTTTCAGAGTTTAAATTTCATTAATTTCAAGCCCTGTTAGTGTAGTAGGAGAGAATTTTAAGACTGACAGGATATATATCACCTCAAGTTTAAGCTTTGGACAAGAGATGATAGTTTAAGAGCATGAAGAGTACATCTTATTTAGAGAAAGAGAGTACAAAAACTCATAAACACACACAATTGGTCAGCTTTGTCCAGGAAAATCTGTGTGGCCCACGAGGAAGCAGAGGGCTCTCAGTTTCTCAGTGTTTTTTTTCCAGGTCCTTCTCGACATCCACATTTTGCCCTCACCAAGTTTATAGAGCTCATCATTCACAAAATGCTCTTGTGGAAAGGAAAGCATTATTCTAAATCATCAACACATCACAGCTGAGATTTATCTGTTTGCCCTGTCTGACAACTTAGTTTGGCAAAGATGAAGATTTGTGTGATGGTTCTGAGGGCTGATCTAAGCAAGTGACATCGCAAGTCACCGTTCCTGCAAAACCACACACACATTGAAAATCACCAACCGCCGGTATAGTTTGCCCAAACCAGACCCTACACAATTAATATATTAGGTTTTGGATTATGTGATGGATTAAAGGCGCCTCGACCTCTTTTCTACTCTGAAATAAACCAAACACACGAAGGAAAATAAATAGAAATGGCAACTTGATCTTTGAGGACACAGAAAACACTTAAAACCCAAATCATTGTGGGAGCTGAGAAGCTTAGTTAGAGCTGGCAAAGCACAGACTTCTCTAAAGTGATGAACTGTCCATGGACAAGCAATGACCTCTAGTGCAGCACACACACAAAAAAACACCACAAAACCCTGTGCTTATGAGCTGCAGAAGCCCCCTTGAAACCCACTTGAAACTGCAGAGTGTCAAGGGACAGGTAAGAATAGTAATAAATAAATGAGGCATCTAACCCAGGCACTTAGACTAACATAAATAAAACGCATTCAAAGAAAGCCCACAAGAATAAAAAAGATAAAGGCGGAAATCAATGAGCCAGGAGATTGAAAAATGATAGAATTAAAAAGAATAAGTCCAACAGTTTGTTCTTTAAAAAGAAGAACAAATTTTACAAGACCCAGATAAACCATGATCTAATCTGGTGGTTGTCAACATGGGCGCCACCCCCCAGCAAACGTGTGGCAATGTCCGCAGATGTTTTTGGCTGTCATAACCGGGGTGGAGGGAGCTGCCGCTGACATCTCTTGCGTAGAGATCAGGAATGCTACCCAATGTACTGCATGACATCCAGACAGACCCCACGACAAGGCATTTTTGTTCCAAAACATCAGTAGTGCCAATACTGATAAACTCTCATCTAATTTAACCAAGAAAAAAAAGCTAAAAAATATATAAGAGTAAAATAAGAATGAGGGTAAATAAATGATCTAACTCAAAGGCATATAGAAAGTATACAGCACTTCACTCAAATCTAAACAGTTAACTTTGAGACTTCATATGAAATTAACGATTTTCTCAGAAAATATGAATTATCAAAAGAGAGTGCAGAAATTATAGGGCTTCTAAACAAATTATCATGGAAGAAATAGAGAAAGTTGAATGGGAAAGAAAAGACAGAGAGATGAAAAAGAAATAATTCTCTCAATATTTGAAGGAATGGATTGTTCCAACACTATTTAAATTGTTCCAGAGCATAAAGTAAGGGGTAAATCTTCCTTTTCTTTTTAAATTGAAGTTATATATAATACCAAAACATGACAAAAAATATCAAAAAAATTATGGAGAATTTCAATAATAAATATCAGTATAATAAAACAAAATATTAGCCAGAAGAATCTATCAGCATTTTAAAGCAGTAATACATGATGCCAGGTGGAATTTATATTAATAACAGAGCTTTCAACATTAGAAAATCTAATTAATTTACCATTTAATAATATAATTTATCATATTAACAAATCATAGAATAATAAGATGACATTTATTATTTCTAAAAGACATTTGATAAAATTCAATATCTGTCCTTTTTTTAAAAAAGAGCTTTTTATATTAAGATTTTATGTACCATATAACTATCTTTAAGGTAGACATACATACATACATTAATAAATAGTTATTTTTAATTAATTACAAATATATGTATTAAATATAGGCTTTTTTTCTAATGTCACCATGAAGAAGAGGAAGCCTCTTTCTGAAGACAGGCCATTAAAACTCTTTCATAGCCCAAAGCACAGAGATTTTTCCAGAAATGAGCACGTGGCGCAAACAGAGCCAAGCGCGCTCTCTCACCGTGGCACTGTGAATAATTACACCTGGAAACAGGCTTTTTCTGCCATGGGGCGTCGTTAGCATGACTGATTTTGTGACTGCAGAGCCTGACCAATGCTTGGGAAGTGTGCAGAATCCAACCAGGTGTATTTACATAATTATGAGAGTTTGGGGGTCTGCTGGATGAAGAAGGCTATGCAAAGAATTCAGAAATGAAGCAAAGCGTAAATAGGTGAATCTGATCAACTATTGAATGCATCTGGGGCTGACAGTCTTAATTCTTACTTCAGAATTAAATGGTGTGTCATTTAAAGAGGGCTATAAGGCCACCCTATCTGACAGACATGGCCTTGATGTCTCTGTTAGCTTGATGCCCATTCAAGAGGCCTCTATGTGTGCTGCTGGGTGGTGAGAAAAATACCCTCCCAGCATGTTACCCCAGGTGTAAGGCTCTGGCCAAGACTTCAGGTCGTACGTAACCTCATTAAATATGGAAATAAAAGCAATCTGTGCAACTGGATATTTTAAGCACGGGAATGCTTGAGAGAATTTGAGTACTTAACCTATTAATCTAGTTGTTCCAATATAAAAGGGCATTTGGGCAATTGAATTAAACTTCTGTTTTTAATATGAAAGGAGTAAGAGAAGTTGACTAAGGTTGTAAACAGTAAAGAACATTATGTACCATTTTAATGCATTTGATTTGTCAGAATGTCTAAGTGCTTAGGAAGGTTAGTTTGCTAATAGACATTTGAAGACTACAAAGAAAATTGAATGTATTAAATTTACGAATGCATTTGAAACGCATTTGAAATGTTTAACGGAATTTTACTAGATTGTAAAAGCACCTTTAAAAGCACTGCTGAAATTTGCTAGGTTTATAAATAGATGATAAGATTCGTAATTTAAATTTTAAAGCATAAAAAAAATTAGGTTTCTAAATTTATAACTTGTTCAAGTTACTAATGTGACTAGAAAGGAATTTGTGACTTATTAAAGTTACAAATTTTAGTACAGTCGAATTTTGATTTACTGAAGTCAGTTTTTTTATTTTGTACAAGGAGATAAGTAATCTTGTTTGAGTACAATCTAATCCCTCAATGACATCAAAACACTCACTTAGCCATTGTAGTCACGGCAGCAAAGATCCATCAGCCTGAAGAGTCCAAGGACCATCTTTGCTGTAAGAAAGAGGAGGTCGGCCCAGGAGCAAGACCAGTTCAGAAGGCAGAACCAAGAAATGAAAAGACTCCTCTTTTAAATCTCTGGATCTCACTATGCCCAAATCTGACCTCCTTGAACTTTTGTGAGCAAATATAGTCTATTCTCTTTATGCTTAGATTGATTTGAGTTGAGTTTCTTTCACTTGCAAATAAAAAAAAGCATACCAACTCCCTGTTCACAGCTCAGAGTCTTTGCTCTGACCTCCTCTTCCTCATCCCCAGCTTTGAAATAGATGGGTATTCAGGCAACAAGCATTTATTCTACTGTGTCAGTTTATTTAGACACAGATACATTGTTAGTAGTCCATTGTTGGTAGAAAAGAACCAGGCAAGTTCTAGCACTTTTAGCACATCAATGAAACTCTTACAAATGAGAGGGGGAAAAGAGACAGGGCATCCAACAGGAAAATGGACAAAGGATATTAATATGCAATCACAGAAGAATACTGACTCCTCACTAGTACCAAAGAAATGTAAATGAAAACAATGCTGAGATAGCATTTTCACCCACCAAAGTCAAAAATTCAGAATTTTGATAAAATCATCTGTTGGTGGGGATGTGGAAAAAGAAAGAACTCTTTTGCACCACTAGTGGGTATATAGCTTGCATGTTCATTTGCAGAACAACCTGGCAGGGTTTTGTAAAGTCGAGCACACTCAGACCCTCAGCCACAGCTTTTTTACTCCCGAGTCTGTCTCCCAGAGAAGTTCTCCCACAGACGCCCAGCAGACCGGCTCCCAGTGGGTCAAGTACAGTGTGGGGGTTTCCAGGAAAGAGAGGCCATGAAGAGGCCCCTGAAAATAGGAACAAATTCGTACAATGGATCCCTGTCCAGAAGGAAGGAGCTGGGAAGGAAGGGGCTAGCTGGACACCCAGCAACAGGAACAGATTGCAAAACCATAATGTGGAAGAAAGAAAAAAACATAATCGAGCAAAGTACCATTCATGTCCATTTTCTAAAACAGAAAGCAGCCCTGTATGTTTCTCATAGACACACATAGAAAGGAACTTATTGAGAGTCATTTGGAAAGATGTAATAAATATACCAGATGCAAGCAAGGGAATGAGACTGGAGACCAGGAGTGAAGGAGAGGAAAGTAAAATCAAAAAATGAAATCACTAGGATAAAACGATGCTGATGATATGCCATGAAATTTGGAGCATGGTCGGCTCAGCGCTATGCATTTAAAAGATCTTCATGATCGTCATTTAGAATCGAAGAAGGAACAAACTCAAAACCAATAAAAACAACTTAATATTTCCCCCAAAGGAAATCTGGGGATATGAGCTCAACAGAATAGCCGGCGAGCATTACAGTTCACCGTGGGTGATAACCACACAGTAAAGTGGTAGCTCACGAAATAATATTCTGTGGCTGTGACGCGGGGGAAACAGAACTCAGTTACATATGAACTATGATTGCGAACGTGTGAATCATGAGTAAATTCCCCATAATAAAAAAATCATTAAAATATTTTTGAATAGAGGATATTAATGGAATATATGAATACATATTAAAAACAAGAACCACATCGCAATTGGCCTTCTCGGTAGTCAAATATTGGTTTGGGCTTACTTGCTTACTTGTTTTTAAATTTGTAATATCAGGGTTTCTATTATGTCACCCCAAGCAACCCCAAGGACTGAAGATACAGATGCTAAAAAAAAGACCTCAGAAGAAATGGGAAGAAATTCAACAAAATGTTGGCATTTGTTCTAACTAGGTGCAGTTAATTACAGGAGTATCTACAGTATTATTTCCGTACTCTTTTGCATATTTAAAAGATCTCATAATTAAAAATAAATATCTGATCATTAAAAGTAATTCATTAAAAGAAATATTTCATGATCAATAAGACGCCAAACGCCTGGCTCAAAACCTGGCCTGGAGGAGGCACGCAGACAATTTTGGTTTCCTTCCCTATCCATGCTTCTGTTCTTCCACGATCTCCGTGGCACCCTTCACGGGGCTTCAGGCTTGCATCATCCTTCGCCTGTCACCCCCTGTCACCACCTGCCCTGCTTAGCACTTTTTACCTGTTGCCAAACTTGCCCACCTAATATTGCTGCGATGGCCACGCTTTTGTGGAACCGCTGGTGGCTTCCATCTTCTCAGCAGATGATGGAGTGGACCGTATCCTTCTGGCGATGAAACTACAGGTGGAGGAGGAGCAGAGCTCGGGGCAAGGGCAGCAGCCACCCAGGTGCTCGGCCTTGGCTGTCCCCTGTGGAACAATGCTGGCCCTGCCACTGTGTCTACTGCAATCTCCATGACCACCCCGAGTCAAGTCCCCCCAGCACTGACACTTTGCTGTTAGCCCCTGGGCCTTCTTGGTATCAGCAGTTTAAGCCTCTGACCACCACTCTGTGACTTTGGGACATTCTAGTACAAAGAGTCTACATGTGAGAGAGGAAAAATATGTAAAATGTTCTCGTTAGCAAGAGCCAAATAAGCCTGATGGTGGCCTGTCGCCTGATTCTGTCAGTGTCGAGACCTTGAGATTGTGGCTCTGAGACTTCATGGCGGGAGCCAGAGCGAGAGCAGGAGACGGAGAGAAGCTTCTAGATTGCCCTCTACTGAACATTTTTTTTTTACTTATTTCCTAGTCTATGAACAATTCTACCGTGGTTTTGATGTCTCCTGATAGATACCCTAAGACCTCAAACAAAAAACAACGAGATGCAAATGAAGGCGACTTTAGTCTAAGGTTGCAATAGGTTTGACCATCCCGCCCGGATCCAGAGCTTTTCAGCCTGGGGTCTCCATGTCACCCTTCCGATTCCCCTGGGCCTGTGGATATCTATCACCTCGTGGACTTTTCTTCCTCCTCCTCCGTCTTCTTCATCATCTGTCAGATTATCAGCCGCAAATGCACACGGAGTTCCTACACCTTCCTGGGGCTCCCCGAAAGCTAAAGGGAGCTGGTGGGTCTCCCGCCTTTGAAAGAGCTTCCAGATTTCCTCGGGAGAATAAGGACCCCGTGAAACACTGTAAGGCAATGCGTGTGCCCATGCTGAGTACAAAGAGGGAACTGTGCGCTGACCCTAAGTGACCCCCCGAGCCCTCGGGCACTCAGAGCCTGCTTGGACTGCCTCCCCCCGGGGGGGACGTGTCCACTTACACCTCCCGACCAGGCGGGAACTCCATCCTGGGGCCCCGGGAGGGCTCAGTGATTAGCAAGGGCAGTGACAGGTCAAGGGTATAGGAGGCTTGTCACGGTACAGGGAACACGCGATTGCCAGCATGTTTTTTTCAGAGCTGGAAACTAAAAGGAATGTTGTAATTATAAGGAATAAAATCAGAGCATGTGATTTTAGGAAGGGCCTCCAGGCATGCTGTCTTGGCACTGACCCAGACATTGATAATTATGCCCAAGAAATCAACCTCACTCTGACAGAGGGATATGGAGGATAAGCAGGAATGTGGATGCCATGTCCTCAGGAGAACCCAATACATCTATTATTCAAGTATTATCCTGGAGGAGCTAAAGGGATCCTATCATCTCAGTCCTATTCCCTACAGGTTCTGATGAGCCTACTAAAACAGGAAGTAGTAGTTTTAACATTAGTCTCAGGATATGCTTTCTTGATTCAGTGCTCTGTTATTTTTCCCAGAAAGTTAAGACTATATATCTGTTTAAGACACATTTCAGACTAACAATTCAGATAGCCTCCTTTGATTAGGCAACACTTCCTTCTAAATACCAGGAAGCTTATATAATTTTAGGATCATGATTTTTTTTCCCTTTACTTGTCTAAGTTATTACTGAGAATATCTGAATGAGGTCTAGATTCTTATTTATAATCAATATAAACAAAAAGACCTGCATTCAGCGTATCCTTCTACACTCAGCAAAGAATGTCCCTATTTGATATTAAATAACAATATTAGAAGTTATGGGTGCTGGAGCTGAAGGAGTAAGAGGGTGATGAGAGGGGACAAACTAGAAAGAATAAAAGACCAGGAAGAAACCACCTCTTATGAAACAGTGTCTCAGCCACCCACAGACAGCCTTCAAGAGACAGGCAAATTACAGAAGGCAGCGGATGAGAGAGAAATGGGTGAAAATAGCCTAGGAGGCAGATGGCATTGAAATTCGTAATCCTTCTATTTGTTGTGGTGGAGGGGGCTAGTTTTGGAGGTATAGGAAAAGGTTTAGTTTAGAATCAATATGAAGTTTCTCTTGTCTGTTATGTTTTGTTTAATTTCCAGTGGCTAGGAATGTTCTCTCTAGAAAAAGTTTACAAAACATGTAGCTTGATTTTGTAATAACCTTCTTATCCTAACTTCTCCCCGCCCCTGGAAAAATGAGCTAAACCAAACTAAGAAAGAGTTCCTGTCATCTTTAGCAGTTCAATGTGGAGACATGTCCAATATGTACTTTGAAGGGATATCTTAAGCAGTTTGGAGTCCTTAGGATTTAATCGAACAGATGCCATGCTATTTTCAATATGTGGCCCCAAAGTACTAGATTCGGTGAAAAAACTGATCAAAAGCAGACGAGGTAAGCTAATTCATATTTAAATGAAGCACACTATTACACAGTCAACCCTCAGGAAAAAAAACAACAACTTCTATCTCTAGTCACAAGGTGGCGCTAGCATCCTACTCATTTAATATAGAAGACTCCGGTGCTCTGGGATTTCACAAATACTCATCGTAATGGTGTGAGTGTTATTTGGCAAATGTGTGACACCTTTTCCCTGTGCAGGTCAGAATTTCTTCAATGAAATTGAATTAATTGGGTGAAGGTTTACTAAATTCTACTCTGAGGGAGGCCCAGGGATTCTCGTTTTGGTAAAGGCCTTTCAGGATTCCCGCAACACGTGGTCTAGGCTTCCAGAACCAGACAGAACCTTGAGTGGGCCCCTGGCATCGGGCAGGGTGGCATTGGCCTGGAGAGCTCCAGTTAGGCATAGTCTTGCAATCTTCCCAGATGAGGATAATCTAAAATTGGTTTCTTTGTAACAAATTACCACCAATAGCAAGGACTCTAAGGCCATCCTCATTCTCCCCCGTTGCCGACAGTGACAGAATTCTAGCAAGCCTCCCACCATCGTACCCGCTCCCTACCCTGACCCCTGGGAAGCAATATCCTCCCTGACTCGCTGGGGACTGTGCCTCTTTGATACTTGGTTTGAGACTTTCAGTCCCTCATTCCCTCTGGGTGGTAGCTCCATACCCACTTCTCTCAATAGCAGTGGTGTCTCTCTGCCTGGCTGGCTCTCTCTGCTCCCAGCCTGCTCATTGGCTGGGGACACTGACAGCCCAGGCTTGCTGAAGCCCAGCCTTAATATCATTTTTCTTTAAAAAGTACATTTTAATACAGGGCAATTAACTTGAATCCATTTGAACAAATACTGGAATGGAGTTATCATTGAGAATGAATATGTAATATATATACACACATATATGTGTGTGTGTGTGTGTGTGTGTGTGTGTATACAGAGAGAGAGAGAGAGAGAGAGAGAGAGAGAGAGAGAGAGAGAGAAAAAATATATATATATATGTTTTTAGCTTGGTGAAATTTTGGGTACAAGTATTTTTTTATTTATTCGAAAAATATTCTCTTATTTTTCTCTTTGTTCAGAAGAACTTTATAGTCCATTCTGTACCCACCTGCTTGCCAAGCTCATTCCCTCTACTGCTGCTATTCTCTCTGCCATCTCCAATCAGAAAGCATTGGGCCCCTTCGTGGATTTTGGGGGCCAGGCTGTCTAGCATGGTAATTCTAATTTAGAAATTTACTGGCAGAATGCCCTCGGGCAAGTTACCTAACCTAGCTAAAACAGAACCAACTGAGGAGTTTGTGTCAGGAGGTTGTGTAGGATAAACAGAGCCCACACACGCACGTGCACAATGCCAGGCACAAAACAAGGGCTCAGTAAATAAATGTTCGCCGTTCTTATTCTTGATGTTCTGCGTATCTGGCGGTAGTTTGTCTGTCAGAGGCACGTCTTTTATTCCAACGCTTTGACATCTGGGGCCTTGCTGACCCTAGAGAGACGCCCCTCTCAGAGCTAGCCAGTTCCCAGAGATGGTTAAAGACTTACTGGAAGCATGCCTTCCACCTGCAAACTAACCAATTCAGAGGCCACAGCCCAACAGGCAGCCTTGACCTCACAAGGGCCGGGATCCCCCTGTCCTAATCACACAGGGCCAGGTACTGGCTTGGAGAGGTCCAGTTAGGCAGCCCCCACAGGCAGAGCCTGCCGAAACCACTCACACTAGCCAATCTCAAACCTGCTCACCCTGCTTTGCCTGTTCCTCCCCACAGAAAAGCTATTGCCCACATTTTCTGTCACTCCTTCTGCTTCCTGACAGACCTTGGCCATGTCTTCCCATGTGGCCCTGCCTTGTGTGGCATTGTCCTCTACCCTGGGTGGGGAGGGGGGCTATGTTAACAGACGCTCTGTTCAAAGACAGTTATCTCCTGATCTGTCGGCCTCACCATTCTGAATCATAATAAAACCTACATTTTAACCAGGTTCAAGACAGCTTTGAAATACTGCTATTTTCAATGTTGCTAGAATAAAACGCTCCCTACAAATGTGACCGGCAACATAATGCACAGACCTATTTTTAAACACCTATTATGAGCTAAAGGCCCCGTTGTGTGATTTGGGGAATATAATAATTTAAGATAACCTTTAGTTTTCCTTATCTCATCCACTCTTAGAGGAATCATATACATGTGCAGCATCAGTAACAGTGATTACAGGGCATGGTGATCATTGCAAATGCAGAGATACGAGGAGATTCTGAGAGAGCAGGAAAAGACTCAGTCTAGAAAAAGATTTTTGTCATTGACAGAATCCTCCGCTTCAATTCTCCTTTACTGTCTACATGTCTTTATTATGAACAACTAAGCTTTTTCAGTGTCGATGTGGAGATTCATCACAGCTTAAAAATCATGAAAAAAATAAAACGAATTTCTTGATGAATTCAAGTAAACCATTATCACCTGACAAAATTTGTATGCTCCTGTAAAACAAATGATGACTCTTTATTACATGTAATTACAAGACAGAAATGAGGTATCAGAACTTGTTTATACTTGGAAAACTCAGTTATACATGTGGGCAACGTGTATTTGGTGGCCGACTAACCTGAGCTAGTGACAGCCTAGTAGGTTGCATGTTCGCTTGTCATGGTTTGTCTAACAGTGAAAATTAGCAAAAGTATTAGAAGATTTTTGAATCCTTCTGTTACATAACTCGACTGCTTCTGTGGATTATCTTTTTGTTTCACTTAAGGGTGATTTTTATGATAAATAAAGTATGATGCACAATAAGATCTACTTAACATTAATATTAGTTATCACGTGTCCCTATGATGTAGGGGGGTCATCTTACATCTTACATAAAATTACTGCAGAGATTGTTAATATAGCATTTGCAGGTAGTTCCACTAAGACTCCTTCGTGAGGCCTACTCCCCATGGCAAGTGTCTTTCTCGCCTTTTCCCAGTGGCTGTCTCTACTCTTTGAGGCCTGATAGAACATGGCTCTTCATCCACTGATCCCCTTCCTGCCGTGCCCGTGCAAATGCCCTTGACGTCCCCACTTACCCCTATGGTAACCTTGCGCAAGTTAGAAAACAGGCACCTTTCCTTGTGACTCTCAATGCCACCTCTGGGAACCTGTCATAGCAGACACACATCCACACATGTTCACGTGAAGAAGGCAGCCCCTTGAGTGTGCACATGCAACCTCTGTACCATAGGTTGAGGTCTTGCTTGCACCTGTGAAAGAGAAATGTACCTTCCTGTCCTATCTCAACACAAGGCACCTGTATCTGTGACTATTTTGCAATTAACAGTATAGGATCTAAGTTTGTGAATGGCTTGTATTTTCCATTAAGTAAGATTCCAGGCTATTTCGATCATCACCTCACTTCCCATCAGTTGCATCCCGATCAACTTTTTGAACAAGAGCAAAAAGAATGAAGTTGATGTTGGCGTACTAGAACCTCAACTCCTGTCATGGTAGGCTGGGATTCATGTGCTGAGTTGTCATTCCTGCTTTTACACCCCGTCCCTTACCTTTCTAGCCATGGGTACATGGGAAGATGAAAAGCCATACGTGGGGCCTCTCTACCTACATTTGAGGGCAGAATAATGCCACGAGCATTTCTGTGCATGTCAGGGGAGGTTAGCGATCACTGAAGCAAACTAATGAGTCAAATAATAATGCGCATATCATCACACTCAAATAAGGTGTTTGTAGGCTTATTTTTCCACACTAGGTACTTTTTAATATTCTATATGGACTCAAAGTAAGAAGGTTTAAAATGACTATTAGATTTACAATGTTTACGTTTTCTTTCAAAAGTAATTTTGAGATCTTTTATACTACTGAGTCACATATTACAGCGTGTGTTTATTATGCCCTGTCCTCACCAAATGCACACACACACAGACACACACACAGAGACACATGCACAGACACACACACACACACACACACACACACACACACACACACACACACCAGTCCACTTTCTCTTTCTTCAAGGCCCTTCTTTAAAGATCGGAGCCCAAAGCCAGTGAGTTCTGGCTCGGAGCCCTTTCTGGCCAAGGCACCGTATCTGAGATGCTCAGGATGCTACACTTTTTCCCATGGCAACTCCTCTGTAGAGTGTCAGGAAACTTGGTTCAGCCCTTGTCATACTAAACAGAGGGTCTGTTGCCGTGGCCACAATGAGGTCTAGGAAGGACCCATTCTTGCGTCCACCCTTGCTCTCGTGATTGGCTTTCATCCTGGAGGGCTCACTTCTTCCTTCTCTCCCAGCTGCCCCTTGGGTGCACAATAAAATCACCCACTGGAGACACAACACTCCTTTTTTCCTTCAGTCTCTCTCATGGGACAGAACTGTACCAATGGTCACTTTAGCTCTCTGAGTCACCCATTCAGCCGGTGGCAGTTGACCTTGTGAATCTTTCTGCAACCATCACCCAGAGAGAATTAAGCAGAAACTACAGAACTATCACTTTAAACAGTCAAAGCTTTGCCTTCATGTAAAGACTGAGGCTCTGGAACCTCTTTCTTAATACATTTTAAGATATCTCTCATCATTGTCTATTTCTAGGCCCTCTTCCCTTCCCCCCACCTGGTGTAAGGGAACTGGTCACAGCCGCATGTGACAGCAGAGAAGGTAGTTTATTTCACTGTGTCCCTTTCTAGTCTCATCCAGTTCTCCAAGGCTTTCTGCAGAAATAAGCTTACAAACCTAACAGAGGCACGGAAATTTTATCATCTTAATTTCAGCACAATAAAGGACAGAAATATGCCAGTCTGTAGTATGACTCAGTGGTGTCCAGCACATTAAATGCGAGAGCTAGTAGGGAGACACTTCTCAGACTTCACAAACACTGCCAGGGACACGGTTACACCTTTGCCTCTTTCCTGAATGATGCTCCAACAAAAGGGAAACCATTTCCTGACAAAGGGACTCCAGTTGCCTCATTGGAATAGCTCCTTTCTCTACGCAAACTGCAACTATTCCCAAAGTCAAACCACACGTGAAATGACTCAGCCTCTCCGGGACGCGCATGGGCGGGCCTGGCAGCGCGCGCTGGCCCACATCTGTGCGCTGCAAGCTGGTGAGTAACCATCGCAGGAGGCGCTTCGCTCTCTCATTATGCATCTCGCGATCCGCTCCCGGTCTGGTTTGCATTGCCAAGGAGTCCTATGTTGGCTTTTCTAGGGCGACATCAACAGCAGGACGGTTCTCATTTTTTTTTTTTAAAGCTTTTGCACTTGGGAGACATTTCTGTGGGGTCTGCAGGGCCCTTTTAAAGCTTGCTCATTTAGCACAGCAATGCGCCAAGTAAATGAAACCTGGTCCCTGGTGTACAGCTGACAACTTTCCTCAACGATCTGAGAACTTTGCTCTCCCGAGAAAGCTGCAAGGGCCGATTTAAATCCCTCTGCTTGCAAAGCAGGCAAATAGCTTCTCCGTGTCTGGCCCGGTGCCGCTTTGGGGGAGGGTCTGGAGGAAGCCTTGTCGAGAGGCCACTGGAAACGCTCACGTGGCGGGTCACACACCAAGCCTCAAAGCCATGGGGCATCGCCGCTGCCATTTAATTATCTCTGTAGCTCCGAAGCGTCTCAGTAGAAATTTCTCCATTATAATATTTCTTCCCAGTAGGTGTGTCAGGCTGATGAGGCAGCTGCTCGGGTGGCAGAGCATGTTAATTACGACTTTTTGAAAAATTAAAGATTCAAGGCAGTCAAAAACAAGGTGTAGCTCGCTGCTTATCAACAACCTATTGGAATCGGTTTCCTGTCCATCCAAAACCTCCCCTTCCTGCCTCAGCTGTTCAGAGCCAAGTTAAGGAAACAAAAATTGAAGAAGGTAGAGTTAGAATGACCAAAAAAAAAAAAAAAACAAAAAAACCTCAAAGGTTCAAAGCACATATGGTCCAATTGTTGCTAGCTTAACCTGTCATTTGAGATGAGAAAAATATTGGCAAAGGGGGGAAAACGCCAAAATTATTTACAGCTAGACGGGCAATTAATATAAAACTGAACATATGCAATATGGATTTATACACGTCTTTACCTGCTAGTGATTCCTAGGGCATCCTGTAGCACAATATTGTGGCACATAAATTTTGTTGTTCTGCATTCAAAGGCAAGAATGATCACCCAGAATTATGAAACTCACATTTGAGAGAAAGCGTGTATTAACATGAGGGTAAGAGATACATACAAATCCCATCTTGCTACCTTCTTAGCCTGCTAAAGGGGAGGGGACAGGTCTTCTTAATGTCACAGCCATGAGGGAGAAGAAAGAAGCAACCCCAAAGGAAAAGCGTCAAAAGAATTAAAGGCAAGAGAACTTCAAAGAGACATTGAACCCCCAACCGAACAGTTTTTAACATTCGTGGTTATCCCTTTGAAAATTCAATTCCCCAATATGGTGCCCCAATTTTGTACTTGGCTTGAATTTCTATCAGTGTTTCACTCTGTATCAATCTCAGTTATTTGGTGCAAGAACAGAACTGATTCCGGCTGATTCAAGCCGAGAATGAATTTATCAGAAGGCTGGAGAACCAGACTCAAAAAATGCACAATAACAAAAGGTAGAATCACAGCCAAAAGCAGGTCCTGGGACCAGTGTGGACTGTGGGCTCTATGGTAGGAAAGATGGACATCATGTCTCCCCTGCCTCCCACACTCTAAAGAAGTCTCCTTCCCCCACCCCCTCCAAAAAAAGAAGCCTTCCATCCCTGCGCAGAATATTAAAACTCTGGGAAGAACATACCTGATGGGCTGTGTCTATGTCCCGTGTTCAAGTCAGCGGAGGTGGGGATGAGACGTGTTTGTCTCCCACTGAGACTTCCATGGGAGTATTTTTTGAACATAAATTAATTTAAAAAATATCTCCTTTGTCTTCTCTTGGGACGAAGCAGAGGGGGAAAAAAAAAGACCAGAGATTACCCCCACAATGATTCCATCGTGTTACCACAGCGCCCTCTAGCGACAGACTAATGACAGGGCGGAAAACAAGGGGACTATCTACTCACTTCATTTAAAAAAAAATCTTCCTGAAATTCAGCCACTCTTAGTTTTGTGACTTAGCCCATTGTGCGAAGCAAGAGACATTCCAAGATGCGTATGCTCTCCCACGAGAGGGATTACAACCAGAACTGGGACCTATAATAGATGTTAGCTTGAATCAACCACATACCGTGCCTGTGGGAATTCCAACTCCCTTGTGATGAGGGCACCAGCTCCATTTCTGCCGTGACCGTCTAGTGTGACTGTGTCTCTTGAGGACAAAACCTGCTCCTTTGAAGTGAGGCTCGCTGGCCGAGGCACCGGGCGCCTGGACAAGCTCCCGGCGATGGAGGTAGGAGGTGTGCATTACCTGACGTCCACGTCCCCAGGGCCTGGCACACAGGACATGCTTGTCAGGCCCTATCTAACCCAGTGTGATGGTATTTAGAGGTGGGGACTTTGGGAGGTGAGTAGGTCATGAGGATGGAGCCCTCATGAAGGGATTAGCGCCCTGATAAGAGACATCACAGAGCTTTTTCTCACTCTGCCACGTGAGGACACAGCAAGAAGGTGACCTCCTACAGGACAGAAAGAGATCACTCACAGGATCCTGACCGTATCGACCCCTTGATCTTGGCCTTCCCAGCCGCCAGACTGTGAGGAAGTGAATGTCTGCTGTTTAAGCCACTCAGCCCGTGGCATTACATCGTGGCAGCCCCAGCTGACTCAGACCACCACTCGCCTCCAGCATCCAGGAATTGGAAGCCTCATCTGTGTTCCCACGCCCTTGCCGTGCATCCACTGAACTAAATATCTGTAAAAGCACCTACTCCGGTCCTGGCAGTGGGCTAAGGGCCAGATGCTGGGGCTGTTTAATGAGAGTGTCATCTGGTCTGGTCCCCTGTGACAAGCATTTCAGCCTGAACCCTAAATGAGAGGAAGGCGCCAACCAGGGCAGGTCTGGGGTAGACAGGATGAGCGGGATGTGCTTGAGGAGCAGAAGGTGAACCAGTGCACTGGCTGGTCAGGCACGTGGTGTGCAGGCAGCGTGGGCACGTGCCAGAGCTGAGATGTCCCCTCGTACCCCCCTTCAAGGGGCAAGGTGATACATACGGTGGTTAAGGGCACAGACTCCAGCCAGACGGCCTGGATTCTAAGCCCACGCATGCCGCTTGCTCCTTGTGTGGTTCTTGTTAGGCTCTTGACCTCTGTGCCTTGATTTTCCCACCTGTAAAATGGGATTAATCATAGCCCCTCCCTCACAGGATTGGTGTAAAGACTGAAATACTTGAGAGGGCGCCTCGCATGTAGGCAGAGTGCTGCCCAGGGCAGCCGTCATCGTCAATTCAGACTGCGTGTTATTGTCCCTCTTAAAAATGATTATCCTTAAACATGGCATTAACGTCTCCGGTCAACACGGAATTGGTTCCCACAGTACATTTCTTCTCATGCTAAGCAGAGACCCTGTGTCTTCGTTAGCCCAGACAGGTTCTCTGGAATGATTAGACTTTTAAAGTGATAGATTTGAAAATAAAGTTTAACAAGATCAAGTCCTTAATAACACCTGAGTCCTAATTACATACTCTCTGGGGCCATGGGTGCCTTTTGTTTTGCTATCAAATGCTACAGCTCATGTTTTTTTAATAGCTAATTGTGAGAAATGCTCCAGAACCATCTCAGACCTCAGAGAAAGGAGAGAGACCAAGCTATTTCCAAGTGATGAGGGCAGAGTGGTCCCAGTGCAGAAGGCTGGGGATAATTTGGAATCGGGAAGGATCTGTTCTTCAGCCTCTCAGAGCTGAGCCCAGGGGCCTGTGTAGAAGTTGCAGCTCTGCGTCAGCCCCTGCAGCTCTGTGTCAGCCCCTGGAGGGATCTGGGACGTGTTACCAAGACAAAGGGTTTCAAGACAGACTGAAGAATGAAGAGAGTATGGAATTCACACACACACACACACACACACACACACACGAGAAAGGAAGAGAGGGAGGGATGGGGAAAGAAGGTGGGGAAGGGAAGGGAAAAAAAAGGGAAGAAAAAAGGAAAGGAGAGAAAAGCTTAAACAAGAAGAGACAAGAAAGAAACGACATTAAGTATTTCAGGAATTTCTGAATAAGTTCTATAACATGGAGACAAAATTTAGGAGCTTTTTAATCAACAGAAAATGTGGTGTGTGCTTTTGGCTCTATTCTCTTCTTGGACCTTCCCTTCCCCTTTCTCCATACTCCTCTGGGAGGGAAGAAAGGGGTGCCCCTTCTCCCCACACTGCTCTCCATCGCTCTCAGTGCCTCTGTGTGTAGCTGAATGTGGCAAACAGATTGTTGGAGGAGTGAGGGAAGGACCAGAATTCCTGGGCAAAGGTCTGTCAGAGCAGAGGGCAGGCGGTGGTGGTGGTGGGTGGGGGGGGTGTGATGTGCAGCTGAGGGGCCTCGCCCACCTCCCTTCCAGAGTCAAGGTGCTCTAATTCTCCTAAGGGGCAGACGCAGTCACAAGTTTCCAAATGTTACCATTTCTAGGAATGTTTAGCAATGTCCAAATGACACCTGCAAAAAAGTGTGAAATACTCTCCGTAAGGTTAAAAATAGCCAAACAACAGCAATGCAACTGGTTTTTCATACACTTATAAGGAAAAATAAAATTACGTGATCACTAGGAGTCTCTCAGATTTAAAAGTGACACGTTTTACGTTTTAAGGAATGCAATATGATTACAGTTAAGGGTCTGACTCATTTAATCAATTGGATTAAAATAGCATAGAGTTTACCCCTTACAGGCAATCTCTTTTGAGCTTTAGAATCTACGTGTTGCTTTCTATCCATAATTTTCCTCTGTGATGGAAATAAATGGCACACACAGTAAAAACCTTAGAAAGATCTATTTTACTTGCAATCATTATAAGACTGATTCCACTAAAACTTGTTTCAAAAAATTTCTTTGTTGCCATAACATTTTTAAATTGTGGGTCTGAAGGGCCATGGAATAATAATACTATCTTGAATATTGATCATGTTTAGCAGTATCCAAATACTTTCATATGCATAATCCTGATTGTTTTTAATAATCTTTTGTTACAGGCGGTAAGGCAACCGAGGATCAGAGAGGCTGACAGTTCAAGGCCACATAAATAGTAAATTTTAATGCTTGAAACCAAAATCTGGGCCTCTTCTGCTTCAATCACTGGTAATTCCATCCTATTGTGTCGTAAACTGGATTCCTACATGGAGTGGGAAGATGGACTAGATATTTTGAGAGTGTATCATTTTACAAGTCAATTTTGCAAGGTGTTCATTTACAGTTCTCCAATTCTTCATTATTTCCATGCACTTACACTCTTACCCTTGTATTACGTTAAAGAAATTTAGGCAACCTCATAAAAGATGGGGGAAAAAATGTCAGAATGGACCCCTACTGTGCTTGTCAAGGTAGCTCAATAGTTCAACTTAAATAAGACTTCCTTTTTTTTAAATGTTATTATAGAAAACCATACCGAAATTAAGCGATCCATTCCACTTTCTAAAATCTACCTTTAATCCGAGGGAGAGAAAGAAAATGAGAATGGGAATAGATTGATGTTGTACAGACCAAAAATAAAAAATCAATTTATAAGCCTTATAATTGTCCATTTGCAACTCTGATCCATTTCTATTCCAAGCTGGGCAGAGCACTCCAAACTCGGCCTAGTCTCGGTGCTATAATTTGGTCCTTCTCCCCATATGAGTATACTAAGTAACCAGAAGATCCAAGGAAGTCAGCATTTGTAGTCTTAGGTAACATCTGTCCTGGAGAAGGAAGTTTATAGAGTCAAATAACCTTATCAATTACTGAAACACATGAACCTCAGACTTCTTCTAAATGTGTGTATAGACCTGACCCAAAAAATGTAGCATGTGAGCAATTGAGGATTTTTTTTGTTATTATTATTATAATTGCAATGCACAATATGCCCGGTCTCCATCTGCAGTGAGTGCTTGCTTACCACAGCCTTGTGCAGCAAGCATGAGAGTCAACTGTGGGGAAAGCTCCCAGAAGAAGAAGTTTGGATCTCAACATATTCATCAGAGTTGATAGGATGGATTTATCATACTGGCGAAACCATAAATACTTTTGATTTGACGGTCACAGAATGTGTGTATACCATATATCCATGTCTTATTCAAACTTAGGTGCCCCAAAAATATTTTTTGCATGAACGAAAGTCTCAGTGAATGAATGCATGAGCATTGATTGCAAAGGAATTCAGGAATCTGAACGTGGTGGGAAGAACCCGAATCCTGCTCCAGGGACCCAACCAGTTCAATCCCCCTGCCACATTCAGTGGAGACCTCGAATCATCCAATGATGCCACATCTCTCTCTTAGTAACACGACCCGCTGGCCTCTTTGGAGTAGTGAAGAAATCAATGAGAAACGGAGGAGCAGACAAACCCTCAAGCCTAGCTTTCCTTTTTAACCCGATTTTTTTTTTTTTTGGCTTCCAGTGTTTCTACTCATTAAACAGGAAAAGAAATTAATTATTCCTAATTTTTAAAACACTTTGCATGTCAACTCAGAGGCAAACAGCTTTAAAGGCAAACTCGCTAGCAGGTGTACCTACTTACCAAAGGAGGTCGCATAAAAACAACAACAACAACAATAATAAAAACCCCCACTAAGAAACAACTAGTCCACACTGTCCTCGGGGATGAGCTATGCATCCGCAGTCAAAATTAAAACCAAATTACATACACTAATCAACAGTGCATAACACATTCAGCTCATTTGCATGCAATGCAGATTATCTTGATAGTGCCGAACAGGGCACTCCCGGCTGGGTTAGTGTGTCTCTGAGGACACTGGGTGAGGGCCTCTTCCCTACGTGCTGGCTCTCTTCCCTTGGGACCATGACGGCAAAGGACAACCACTGATAGCCCAGTTAGACTCTGAACATTTGAAATGAAAGCAGTACAGATCTGAGCCTGGCTAGCCCGCAGGCCCCGTCTGATGAACAAGAAACAGTGCTTCTTTGCTAGATCCTCGTATCTGGTCTTGTGTTTTAGAAAACCACACTGGTTTCATGCTATATAAAAAATTCTTCTTCTCCTCCTTCTGTTTCTCCACCCTGGGCTGGCAGAGGAAGGGAGCAATGCGAGACTATCCTCCGTGTACTAAGATCCCTTTGGCCCGCCATCGACGAAGGATGGACCCTTCCCTGCCAAAGTGTCATGTGTTTGGAGGCAGCTGCCCCTGCGGAGGAGGCTGGCGGGCAGGACGGTGACCAGCTGGTCTGCAGATCCCTCGGAAATCTGCTCAGAAAAGATCGTCTGGGCTCAGAGTTGACCACCGTGCACCCCGTGTCGACATTCGTCTCTGCCTCCAGCTTCTCAAAGCTGTTTTCGCGGCTCAGGACCTTCATTTCCGCCCCGGGATGGAAGTGGGCGGAGGGCAGAGGTGGCTGGGTGCCCGCGGCGGGGTGGCTGGCCTGGGACCGGCAGCCAGGGCTTTCCCACGAGCTGCCGCTGCAGCTCTCCGAGGCCAGGCTCCCACTGGGGGCAGGGAACTCCAGAGAGCCCACCTTGACCCTCCTGCCCCGGCCCCTTCTCCTCGGCTCCAGGGTCCGCCCAGTGGAGACCGGGGTCTGCCTGGAGCTCTGGGGGAGCGTGCTGATGCCCAAGGGGCTGCTCAGAAAGGAGAGCTCACCCTTCCTGACGCCGGGTCCTGGGTTCGACTGGACCTACGGGACAAGGAGAGGAGAGACAAATGTAACCACGTGTCCGTCAACTGAGTGTCAACAACAGACTACGTCCCAATCACCCTGTGCCACGCCGTGCTCATGGCAGACTTTCAGAAAATCATCTGAATTGAATAGAACAAGTACAATCAATCCTTCAAAAGCCTGAGCTGCCGCCTTTGCCTCCTGGAGAATCACCTGACATCGTGTTCTACCTTTTTACGTGACTCAAGGAAGCATTTTCTTCAGGAAATGGAAACTTGGAATGGTGATTTCTGTAATCAGAAATCATTTAGGGTTGTTATCAGACAGACTTCCCAACCTGGTGGGAAAAAGCCATAAGTTTTTGTTTTGTTTTGTTTTTTAGCTTTTTTTTTTGTAATTAGAGTTGACATTCGATATAATTTTATATTAGTCTCAGGTGTACAGCATAGTACATCAGCGACAAAGTGATCCCTTCGATCGGTCTAGTGCCCACCTGGCCCTGTGCATAGTTCTTACAATAATACTGGCTGTATTCCCCATGCTGTGCTTCATATCCCCGTGACTATTTTGTAACAACCAATTTGTACTTCTTAACCCTTTCACCTTTTTCACTCAGCCCCCGCCCCCCCCGCCCACATCCTCCCAACTGGCAATCACCACTTTGCTCCTGTATCTATGAGTCTGTTTCCGTTTTGTTTATTTATTGTGTTCTTCAGGTTCCACACATAAGACATATGGTATTTGTCTTTCTCCATGTGACTTATGTCATGAATCATATTACCCTCTGTGTCCACCCATGTTGTCACAAATGGTCAGATTTCATATTCCACTGTATATAGGTACCCCTTTTTCTTTATTTCAATTGTCTGTTGATAGACATTTAGGTTGTGTCCATATCTTGGCTATTATAAAGGGCACTGCAGTGAATCCATAAGGTTTATTTTTTTAAAAAACTCATTTGGATACATACAAACAAGCAGAATTGCTGATCTTACGGTAAGAGTATGTTTACTTTTGTGCAAAAGTGACAAACTCTTCTGAACTCTCCTGTTTTGCACTCCCAGCAGCAGAGAATGAGAGTTCCTGTTCTTCCACCTGTTCTTTGGTGCTGATGGCTTATCTTGGGGTTCATTTTCTAAATAATGATACTTATATGCAATGTATAGAATATTTAAAAAAAACAGTTAACTTTTATGACCTGATTTTCATCAGCAAAACAATACATATGCCCATGATATATGAAGAAAAACTACTCAGTCCTCTCTTTTCTTTTTCTCTTTTTTTTTCCCCAGAAGTGAAAATGGGGAAATCCACACATTTGATGCTTGGGGTTTTATTTCATTTTCTGACAATTGTGAAGAGAAAGAGAAGCCTACGTAAGCTCCCTCCAACACCTAAATCAATCTCAGATGAGAACAAAGTTCGTCCTGAAGCCACACTCAGCATCAAGACACATCCGGGCAGCCGAGAAGTGCCTGCTGAGCCTGACTCAGGGGGCCCTGCTGGGCCAGCGCAGTGCCCTCTCCCCTCACTCTGCTCACCTGGTACCGGGGCCCCTCCACTGGGCCTTGCCCCGCCCCCTTCCCCATACAACGCCTCAGACCCCCACCCCCTCCTCCAGCTCCAGCACTCACTTCTCCCATTACACCTGCTCTTCACCGCGCCCTCCCTGCTTTCTCTCCTCACCCCCTTCCATCTTCACCGCCTTCCATAGTGAATTTGACTTTGAAAACCACCACTTCAACCATTCCGTTATAGTTCCAGACCTCCAATCCTCCTGCACGGCCCCCTCTCTGCCATAGCCTCTTTCAAAACTCCCAACCTTGCCTCCCTCCACCCGCCTGCTCACATTTCCTGAACTTGTGCCCAGGCCGCTGATGAGGCCGTGTGCACGTGCCACTGGGATCGCCACTGCACTGATGCGTGGTTCCCGACTTCACCCCGGCTCCCTGCCAGTCCTCGTGCTTCCTCCGTGGTCTCCCTCCATTCACCCCAAGAGTGTTTCAGATGTTCTGAACCGTCCTCAGACTTCAGTGGCACAACCTACCCCCCACCCCCCGCCCACCCCAGCACACTCTCATCAGATGGTCTCACCATCTAAATGACAGAGAAAACAAAAGCCATTATAAGCTAGCAACTCTCTGAGGTTCCGCCCACTAAGCTCACCTGCAACTTTATCCATCATCCTCACAGCAAAAGGGACCAATCTCTCTACCTGTGCTGTGAATTTCATCATCTTCTACTTCCTCAGACCCAGCCCACTGTATCAATCATTCATTTCTTCTCCCACTATATTATCTTGTTTCTTCAATCTTGCGCTCTCTCTTCTCTCTCTCTCTCTCTCTCTCTCTCTCTCTCTCTCTCTCTCTCTCTCTCTCTCTCTGTCTAGTCCTTCCCAACAGCAAATTAAACCTGCTTCACTCTACCTTGAAAAACGCATTTATTTGATCCTTTCTCTGCACCCCCAGCTTTTTCTCTCCTCTCCATCAGTCAAACCTCTTTCTAAAATCTGTCCACACTCGTGTTTCCTAACTTTCCCTTATTCCTCCTGCCCACGACATCAACTTCCCACCACCACCGCTGCACTAAAGTGGCTCTCACCAAGATCACCTACGATCAGCCTCCTTGTCATTCATTTTTACTTGAGCACCAGTAGAGTTTCACACGGCTGACCTCTCTCTGGTGCATTTCAAGTCTCCTCCTCCATGAGCTTTTATGTAAATGTGTTCCCGGTGTTCTCCTCCCTGTCCATCCACTCCTTCTCAGCTTCCATTGAAGGAGCCCCGTTAGTTCACTAACGGTCCCAGTTCTTCACTGCTCACCTGAGCCCTCCCCTCTTCTCACTCCACACCGTCTCAGGGCAATCTCACAGCCATCCATGTCTTCGAGTCTTATCTAAGTGACAAAGGCTCCCAGAAGTGTAACTACAGCTCAGCTCTTTCTCTTAAGCATCATACCTGCCTCTCCTGCTGTCTTGGACACCCCAGCTCCTCAAACTCAACACACCCAAAATTAAACTCAACTCCCTCCTCACGCTAAATCTGTTCTACTCACTCTTTTCCTTGTCTTAGAAGATAACATCATTAGCTCCATGTAACCCAAACAAGAGCATCATCTTCCCTTCTCTATCCCCTATGTCACCCGCTCCCATGGACCCTACCTCCCAAAGATCTCTGAGAGCTTCTTGTGTCTCCATAGCAACTTCCATTAACCCTAGGGCAGGTGCTCATCATCTCTCATCTGAATTATTCCAGCGGTCATCTAAAGGGATTCCTCAAGGATGCTCTTACCTCCTTCTAATCTACTCTCCACTCTACCACCAAAGGAGTTTGGAAACAGTTTGGATCATGTCATTTTCTTGTTTCAATGGTGTCCTACTCTTCTTAAGATAAACATCTAAGCTACGCCTTTTAGTACATCCCACCATGCCTTTCACAGTCTGCCCGCCCTTACTTCCTCCAGCCTCTAATTCACCCCTCCCTCCCTTTCAAGCTCCACTTGCTGAAATTGAACTTCTTTCAGTTTGCTGGACATTATTTTTTTTTTTCCTCATGCCAGTGTTTGTGTATATTTTTTTCCTCTAAAATATGTCTCCTCTATTTCTTTCTCCTAAAAATTCTTACTCATCATTAACTCCAAGCTTACACACCATTTCCTCTTAGAAGCTTTCTCAATACCACTGAATCTGAGTTAGATGATCCTGTGCATTGGTTCTGTCCTTTATTTATTGTGTGACTTTAGACAGATTACTTAATCTTCCTGTGCCTCAGTTCCTTCATTTATAAAAGGAGATGATAATAATAAGGAACAACATCATAGGGTTGTTGAGAGAATTAAATGATAATAGTATCTGGGACATAGTAGCGCTAAACATGAATTGGTTATCATCATCGTAATTAATATGACTACTAGCCCTCCTAGCAGCCTGTACTTTCTATATCCTAGTTGCTACCACACTGCTTTGCACCTGCCTGCTTACTTCTCTGAATCTTCCTATGGACTTTGACATTTAGAAGAGAGGGATTGTACACATCTTCATCACTGCTATCACCGGCGCCTGTCACAGTGCCTAATACACAGTAAACAATCACTAGATATTAGTTGGATAAATAAAGCTTAATCTCTAAAAAATATAAATTTTTGCACATTGAAATGTAGTATCTATAATTAGGCCCCTGGCATTAGGTAGTCTTATCAAGACAATTGAAAGTGATTTTCATCATGTGGCTGGACGTTTCTGCCATCTTTTTAAGAGAAAAGAATGTCCACTTTCATCTTTGAAGAGAAGTCTAAGGTCCTTAGACTATAAGGCAAAAGTGAGAACAATGTTATTAATGCAGAAATGCAGATATGTACAGTAGAAATGAATAATTTTTAGGAGAAATGTAATGCTGAGTGATTGAGATAAATAAATGCCTTGAGGGAGAGAATAAAGCGCCTCTTGCCAAAAAATAAATTGAAATGCACGTGTAGGAATTCTGGCATTGAGAGTTCATCTTTCTAAGAAATGCTTGTAAAATGCTAAAAATTGACAGCTAGGTATTTTTTTTATGATTCAGGGAACATTAGCAAGTATCTTGATGAACAAGAAGATCATTTGTCACTCGGAAGATCATTCGTCACTTGATTTGCTCTAAACAGTTGAGAAACAAGAAAACATACATCATTGAAAAATGATTAAGTTGTTGAGGGGAAGACTGACAACATGAAGGGAAAATAATATTGCCTCTTATGAAATGTAACTCCAAGACACAGCAAAAAAAAAAAAAAAAAAGAAAGAAAGAAAGAAAGAATTTCTCTTACAGTGAGAAAAAAAGATTGCAGGGAAACAAATTAGGTAGATAATCAGAAACCCCCAAACAGTGCCAGACTTGCTTACTTAAGAGTTGAAATCAGTCTCTTCCAATTAACTGATCTTTTGAAAGGCACTTATTTTAATTGATTAACCAAAACCACTGATATGACCCTGCTATTTTATAGTAGCAGGCTTCTGAGCAAGATCTGCAGCCTTCATTCAAGGCATCATAAACCAAAATGTGAGTGAGTGAGTGAGTGAGAGTATGGGTATGAGAGAGAGAGAGAGAGAGAGAGGAGAATCTGTCTGTCTGCTGTCCGGCTGTCTGGCTGGTTGTGTGGAATAATTATGGGCAGTGCCGGAGAACTGAAGGAAATGAACAGAAGAACAAAGTGGGAGGAAGAAGGTCCAAGAGGGGACAGCCGTGGGGATAGCTGAGATACTCAGGAATGAGAAAGGAGCCCTCGAGAAATGCGACAGAAGAAAAAGAACGTGAACTACTCACTTCACGAGAGATGATTTTTTTTAAAGGGCGAATAAAGAACATAAAGATGAACTTATCTAAATGTCTGTTGATGAAATGAGAAGAAACGCATGCTTGCTTATGCCTGCTAGCTTCTGGAATAGACACCTTTTCTGGAGAGACAAACGTTATTTCCTAAACACAAGCAATTGGTCAACAAATGTTTCCCAGGCAGCAGTCCTCCTCCCGGAGTCTGAATTTCCTTCTCTGCCAGATGAGGGGATTTTATTAGGTCAGTGACTCCCAAGCCCACTACCTGCTACATATCAGAATCTTCCAAGGAGCTTTTATTAAAAAAAAAAAAAAAAAAAAAAAGCCCAGGCCTGAGTCCCCAGAGAGACCCTGAGAATTTTTGAAAGCTCTCCGGGGGTTCCGATGTGCAAACAAGGCTGAGAACCCCTACTTTCAATCGTCTCTCAGGCCCTTCCCAGATGTACAACCGCACCGTGTGGTGCGTGTCTACACCATCACGGAAGAGAAACGAGAATACCTGCAGCAGGATGGTGTTGCCGTCGTAGTCCCGCGTTTGCCACCGGCTGCGGCTGATGGGGACGCACGGATGCGGTAGAAGAGGCACTAACTGGCCGATCTCCTGAACCCTGAACTGCAGCACCGAAGACTCTTTCGGGTCCACGGACATTCCGAGCGGCAGCTGCTTCAAGGACAGCTGAAGGGCGAAGCGGGCGGTGGCGTAGAGCGCGAAGAAGCAGAAGTCGCTCTTCTGCGAGGTGGCTTCCCTTTGCAGGAGCATCTCGTAGAGGCGGACGGCGTCCTCGTAGTTGTCGAAACTGCAGTAGAGCGTCACCCGCAGGATCTCGGAGCCACAGTGCACCTGCCTCACCCCCCACACCGGCATCTGGCTGTCCAGGCTGTAGAAGTCCTGATGGGCAAGGATGTAGGGGCACGGGCTGCCCTGCGCGTCCGGGGCGGGGTAGCAGCGCCACGGCCAGCGCTGCAGAGCGTCTAGAACGCGCAACAGTCGCTCCTCCCCGAGGCCTTCGTGCAGAAAGAGCAACACAGACATCCCTGGGAACCGAGATCGCTTGGGGTGGCCCTTGTCGTAGTATTTCACGGGACGGACCCGCTCTGACACCAGAAAGAGACGAACCTCTGGGCAAATGCCTCCGAGGAGCTGGTCCAGAGTTTGCTGCAGCTGCGCGCCGTGCCCGGAGTTGGCGAGCAGGTGGACGGTCATGGCCAAAGGTTCTGCTGTCTCGTCCATGCTGGAGCTGCCCGAGGATGACAACGCGTGCAGGCCCACCTGTGCAAGCTCCTGAGAAGAGCGAAGGAGGCTGCCGCCCACCAGCAAAACCTCCAGCTACTTCAGAGCGAAGCAAACACGGGATCCTGGCTGCCCTGCTGGGGGGCCCACAGTGAGCAAAGCTACACAAACTGGGGCACAGCAGCTTCCGTGACACAGGACAGTGGCGGAGTGAATGTCATCGGGCTCCCGCATAATGTCACTGCCTGTGTTTGGCTTTTTCAGGCACTCCCCGGAGTCTCTGTTTGACCTAAAAACCTGTAATTCTGAGAAACACCAGAGTGGGTGGTACTGACAGACACGTAGTAAAGGAAATGACAGAGCAGAAAGGAACGGAGTGGCTCTGCGAGGCTGATAGCAATCTGTTTGGCTGAAAAGACATCCATTTTGCCGGCTCACAATGGGCTCTGATTTCCTCCACGCCGTGTTTACAGTAGCCTGGCGGCCACCTGAACACAATGCCTGCTTTCAAACGATTCTCTAGACTTGTCCCCTTGCCAGGATTTTATTCTCTTTTGTCTTTCTATTTTTTACTTTTTAAACAATTAATGCAAGAGTATTGAAGAGAAGATACTGTATCTAAATAGGTTTGACTAGGTATTTAAAGTTATTTGCTCCACTGCAAAATCCCCGAGTGTATGTCCTGAAAAGATGCAGTGAAACTTTGTCTCTCTTTATTCATGCCAGTTCTTTAGAAAGAATGAGAGCTTTCCAATGTCGGTGATTATTGTTTCTATCGATTGAGTGTCTATTAGGCACCAGTCATGAATTGTCCTAAAACTTTACACACATCAATTTGATCCTACATCAAACCTCGGAAGTAGAGACTATTATTATCCCCAAATTAATGATGAGGAAATTGAAGCACAGGAAGGTGAAGCAACTTACCTAAAGTCTCACAGCTGAAAATTGGCTGAGGGAGGATTTGAACCCAGGAACTGAGGTGTCTCCTTGTGAATCAGAGAAGGGGCGCCTCTCTCTGGGATGCGCCTGAATTTTGTCCCTAAGGAGAAGAAAAGAATGCCAAGTCGAGGACACATGTTTCTCAGAGACTGTGTGTGCTCTTGAAGCTTAAAATGAATAATCTTCCGTTAGAACATCCAAGATCTAAACAAACACCCACCCTAATATGTTCTAAATATCCATCGGAAAATCATTTGCTATTCTGATAACCGTGCTCCTTAAAAAAGGCATAGACAAGCACATTTTACTAAACGTAATTGTTAAATAATCAATATATTAATGTTTGTAATGTTTGTAATGGTATGACTTAATTGTTTTGTAAGTTAAACAGCATTTTGGTGACAAAAATATAATTTACCCTAACTTTTAGTTTATTTATGTAGATTTCTTTAATAGCATAGTAATCAAACTTAACATTAAATATTGTTGCCCATGGAAAGGAATCATTTCTACTCAGATTTCCTTTCTAAATTGAACCTACACTTCTAATCATTTGAGGTTCATAAGTCCTATGTCTTCTGCATTAGAAAAATGTATAAACACGGTTTATAAGAGATGAATTGTTTTTTCATTACCATCAGCAAGCAACCCAGTAGTTAAAATCGTTTTGCTTCAAGTTTCCAAAACTCGTTAAAGTTTTTAAGACATTACCGTTTTCAAGCTTTAAAAAAAAAATCTAAACTCATGTTGCATATTGGTGTTTGAAGTCTATGACTTGCTCATCCCTCACTGTGACCCCCTCCTCCCCCCCCCATTCTTCCACTCACTTCAACTGGCTTTTGAAACAGCCTTTACAATTCTGGAAATAACTGTAAAGATTCTAGGAGAAAAATTGTACCCCGGAATTACAGGTATGAACTCACAATATTTTGTACAAGGCAAGCATTTAAGCCCTCACATAGAAAAAGTTTTCGCTTCTGGACGTCGTTTTAATCTTTCAACCGGCATGAAAACATACTTGTTTCCTCATGAGGTTGTCATTTCTGTCAGAATTAAAAGATTTCATGAATCCGATGGCAGGCAACACGCCACGATATGAGGAGGTGGAGGAGAGAGGGGGTACCACCAGCCTCATTTCTGACGGGCCGACCCTGCAATTAATGCTCCTGGAACAACCGGAAGCACCCCCCACCCCTTGCAGTAACTGCCTCTGCAGCTCCTCATCCCCTCCCACCCACCCCACGGCCTGGCTCTTGGCTGGGCCTCAGACTCCACGGTGCTCTTTTATTTTCCCAAAGCTGCTTCTGTTGAAGACACAGATGAAAACATGAGGGGAGGGCATCAGCTTTGACTCCTGGCACCTGGACAGCTGACACCCGATTCTCTACTTTATTCTTAAGCTCAACAATGATGCCCAGGAATCTGTCAGTCACCAGCTCCTACACAGCAGCCGGCTGGCCACCTTCTCACAGCAAAGCGGAGGAGCTGGTGACAGGTGGCAAAGGAAATCTAAGCAATCAGCGAGGGGTGAAGGTACGCTGGAACCCACAGACCTTCACGGGGATTTGCCCCTCCTGCAAGTTTCACAAATACAATGGGATACATTAAAACCCTGGGGTCTCACTGCCACCCCCAAGATAACTTTGAAAAAGAGTTTCTTTCTCTCTTTACTGTAGAAATTGTGTTTATTTGTCCCTCGTGTTGAGAGCCAGGCACTGTGTCGGGAGCAGAGGCGGGATGATTACCATGTCCCACCTTAAATGATGTCATCGGTGCTGTGATAAAGGTCACCCACCGAAGGGTTCCATGAAAGCTCCTGCGAGGAGCCGCCAGTCTAGACAAAGACTCCGGGAAGAGGAGATGCTGCTTGAAGTCCTGACATGTGAGGAGGAAGGAAGCAGCCAGGTATGGGGTTCAGGTTGGGGGAAAGGGAGGGACTCCAGGGTGAGGAAGCTGATGGGACAAGCCACACTTGGAGAAGGGTGCAGGGCCTGTGACCCAAGCAAGCAAGTCAGGATGGCTGGAGGGTCGGCACAAAGATGGGACAGGCAGCCAGGCCTTGTGGGTCGCCTTAAAGGGCTAGGATTTGCTTCCAACAGAACCATAGTTGGCTTGAAAAAGGAAGTGGTACTTTAAGGAACACGAACAGGAGTGATATAGGGAAAGTCAGTCAATATAGTCAGGCGTGTAGCTGGTGGGAGGGGGTGGAAAGCTGCTGTGATCGGCCCGGGAGGCCTCCCCAGGTGGTGCTCACAGGTGCCTCGGGGAGGCCATGAGCCACCGAATAAGAAACACTGCAAAAAGAAGACAGTCGGGAGTGAGGCCGAGGGGTGTGGTTTGGGCGGGGTGAGCGTCGATGCCTGCGGGACATCGGACTGGACGTGTCCAGTTGCCGTTTGACATAGAGCTTAGCGGGGAGCAGTGGACCAGAGGACATGGGCCGGGGAACCCCCGGTCTTTAGAAGCACATGTGACAATGACATAGGTGGGGAGTACGTGACGAGGGTAGGAAAGGGGAGAGAGTGCCCAGGCTAAGGGGCAGGCGACGTGTAAATGGCAACAGGAAGAAGAGGAGAGAGAGAGAGAGAGTGTGTCGTCCAGCCCCGTGTGAGGGTTTGTGTGTCAGGCTACAAGGATTTCAGAAAATGACGCTGGCTGGGCCGACATCGTCACCCAGCGTCTCAGAGCATTTGTGACTCACGCTGCCTTCTCCATAAAGCAAGCTCTAAAGAAGCACCGGGCAGATCTCAGAGGTATTTAACCTCTGTTCTCCTTGTTCTCGAAATAGCATCAACTCCGATTCTTTGTCTGATATTGAGCTGCTCACCAGATGCCAGGCATTATAGAACTCGAGGCAACGACTGGAGAAAACGGATAATTCATACTTATTCTTCAACCCCTGACAGCGGCCTACAACCCTGTACCTGCAGAGTAGCCACTAGACAGATCTGTGGCAAAGAAGGCCTCCTTGCATCGACGATGGGATAAGAATCCCAGGTTAAGGGACTTTCCCGGCATCACAGAGCTGGTGAGTGGGAAAGCCTGAATTTCTAGTTTTAAACCATGCTTTCCCCCACCACTCCTGAGAGAAGCAGCTCTATTCAGGTTAAGAGCCATTCAAGTTCAGGACACAGCCAGCACTCAGAAAGGAACCAGGAGAGCATGAGCAGTGATTCATATGGTGCATGTCCCATGCTTCAGACACCTGGGGCCAACGTGTCTCCCATCCTAGGCACGCCTGCCCCAGTGCTACTCCTGTTGCCAGTTCTCACCATCTCAGCCCTTCTCCCAACACGCACACGCACGCACGCACACACTCACACAGGCAATTCAGGCAGAACCAGCCGCAGGCAGCAATGGCGACCTTCACACTCCCACCCTCTCTGGGCTTCTCCCAGGGTAAATGCGGGAGGGAGGACAGAAGTGGCCACAGCGAACTCCTTCTCCCAGCGGGGTGTGGCTCTTAACTGAAAGCTTCCCTCCTAGTGCCCCAGAGGACACCCCCTGCCCAAGCCAAAACAATGCTATCAGGTTCCTATTAAATTGCCATCTGTTTCCCCCTTTCCCAGCACAATGCAGCCCAGTAGCAGCCTGTGAGCCGAAAGAAACCCTGCGTTTTCACAGGTACAAGACGAAAAAGGCATGTTTACTTCTGTTCTTTGCTGTGGTCTGCTGCTGTGACACTGTTTCCCAGCATCTCACCAGGGATAGTTCTCCACTGAACCAACTCAGCCACTGGCACAGGAGACAGAGAAGCAGAGACCTGGGCCAAGCGAGCACCTGAGCTTCCTAATCCCTCGGGTTGGGTTTCATCATCTCCATTAGAGAAAAAAAGTAGCAGTGGTAATAACATAACTGACCTGACTATCTCCATGGATCAAATGAGCTAAAATGCCCCCGAGGGCCTTCCAAGCTCCCAAGTGTCCTACTAGCATAATCATCTCGCCATGAAAGACGTGATATGTAATATTGTTTTAACCCCTCGCAAACAATATCCAGCAAACGCAGCAGGAAATGAATGCATAAATTAGTGTCCGTGATTTTAATGAAAGACTGAGCAGCTGTAAAAATAAGGCAAGAACTTTAGAGAAGTAGATTGACACTCTGTTGAAGGTGTACATACTCTATACTTCAGCATTCCCCCCACCCCAGGTATAAGCTCTCGAGAAATTATCTCACATACGCATGAAAGAAGGCAGATTCGGGAATGTTTTATTTTTAAAAAAAGTTTTATACATGCATTATTGAATAGCAAAAAAAAAAAAAAAAAAATGAGAGAAGAAGGAAGCACCCAAATGCACACCATTAGAAGAATGAATAATTAGTTGTATCTTGTTGCAGACGATGCTACACAAGGAAATTGAATGAACTTGAACTACTCATTCCAGTTTGAACTATTCTCATTCAAACATAAAGTTGAGCAAAAAAAGTAAATTGCAGAAAATGCACACAGCATTATACATTTACATAAAATTTGGAAAGATACAAAGACTTTCCAATGGTTATAGATAGAGACTTAGAGAGTCAAAGAATAAAGGGATGAATGGGAATGAGAAACATTCTGTTCAAGATAGTCTTTAACTCAGCTCTGGGGAAAACATGATCAACATATTTATTAATTTTATTTAATAAACGGGGTGGTGGGTATATGAATGCTCATTGTATTGGTTTTAGACCTTTGTGAAATATTTCATAATCATTTCAGTGAGGGAGATTGATTATGTACCAACCTAGAAAGACAGCTCCAATATACTGTTAAACAAAACAAAAGCATATGTAGCATATGACTCCACCTTGCTATGGGAACTATATATGTGCAGATGCGTATGTGTGTATGATTAGTAAACACAGAAAAAGTCTGAAAGAACATAAACTCAGCTTGTATCAATAGTGTGTCAACAGTGAACATTTCTGAGATATGGGAGTATAGGGTACAGGAGCAATTTCATTTCATATTTCATATATTCCTGCATTATTGGTATTTATTACAAATAACATGTATTACTTTCATAATTAAATAATAAAGAATACGTAAATCAATTCAAATAATAAATGAACTACATACAGCTTTCTCATCCAGTCTTTCAACAGATGTTTATTAAACACCTGCTGTGTAATTCATACTGCCCTGATTCTCATGGACCTTACATTCTGGTGGGACAGTCAGACGTTAATTAAATAATTATCCAATGAAAAGTAAAATGGCACCTGTGTTAAATGTTATACGCCTGTTCAGGGTGGTCAGACAGGCCATCTCATCAGAAGAAAACTGTGATCTTTGAAAAGGAGCAGTAGTTACCTGGGGGAAAGGGAGAGAACATTCTAGGACAAGGGCGAACACATGCAAAGTCCCTGTGGCAGGAGGGAGCATGGTAGCAGGAAGGGCTGGCGTATGTGGCTGGTAGTACCATGCTAAGAGAGGAAATTCTGCCAAAAAAAGCAGGTTTGACTGGGGTGGGGCTGGAGTGTTTTCGATATATGAATTCTGGAAAAATGTCATATAATGCAGAATGCTCCTAGCAACCCAAAGAAGCAAATCTGAATAGTCACTGGCCAGATAATAATTGCTAAACCTTATTGATCATTTCTTTTGTGCCAGGCACTGTTCTAAATATTGACATATATTAATGAAGGATACATTACTAACTAACTAACTAACTAACTAACTAACTAACTAATCAATCCTGGCAACAACCTCATGAGGTAAGTACTATGCTTATGACCATTTTACAGATGAAAAAACTAAGAAACAGATGAAAAGGATAAAAGCATAGACATTTTAGTCATATGACATCTAGACAGGTAAAGCCACAACCTTTATTTGGCATTTTTGGTTTTTTTACAGCAGAAAAAACAATATATTTTAAAATATATATATTTATGTAAAATTATGTACACATTTATTAATATCTTATATTATTACTATAACAAATAAATACATAATATAAATTTATAAATATAATAAATACAATGATAAACACACATATATTAATATATAAATTTATATTATGTGAATTAATAAATTTGATAAGTTAAATCACTAATAAATTAGGCAAATGCAATGAATTAATCACATTAATAAATATATAGATGTATATTTATAATATTTATAAAATATAACATAATAAAAATAAAAATATTTTTATATAATTACAGACAATTTGAGATTCACCGAATGCAGGAAATAGCTGTGTAGTCCTGGAGGGCTTAGATGACATCTATACAACCTTTCACTGTGCCAGTGGCACAATGCCTGGCACCTCATGGCCACCTCGGAAACCTTTGCCACAGTAAGCTGTGAGCTGAATATACATGGGAGACTTTTTGCTGAGTACATGCACATGCTTTCTATTCCTCTGATAGAAAGATATTAGCAAGTTGTCGACAATCTGGGTGGCAGGTCAAATATAATTAATAAGCAATAGCAATCTTTCCTCATGAGAAGTTTTTAAAAAAATGACCCCAAACAAAATTAAACTAAATAACAAACAAAAACAAAACACAGCAACAAAAACCAAAAATCCTGCCAGCATTTACAAAAGGGACCGTAAATGTTGTAAACTCCCCTTGTTTTTTTTTAGACAAGCACCTTTCCAGCGTAAGGGCTTATGTTCCCGAAGTGACACATCCACCTATAAATTGGTAAGAAGGACGCCAACTGACTTTGAACCCTAAGCGATTCTTAACACGTAATGTGCACCTTTAAAAATAAGCTAGAAGTGAGCATAAAATACAATACCACGCCTCACATTCTGCAAAGATGATGCTGCATCAAAAAGTCTGGCCTTAATTACCACGTCGATTACAAACAGAGATGGATATTCTCATGGCAAGAAACACCGCTCCCCGTGCCAACCTTTAAATCATTAAAGCTCGCTCAGCAGAAAGCCGACAAGCCAATCAGACCGAAACCAACATGCCCGGACTGGCCAGGCGGCCCTGCAGAGCTGGGGCTTTGCCGGGCCCCGTCAGCTGATCTCCCACTGCTAATGGGCCTCATTTTCCACTTGATATTTACATCGCAGCTGCTGCAAAAGGCACGGCTGTGCCGACCAGACAATAAAAATAGAAGAGTAGGGGAAATAATCGTACACGTTAATAACCGCTCTGTTTTCAAAGCACCAAGCAGAAATTCTGCTCTATTCAACTTCGTAAAAGAACTTTTTTCACAAGACACCAACGGAGGTTGCAGTTTCTATGGCTACCTACTACAAATGTCTTAGGGCTGAATTTTTCTCCCACTATGAATCATTCTGAAAAGGCTTCTCAATTTGTCTACGGCATCTATGTTGTGGGATAACACACGAGAAACAATGAGGACAGCTCCTGAATCACCCACGATCTAAGTATAAACAATAATACTGCTCAGTTATACAACTTAGAAAGTTGAGTTCCAACACTAGATGAGAACGGGTTTCTGGAAGAAGAGTCCTAGGTTGCAATTTCCTGCAAGGTTAAGTGTCTTTGCTTATTTCTAGAATGGGCTGGCTCCCTCTTCGGTCGCCATGGGGATTAGAGAGAAGACGAGCTTGTGTGTGCCTGGCACAGGGTCGACGCCCGAAAACGCATTGTTGTGTTTCTAGTGTAGACACCATGTGTTCTGCAATGTTGTCAGATCTTGTATTCAATAGTACGAGCACATGTGCTTGCTCCATATATATATTTTTTAATCCAACCCGTCCCAGGCAACCCTGTGATAACATACATTTTCACAAAAAATGTAGTGGGATTTGCTGGTCTTAATTAAAAAGTTGAGTCGTTTTCCACTCGTGGGAAACCGACAGCGCGTAAACCTAGACATGAAATTACCTGTTTAGCAAAGTCATATTTCAAGGTGAAGAATGAGGACCTCTTGACTCATGGCTCCCAAACCATTACCGTGGCTCTCAACACACACAAAGGCAGTGCCTGTTGGAAGAGGTCACTTATGGGAGGAGGGGAGAGATGAAATGGGAAAATTGGAGTTGCTATTAACATGGATAAGTCATCGAGACTAGCAGCTGGGTGGGACTTTCGACGTCTAGCCCAATATCCTGGCTTTTTTAGATTGAGACTATGAGGCTAAGAATGACAGGTGGGTGGCCTCAGGTCATCCAGGTAAATAAGGTTCAGCTGGAACTAGAACATGGTTTGATGGATGTACTTCGGTCCATACAGGTACTAAAGGATAAACCCTAACCCATACTAGTAGCCAGTGGGTACCATTTCCTAAATACTTCCTGTAAGGGTCATATTTTTTAAGTGGCAATTTTCTTTTATTATGAATAAAGGACCCTTTCCTCACATCTCTAATACATGTACACTGTAAGATTTGCGGTTATTGGTTACTAGAGGGAATACTAGTACTAATTGCTATTCTGTCACAGGGGCTTTCTTTTCAGAAAAAGATAGAGATGAAGGGCAGAGGTAACCAGGTAAAAGGGAAATTTGATCAACATTTTTCCACTTGATATCGTCTCCTTTCCAGGGAGATACTTTACTGAGCTGGTTGGGGATGGCAAAGCTTCCAAAAGACAACCCCCAGGTAGGTTATTAGCTGCCTGAAAATTGACCTGCGAATCAAGGAGAGGTAGGAAACGATCACAGTAGAAATTCACAGTAATGAGGCATCATATCGGGGAAACACAGCCGTTGACTCAGAGACTCACAGAACTAAGTCACAGGGATTCTGCCATAGAACTGCTACATGGAAAGTCATATGGTAGTCAAAGTCAAGGTTTGTTTGTTTGTTTTTTTCATTTGTTTGTTTGTTTTTGCTTTCTTTGCTCTTGAGATTAAGTATCGGTAAACCCCATATCCAAAATGTCGATCACAGAATACCCCATATCAAAAATGTTGATCACAGAATGAAGACACCTGGTTTCATTAAGCTGGCAATTAATGAGACCAATTGTTACAAAATCGCTGGCCATCTCTTCATCGAGTTGGGGAAGTGGGGGCACAGGAGAGAGACTGTCCTAGATTACAAGAGACTTAAGAGACATAACCAAATGCAATGTATGAACCCTTGACTCATTCAAATAAACCAACTGTACATGACATTTAGGGACAAATGGAGAAATTTGAAAAATAAAAAGGACGTATTGGATACAACTAAGGAATTACTATTAATTCTTTCAAATGTAATAATGGTATTGTTGTTTGTTAGGTAAGAAAATGTCCTTACTTTTTAGAGATGCATAGTCCTTATTTATGGAGAAAATGTGATATTCCAATAATTTAAAAAATAGTTAAATAAAAGTAATAGGTAAAGTTAGCGAATTAGTTTCTGCTGTACTGATTGGCTACTCAAAGCAATGAGACTTTAAGATTTTCCTAAGGGAATCAACAGCCATCCTGTGTAATGTCCCTGGAATTAATTTATCACATATATTTACTTCTCTTTAGTACCATGAAAGCTATATTTCTTTCATATTCCTTAAAAAAAAAGAAAAAGGAAAACTTTATATTTAGGTTTTAAGATTCTTTGAAAGTGAATATTACTAACTTCATAAAGATACAATTTTACAGTGATATTTTTAATTGTAAAAATGTCTTTAAACAGCACTTGGTTTTGACTGCATGGCATTCTAGGACGGCAGAGTTCTAAGCAGTAATAATGCATGTGATGGGGAAAAAAAAATGTGGAGGAAAAGCTGCAGTACCGTTCTCAGGATACATCAGAAAATACATTTTTAACATGTTAAAGAAATGATCAGAAAAATTCTTTATTTGTCCTCTTTACTCCGCTCTTAGTTCTGCCAGCTACAGAAGATATTCTGGGTGGGATGGAAGGCGAGGGGTGTTCTGATGTGGTTTTGAAAAGGCAGGTGTCATCTTTTCTTTCTTTCTTTTTCTTTCTTTCTTTCTTTTTCTTTTTCTTTCTTTCTTTTTCTTTTTCTTTCTTTCTTTCTTTCTTTCCTTCTTTCTTTCTTTCTTTCTTTCTTTCTTTCTTTCTTTCTTTCTTTCTTTCTTTCTTTCTCTTTCTTCTTTCTTTCTTTCTTTTTCTTTCCTTCCTTCCTTCCTTCCTTCCTTCCTTCCTTCCTTCCTTCCTTCCTTCCTTCCTTCCTTCCTTCCTTCCTTTCTTCTCTCTCTCTTTTGTGCATTTCTTTCAAGGTTTTTTTTTTTTTTTGCAATTACAGTTGACATTTAATATTATATCAGTTTCAGTAGTTAGACATGTATGTAACTTACAAAGCGATCCCCCAATAAGTCCAGCTGGCACCCAGACTTCGTTGCTCCTGATATCATCAGTGAATATTTATTGAGTGCTTGTGACGTGGTGACCACCGTGCCCAGAGCAAGCCCCTGACTGCTGGACAAGAGGCCTGTTTGGTGCTGGCACCCGAGGGCTTCCTGCAGGCACTCAGGGCGCTTCCTCCCTCCTGTGAGCACAAGCAATGCTCTCTTTGCACCCCCCTGACACCTGCATGTGCAAAGTGAAGCCAGGGATGAATCATGAGACACATTTTCAATTCTCTGTTACTTAAGAAGAAAGTCATCATATTCAAGGATGGCAGTGATGACTACTCCTCACCAGAGAACCACAGGTGATGTTCAGTTTGCACTGAACATCTCCCATCGACCCAGTTCCTCTCATGAGAAATGCCTCAAGTTCAAGATAGCTGATGACGGTGAGAATTCACCATTGGTGCCGATGGAATTGTTTTTCTGGTCTTCAAGGGATCATGCCCTCCTTAGCACTACAGTCTCCCCTGAAGAGCTCATGCTACTGCTCCCTGCTAGACCATCTCTATTAACTTCACATTTGCTTTTATAGAGAAAGACTCAGAATCTGCTTGGAAAGGTTACTATAAATAGCCTAATCACGGTATCAACAAACATGCTTTAAAAAACCTCTTAGACATAATCGTCCATTTGCCTGGTAATTAGTCAACACCCTAGCATAACTTCAAAGGAAAGCATGACACATTCTCAGCGATTCGTATCTGTTAGCAACTTTAGCTCCTGAACGACAGGAAATACAGAGTTAAAGGAATTTAACTTCACTGGAACTGCTGCTTCGAAGATAGAAATATTTATCCCAAGCTTTGTTGTTCTGGAGTTACTGGGATATACTGGATTCCATGATCTACGGAGTATATAATTCTACATTCGTGCATCTCTCTGCACACACGTGTGCACGCGTGCACACAGGTGCATGCACACACATAAGGACGCTGTTTACTCGTCATTAATTACCACAATCGAAATTGTGAAAAACATCCTCACTGTGTTCCGTCAACACAATTCTGAAATGAAATACTTGCGATGCAGATGGGAGAGCCAAAAATACTCATTTCACTCAGAGCAGTCATATCCTACCTCATAAAGAATCAAAATAACCATTTTCCTGAAAACTTGTCAGCCTATTGTCATTGCGCTTGTTCATTTTCCTTCAGGTTCGAAAAAAATCTCATGGCCAATGTCTAATGATGGCGTTTAATGATGTTTACCCAGTGGCCCCAATCAGGCAGGATGCACAGCTGTGGAATGAGCTGGTGGAATTCAAAAGCTTGAAATCCTGTTTTCAGTCCCGACACGCTAGATTTTCTGGGTCTTTTGACACTGCTTCCTTTCAACTCTTTTAATCATGCCCTAAATTCTTCAGGCACCATGGGACCAGCTGAAATACAGGTATCTATTCAAAAACTGGGCATTTTCACTGGTGAAAAGGAAGGCTCTGGGCATTTCAACCAACCCACTTCCTCCAGTTTTCTCTCCAACTTGAAGTTCAGGAAACCAGACCTGAATACTAACACTTCTCCCTAGAATAAGGAGGAAGCAAATACACAGGAGACAAGCGGGTATAATACCGTCTTCGGGTCTCCATGTGTTGGGGTCAATTTTTTATGCAAGACTTCCAGAGAGGGGGGCCATTTTGGTTCCTCAGTAATTGGAAGGGATCCAGCAGAGGCCTGAATTATACCAATTTCCGTCTAGAGTAAAGTGGAATGCCAGAGGGGCTTGGAAATGAAGTAATGGCCATGGGAATACAGAGCTTCTGGAAAACAACTGGGCCCTATATCCTTGAGAGCTTTAAAAAGGTGAATACCTTTTGACTCACTAATTCTTCTAAAAAGCTGTTCTAAGTCAATGTTAGAGACTCCGGCAAACTTTTGTAGAAAAAGATATTCACCAAACGGCAAATTTGTGAAAGTGGAAAAGGACAGCTTTAAGTTTTGAATAAAGTAATAATAAATTGGAGTGTATCCATGCCATAGAGAATAGTGAAATAGGACATGGCACTGTCATCTAAAAAACTTATTTCCAATAATGCCTAGTGAATACCTAAAACTGTTTATGTGAATGTTAAATTTTAAAATCCAGGGTATAATATTTCATATATAGTGTGTTTCTAATGTTGGTAAAAAATATATTTATAGAAAGAACAGTAAGAAAATACAAGTGTGAGTAGCATGATCTCTGGATCATGGGATAACTGTTGTATTTCTTTCCATTTATATCTTTCTGTATTTTTCAAATTATCTGACATGCATTTTTTTATAATGTCATTATATGACATTAGAACTTTAATAAAAAAATACATATATATACATTTTTTTTAAGTAAAGTAATGTAAATACAGCACTTCTCTCCTTTATCCTGCACAAAATATTAGGTAAAATGAGTCAAATTAATTCAAAGATCATTGGGGTAGACTTAAAATACTAGACCTTCCAGTAATTTCTACAATTCATTTTAAAGTAGATTGTAATATTTCAAAGTCGATAAAACAGAGTAGAATTGTACATATCCATGATATATATTTATATTTTGAAGACAGAATCTTAATTGTGCACACACACATACACACATCCCAACGTTTTCCAAACCAAGTATCCTTTGTGAATTCAAGTTTTAATACACTCTTGTACAAAACTTTTCTTTGAGCTCCTTGCAACACTGACATCCTCATTTTCTGGGAGTCTAAAGCACGTTTGTTAGCCCTTTCTTTTTATCAATAAATAACTTATCAAATACCAATTATAGGCCAAGCACCATGCTCGGGACGAAGGATACAGTAGTAAATAAAAAGACAAAATTTGTTCGTGTTCTTTCACGAGGCTGGACGTTCCAGTGAGCACTGGGCAAACAGCTGCTCCAGATCACAAAGGGGGTTCTATTAAGGAAAAGAGCCAAATGAGGGTTCAGTACTGATGTCAGGAAAGACCTCCCCAAAGGGTGAGGAAGGACCTCCGTGGGAATAGCATTCCAGGCAGATGGGCAGCATATGCAAATGTCCTGGTGCAGGAAGGTATTTGCTGTGTTTCCGGAACCGCCAGGAACCCAGTGCAGTTGAGGAAGAGTAACTGATGGGAGAATGACATCGGCTGAGGTTGGAAAGTGGGTTGGCAAGGATCACAGTGGCCAATGTGATTTCTGTGGAGCGTGGTTAGGATCTGGGTTTGCCGCAGTAGAAAGCAATGATTTTCTTTATTTTTAAGCAAGTTTTTTTTTTAATTTTTATTTTTAACTAATTACAGACTCATAAAAGTTGCATAAATAGTACATGGGTTCCTGTGTCCCCTTCACCCCATTTCCCCCAATGACGTGAACATACCACAATACCAAAATCAGGAGACTGCCGTCGGCACAATGTTGTGAACTTGACTGCAGGCCTCACTCAGCTTCACCAGCTTTCCCAGGCATGCATTCTTTCATTCACACCCATGTGTCAGTCTGTGCCATTTTATCCCATGTATCAATTCCAGGGAAGGATTTTAACCGAGGGATACAATCTGATTTATATTTTCGGCACCAACCACTGTGAGGAGACTGGGTTGGGTTAAAAGACCAATTAGGGGGTCATCAAGGCTTGGGTAAACTGCATGTAGGGAATGAGAGGAGGGGAGAAATGAAAAATACTGCAGGTTTGCAGCTTGAACAGCCACATAGATGATGATGCCATTCACCCGGTCAGGGAGCAGGTTGGGCCCGGGCTGCTTTGAACGTGTGAGTTTGAGATGCCATCGGGAGGACTCTGGGTGGAAGACACACCTGTGAGGTGAGCAGCACGCAGTATTTAAAACCATTAAAAAAAAAAAAGACTGCCTTTTGTTTAATCACAACGGTGTACAATATCATTTTACTTATTATAATAAATAAAATAATCTTACTTGAACGAAGGAGCCCTGCATGAGACCACCAAGGGAGTGAGTGTAGAGAGACAGCCCAGAGCATAGTCCTAAACAACTGATAGATACCACATGCTCCTTCCACGCTACCCGTGGCCGGTCATTTCAGTGGTTGTAATATCTGTTTGGAGAGACTGTAAACCAGCAATACCTGGCACGGTTTCATGCCCACTAGGAATGCTCAATAATCTTGGTTCATGAATCAAAACCTATTTGCTTGGTATTATGATAAGCACCAAGGAGATAAAGAATAGTGCTTAGCTGAGTTAAGAAATTCACTCCCAAGTCCACCTGCATTAAAATAATGAAATAAATGGAGTTGGAAGAGACATTTTCCTCTCGGGTGGTGAACCTCACAAGCTCTGATACTGACTGGACCGTTCAAAAAAGATGCTGGTTTAGAACAAGTAGTTCATGTTTTTCTTCTCAATATTGGCACCAGCCACTTCTAAACCATCTTTTAAAAGGGTATTAATTTCTTTGAGTTATCATCGGCCAAAATAACAATTGTTTGTGAAATACTTTTGAGAGGTTTTGGAAACTATTAAATACAGGCTGTCATAGCTATAATAAATTCCAATGTGATAATGGAAGGACAGCTTATGAAGAAATCAAATGTTTCAATCGCCATAGTAACCATTGTAGGGTTCAAGTATCACCATGGTGAGAAATCACCTAACATATCAAAAACAAGGAAAACATATTTTCTATGCCACAGAATGTCCTCTAGCTCTTTCATCTCATATCACGGGCTCTGTGCACAGCTGGGTGGCTACCTTGACACTAAATACATGGCAAAGAGAAATGAGAATACTGTTGGCTACGAACCTGCAAAATTGTTTGTTGGAATGATGCAGAAAGTTCTCACTTTTCAGAAATTTCAGAAATTTTTCCCTTTTCAAGATACCCGTAACTGTATTTGCTTTTTTTTTAACTGAAACATCCGTACCATCATTCATTCATTCATTCAGTGACTCTTTATTGGGTGCCTACCATGTGCCAGGTGTTGTTCGAGGTGAGGAAGACATAGATGGATGAAATGGACAAAAGTCTTGTCCCCGATCCCCAACCATGCTAGTCAGAAAATAAACAAAATACATCTTAGGAAGGAATTTGGGAATGAAATCTGAATGCAGAAAAGAAATATATAATCCTGACAGTGCTAAAGACCAGTGTGATCCACAGAGCATATCCCGTGCTCTGTGGATCCAACACTAAACCTTTTGATCAGTAATCCAGAGAAAGCCAGGACCACGACTTGATAAGTACTCTCTGAGGACTTAGTTTTGTAACTTTATTTAACGAGTAATATTAGAACAACCAAGATTGATTCGAGAAAAAAAAAATCGGTATGTTATTTACATCTCAGATTAAATGCTCTATTCTGTTCTGATTATATTTATTTATGTATCCTCCACCCACACAAGTTTGGAATGTCCTTTCTATAAAAGGCATGAACTGAAACATTGACAACACTGGAGTAAAAAGAGAAACCAAAACCATGAAAAAAGGAACATAATCCAGGAGGAAGTGACAAAGGAATTGATGTTCACCCTCCCGACAGCCAGAGCAAAGTGTAGGGAAACCAGGAACCCAGTTTTCTATCCCAGGCTCAATTTGGGGTCACAAGGGCCACAAGTCTTTTGTAATCTCTGTCAGCAAAGGCATGGCTGGTGGCCAGCAAATGAAATCGATTCATCCAGCGCCCCTCCCCCACAAAATGTCTGCAGTCATTCCCGCTTCCACCTAATGTCGCTTCCTGTGTCTTATAAGATACAAATACTCCTCTCGTGTTAATTTTCACAAATGAATGAATGGAATTTCAGAGCTATCCAAATCAGAATTCAAAAATACTACTTTTTCAGGTGCTCCTGGGCAGCAAGTAGCAAGCATAATATAATTGACCAGAGGGCACCAAAAAAAAAAAAAAGTCTGCCACCCGAAGGTTGCCACTGGTCGCTATCTCGAACATCCACGAAGACTCTGGAATCCCGGCCACTCTCTCCACACTCTTATTTCTGCAGCGTCCTGCTCTCAGCCAGCAGTCCAGGACCAAGCAGTGACGTAAGGATGTGGGGAGGAACGAGGTACTGACAAGAAACGTGTCCTGTGTGTACGTTTTCAGGAGCACAGTCCGGCTCTGACCTCAGTTTTATCCTATCTCACTTCCAGCCTCTTTATTCATTCATTCTCTCTCTCTCTCTTTCTCTCCCCATACACACACACACACACACACACACACACACACACACACACACACACACTCACAATCTCTTTACCTGAAGAACAAAGACAGGGGTCTTTCTAAATGGTCTCCAGGCCGTGACCCAGTGTCGACCTGACTGCTGGGCACAACTGCAAACACCTGACGGGATTCTTTTTCCGAGCGTCAGCAGGTGCCATGAGGGGCAGGCTGAGGTTCTGTGAGAGGGCAACCCCACTGGTCTGCCAAGCGTGGGGTTTGTTTCACTGTCCATCCTCTGAGTCTTAGAATTGAGGGACACCTAAGAAGTTTGTGTCACCAAGAGGGGCCGCAAGCGAAGAGGTCCTGGGCCAGATTTCCTGGGATGGCCTTGGCTCCACATATTCAAGTTCACCGGCCCTGCAGGTGGAATAGGCTTGCAGGAGGAGCCCAGCCTGGCCCTGCTGTACAGCTTCTCTCAGTCCAGCCCCCACGGCCTGACTATGCTGGAAGCTTCCACTTGTGCCTTCTGATCCACCCTCGACCCCTCTCCACCCTGCTGTGTCCCGAACCTGACCTCTTTCCCTAGGGCACCTGGTTGTTTGGTTAATGAGGACAACAAAGGCAGGATATCGCTCCTCTGGCTCCCTCCCTCCCGGGGTCATCTCAGGCTGGCTGCCTCTGAAGGTCCCAGAGGTGGGATCCACTGCTCTTCATCAACCTTGGTCCAACACTGACGATCCAGCGTGATCTCGCCGTGGTCCCCATCTCCTAGAAAGATGTCTGCATGGGTTCCTAAGCGGAGGTGCAGCAGAATGCACAAGGAAAATTCATTCTGTAACTCATACTTGATTTGACCAGTAATAGCACCGTATTGGGAGGGGTTCCTTTATAAAACACAAATCAAATACCTCTTCTTCAAAGTTAAACTTTATCCAGTCAAATGCAAATATCACCCAGCCTTAAAGCTACTTTTATACTTATATATGCAAATCTTATCCTTCAGAGGGCAGCAGGAAACTCCCTGATAATGTGTAACAGGTAAAAGGTTGAACAGAAACAAAGTTCAGAGAAGAATGTATCTGGAAAGACAAGCCTATTTATTATAATAATAGTCCAATAAAAGTGCTTATCTCCTATTGTTCAGACCTTCCTTTGAGGAAGAAGTGGGATTCCAGGCCGATGAAGAGCAAACCTACGCTAATTACCGATTTCCTCTTGAAGAGTCAGATGAAACCAGAGTGAAATTCTCCATGATTAAACAGCAAAACCGTTTCCCTTCAGTTGGTTGAAAATATTTATCTAAGTGTACAGGAAAATCTCCAAGTAGGCAGCATTTTTTGAAAAAGAGAAGATACCTTTCATTGATCACAGAAGGAAAGTTACACTAAAACTATTAAACGTTGTCAACAAAGTCGCTTCCTGGGAACTTTGTATTTTGCTGAGGCGCTCAGTCCCGCTACAGCGTCCGCAGAAAATAACGTTCGCAACGCTGCTATTGAGTCTAGAGATTTGCACTCGTGAGCCAAAAGTCAAATGCGTTTGTAATTACAAAAGCAGCAGATGAAATTTTCCAGGAGCTGAAGTGACCAGAGCTAAAGATTCAGTTAAAGAGAAAAACTCCAGCTCCAGGTCCCACGGCTCAGCATTCTGATGGCTCCAGGTTTCGTGTTTCCCAGGCCATGATAAAATGAGAAAGGCATAACCCTATGAAAGTTCCTTCTTGGATGATAGCTCATCAACTGAATCCAGATAGAAAAGAAAAAAAAAAAAAGTAAATAGTTGGAATAAGACATATTTGAAAGAGTGATAAGAAGGAAAATGATTGTTAGGTGCTACGAGCATCACCGTGTTATGGTGATGCTCGTAGGTCCATGAGAAAGGGTAAGGTAGGGCTTTCACTGAGCATCTTTGCGACATTCTCCTCTGTGCTGTGACCACCTGGGCTGGACCGTTTTCACAGCAGAAGCGTATAGTATAGTATATGTGCTTTACCACTGAGGTCTTCTGTCTGAACCATCGTCAGCTAATCCTTGTAAAGAAAAGAAATAGCTCATTTCATAACAGGAGGAAGGTTTAAAGAGCCTCACTTCAGACTCCCGACCTGGAACAGGGCGTGGATTTCAGCTAAACAGAAAACGTGTCTAACAAATACAAAAGTCCAACACTGACTGGGCTGTTTACTAGAAATGTGAGGAAGTTTCAAGCATGGACTTGAGGGTCAGTCTCAGTTTCAAAGGTAGTTCTGCCATTTTCACTGAGCTCATGACCTGTGGTAGGTGGTCCTCAGAGATGGCTGCCAAAATTCCTCCCCCACCCCCGCCCCCTGCCAGCACAGGGGGCTCCACCTCAGCGCCCCCTCCCCCTCCTTGAGTCTGGGCTCTCTGTGACTTGCTCTGCCCGAGAGAACATAGCAGAAGTGATGCTATGTGGCTTTCAGACCTCTTCCGTAGTTGGCTTTGCAGCTTCCATAGTTGTCCTTTCCGAAGCTAGCCACCATGTAAGGAGGGTCAGGCTAGACTACCAAACGATGAGACAGAGAGTGAGAGAGAGAGAGAGAGTATCACCCAGAGGGAAACACTCGCCCCTCATCCAACAGCCAGCACCAAACCCCAGACATGTGAGTGAGGCCAAATAGAGAGACCCAGCCAGTCTCCATGTGTCCCAGCCAGTCCCAGCCAGTCCAGTTGAGGCTCATACATCATAGAGCTGAGAGGTGCCAACCCACTGGGTTGACCCAGCAGCTCTGAATAAATAAAACAGAGGTGAAGTCCCCTGCGTTTGGGGGTGGTGTGTTACATAGAAACAGATAATTTACCTGTAAGATGTGACCAGCTTGTCAAGAGCACTTTCCTCGCAGTGCTGGCGAGTCGTGAACATGTGTGACTCAGGGGTGGGGAGTGGGGGGTGCTCAGCACCCTACCTCTTCCTGCCAGGTCACCAACACGTCCTCAAAGTGGACTGGTGGTGTTACTGTCATTTTCAAAGATGCTGAATGACTTGTCATCCAGGTAAAGGGAGATCATTCCTCAAACCCTCTGGGGACCTTTTCTTTCCCCCACATTCAGTGGGTGCTGAGACAGAGGACCCTGGGCTCCCTCCTTAGCCCTCGCACCCCGGATCTGGGCACGCTCCTGGAGCAGAAAGCAATCTCTGTCCTGGGGTCTCAGCCCCTTCCACGAGGTGCCCCCTACAGACACCACCCCGAGAAGCAGCCCAGGCAGCTCTGAACACCATAGTCTTCTGGGGAGACCCCCTCCCCTGCAAAGCTCCTCTCCCGGCCTCTTGGGAACTAAATTAAACCCGCTGGGTATTCTGGGTATTCCTCCTCGGGAGGGGTGAATGGGCAACACGGAGACCCACAGTGAACCGGGAAGAGACGCCAGCAGGAAGACAGATGGCGTGGGTAAGCGGCGGCAATCGGGAACAGAGAGAAAAGACACCAAGTCTCCACAGTGCAAGATGATTAAGGTAAGGATTCCTGCAGGAATCTGGTGCCTTTTCGTTCTCTGCCATGATTCTTTTCTGGTCCCTGTGAAGGCTGCTGGCTTTCCGTGGGAGGCAGCGAGGGCCCTAATTGCCTAGTATCTTTATAATAAAAGCTCTTTTTTTTTTTTTTTTTTTTTTTGCAATTGGCATCGTTTTGCAATCCAAACCCTCTAAATAATATAAGAGGTGGTTGGGAGGGGTGGCACTTTGGTGACTCTTATCTCTTTAATCTAGCGTAAGCTGCTCCAAATAAATACGCAATCTAAGTAAAATCAGTATGTTTGACCTCCACATAAGTTTCCAGGCAAATAAATACTCAGGTGTCCCTAAGAAGGTGGCTGCCTTCGACACTGGACATGTTGGAGCTGCCACATAAGAAGACACACTGACTTCCTTTTGAACCTCATCATTCTTCTCTTCCTCTTCCTCCTTCTCCTCCTCCTCCTCCTCCTCCTTCTCCTCTCTTCTTCTTCTTTTATTTTTTTTGCTTCTCCAGTCGCTGGAAAGTGCTGTCCAGGGCTTCACGGTTCTTTCACAGCAGCCCATCCCCACCCCCACCTCCCCTTCCCGTCTCTTGTGATCTGCGTGCTTCTATCCCCAGTGCATTCGCCCCTCTCTCCCGTCCACACCAGCACGAGGGCCCACCAGCCACCTAGAGGACAGAAGTCACTCCGCCGTTGACCGCAGCTCACCCCTCTCACTGTCAAGCTTCCGTCCGCACAGCTCACCCGGCTGTGCCCTTGCCGCCCCCACCTGGCCCTCCCACCTGAGGCGTCCATGGAGATGTCCTCCCAACGCATTCATCACAGCACCGTTCACTGGTTTTATGTGGAACTGGGATGCTTTATAAAGTTAGCCAAGGCGAGTCTTCACAAGCCTGTGCCTACAGACGACTTAGTTATAAAACACTCAAAGGATTTCTTTATAATGTAAATTAAGCCTTTGTAATGTAAATCCAATTGCATGGTCCCGGTGAACAGAAATGAAATCAATATTTTTTTTTAAATTAGTGTATTTATGTGGAGGACATTAAGTCTCAGTCTGAGGCCGATTTTCAAACCTTTTCAGAAGGAAGTTAATATTAATTCCCATGTTATTTAATTATTCTCCTTTCTCCTCCTTCCCCCCCTGGATGTGAGGACTCCAGGGGCAAGAAGACTTACCTCCCACTTTTTTCTCACATTCCAAAGTACCTTTGCACCCTGGAAAGGCTAGAATAGATACTGACCTTGTGAATGACAAGAAAAGATACCCCAAGTCAAAATGCGTGCTGTGTCTCTGTAAAGTCCTGGCATATTTCACTTTCTCATTCTTTTGTTTTCTTCAGTCGATCATAAGTTTGATTACAGTGTTGTACCAGCTTCTTTATGTCACAGTATGCAAACCTTTCTATTTCAAAAAAAAAAAGGTCAAAACTAAGAAAATGCCAATAGTTTAGCTTGTGTTAGTATTGTCTTTGGGATAAAACAGAAAATCTGTGACTAAATACAAGTATTACTTATGATTTAGGTTCATTCACTTAATTTTTACATATTTATGGAGTGCTTATTAAAGCCATTGCAGAATGCCTACAAAAATCGTTCATTGTTATAGTTCATAATAGTTTATGATTTTTGTAATGACAATTATATTTGTCAATAGCAGTTACCAAGTGTACACAGATGCTGTATGTCATTTAATTCTTACGCAATCCTATTTAGCAAATGAACAATCAGAGGCTCTGAGAGGTCAATAACCTATCCCACCCCCATCCCTAGGGTCATACAGTTTGGAAAGGGTCATGAGTTAGGATCCAAATGGATTTTTCTTCATCCCAACTGCCATGTTTTCTTACGAGGCTGTATTGCAAAGAAGAGAGATGGGATTAAAATGTCTTCAGTCTAAAAGATATTTTATAGAATTCATCATTAAAGCCACAGAGATTTCTCATCTTTGGTTCACAAACAACTGTTCTATCCATTAAAGTGATAATTCTTGAATTGGGTTTACCCACCCATCATTGCCTTTCTTCGCTCTTCATTGCAACTCTTGATGCTTTGGTTTTTCCTCTTTATATTTCTTGTTCTGGTACCTAACAACACCTCCAGCTTAAAGCTGATACACAGTGACTTTTCTGCATTATGTTCTATTTGATATTCCCTGGCTATTTAATCCACTGATTTGAACCTGGCTGATTAGTGTCAAGATCCCAAGGGACAAGCTACTTCTCACTCCTACGGTTCACTTCCTACTCCCCAAAGGGAGTGAGGTTATTTGGGGGCAGGTCTCCTCTCACTTCACCAATTCGTCAAGCAAATGGCAAAGTCTCCCTTTGAATTTTTTCTTTTCATGAGGTCATGAGGTCAGCGTTACACGGGTAACCTGCAACAACGCGGCCTTTACAGAACATCATGGGACCAGCCCAGGTTCTAAAGGAGACTGACTGTCACCTCGGATACTGCAGCTGCTTGAAGATGCAGGTTCTTTCCAGCTCAGGTAGTTCGCCATCCCCTGCGCACCTTCTGTTCAGGTACTTGTGGTCCTCGGCCCAGCCACCTACCCTGGTCTTTAATGTTTTTCTACCAGTCCTGCTGGAATCACCACTCACCTTGTAGAACCAAGATAGGAATGAAGGAAACCGTTTTCTGTATCCCGGGGATAAATAGGGATGGGCCAAAGAGCGGCTTTCCACAAAGTCCCACCCAAAGAAGATGGATGGGGCTTGGGTGATCACGGGGCCCATTTGAGAACCCACGTAGAGAACCTGGTATCAAACCCGCCCTCAGGGTCTCCGAATGTTGGGCATGGTGCGGGGGCCGGAGCGGGACTTTGTGCCTGTGTAAGAAGCAGAGTGACCGCTACGCGCAGTGGCAGACGGAGGAAGTTGGCGCGGGATGCGGGGATCTGAGCTCAGCGGAGATGCATCTCAAGAAAATTCAAAAGGCGATGAAGCCAAAAGAGCATCAGGGCGTTAAGAATTCAGGAACCAGAATGCAGGGGCAATGAGACAAAGCCAGAGACCCCGGACTCAAAGCCGCGGGGAGAAAGAGGGAGGATAAAGAGGCCAGCTCCCCGCGACAGGCGGGGTCCGCGACCCAGCCAGGCCCGAAGCGCCCAGCGCACCCCAGCCGCCCTCGCCTGCACCTGCGCCCGGGACGCGTGTCCCCTGGTCCCGCTCCAGGGGCGACCCGGGCCTCGGCTTCCTGCCCCTCCCGGGCCACGTAGGACGAATGCCTGGGACGAAAGGACTCGGAGGGACGCGCTCGGCGTCCCCGGAGCTGTCCCCGCTCGGTCGCCTGCGGTCTGGACCCTGCACCCGGCTGCGGGCACCGCGTCCCCCGCCGGGCCTGCGTCCTCAGTCTGAGCAACGCCCGCAGCGGGGCCACCCGGGCCGAGGCCGCTGGGGGGAGGGGGGGTGGTCAGGGCCATCCGCGCCCCGCTGTGGCCCGCGGGGAGGCAGCGCTATCCTGGAGGGTTTCCTGGAGGCACGGAGCCTGGAGGCTGAATCCAGCACCCCCTTCTGGGCGGAGCTTAGTGTCATCATTGGGGCCCCCTTTCTCCTTTCCAAATGGTTCTTCTCTCACCAAGGGCGTGCAGCACCTCTGCCCCCATCTCGTGCTGCTTCGGCGGCGACCCTCCTCCTCTAGAACAATCTGTGGCTCCTTGAAGCCAGGCGCAACCAAGCCCCAGGCCTTTCGGGCTTCGCGTACACACACACACACACACACACACACACACACACACACACACACATCCCCCCACACACATACACACAGAGACACACGCACACGCGCGCATGCACACACACACACACACAGACCCACCCACACATGTGTACACTCACACCCCCCACACAGTCACACACTCACACACACACACACACACACACACACCTCCACCTGCTTCAAGAACCTGAACCCAAGCGCGTGAGAAAGAAGTGCTCAAAGCAGCAGTGTCCCCCACGCCTCTAGCTGCAAACCCACTGCCTGGAACTGTTCTCCCTTCTCTGAAAAGCAAAAACCAATGCAACGTTAAGGGGCTCCAGATTTCATTTTGTATTTTTCCATTCCATCCTTCCTCTCCCAGCATGTGCCTGGAAGGGCATTGGAGGCTTGAAGACTTCAAAGCACACAGCCCTGACTCTCATAGCGCTGGACGACCCGCCCAAAGATGCAAATGGGACCTGTCTGGCTGGTCTCTTTTCTTACCCCCTCTCCCTCTCCCTTTAAGGTCTGTCCTGGGCAGGTAAGGTCAGGTCAGGGCTCCAGCCTCCCTACCCTCCCACCCCTCCTACTCTCACCAAGTACCTAATGGACGTCAGTATCCCCACGGTTTTCCCTTAGCAGTTGAGGCAAGCTGGGAGTTTCCAAAAGAAAAATTACTACAGATTCTTTTTTTTTTTTTAATCATGGAACTTTATTTTTAAAGTCTATTTTAGAACTCTAGGTTTTCAGCCCTTGCTTTATTTTGCTCCTTTTCAGGTTTGACCCAGAGATATCCCCTTATCCTTCGTCTGTCCCCATCACCCCATCCAAAAATCTTTCAGGATGGGTAGGGGTCTCAGTGAGACCCTGAGAGCTGTCATCCTTGAGATGATCTCAAGGAAAATGTGTCCCAAAGTGGAGACATCTAATTTGTGGGTTACTTGTTTTATAAGGGTAAGTCTTGCGTATTTTCAGCGTATCAAAGGAACCACCAGGCTTAGCTGGGTTATTAATTTTCTGACAGTGATTTCATGTGGGAAAAGCAGGACCACCCAGCTTGTCTGTTAGAGTGCTGATGCGTTTTGAAGAACATGCACCAGCGGGGATGGGAAAGGAAAACCAAAGGCATACACCGAGGTCAGAATCATGGACTCACAGGAATGGAGAGAGATTTAGGCGTTTCCGGCTTTATCTTCCACCTAGTTCCAGAAACCCCTGGTAAGGCTTCCAGCGATAACCTCTTGAGACCCAAGTTTAGACCTGCAAACTAGAGAAAAGTATCCAGCCTTAACCTTAAAAGAGATGAGCCAACTACATCTGGATAGAAAGAAAGCTGGGCCACATATGACTGGGCTTTCATCACTGAGCCAAAGAAAGGGATTAGATGTTGCATTATACGTCCAACACTTGAGAAGTTCAAAAGGAAGACTTTTTTCCTTTTTTTTCCTATTTATTTATTTATTTTTTAACAAGAAGCATCTGATTTCTAAAGTGCTATGAACACTGGGTTCTTCAATGCTCTATTCAACTAAATTGCTGAAAATAGCATTTTTTTTTTTAAGCGAATCGTGTAGGAATCTGTAGATGTTAGGTAAATAAAAGTGTGCTGTGGTCACACAGGTGGATTCAACAAATACAGACTTTTAAAAAAGTGAACACTCACCAGTGACACTTCTCAGAGAAGCTATGACATAGGAGTATGACATAGGAGTCCAGGTCAGAGAAGGATTTCGAGTTTCCACTTTAGCCTCTTAGATACATGTAATTCTGAGCTTCAATTTGCTAGTATTTTAATTACGATTTTGCATCTAAATCATACCTGCAATTTGCCTGTGACTTTCTGTTCTTGTTCTGTCCTTGTCCTGTCTTGGTACCAAGGTTATATTAACCTCATGAAAGTAACTGGGTAATGTCTTTCTCCTTTTTCTCTCTGATATAGTTTGAGAGAGAATAAATGTTCCTCGAAAGTTTGTTAAGGCCCCCAGCCCAGCCACCGTGAAATCATCTGGCCCGGTGTTATTTTGGAAGGGGTGGAGAGAATGCTTTGATTACTAATTTAATTTCTGCCCTCGCTATTGGTTTATTCAGAATTTCTTTATCTTCTCGGGTCACTTTATAAATGCATTTTTTTAAGATAGATATTTTATCAAAAATTTTAATGTTTATGTATAATTTTAAACACCTCCAGTCAGTCAGTCTGTGGATATATCCTAATATTGTGTGTGTGTGTGTGTGTGTGTGTGTGTACCTTGACTTCCTTTTATTATTTTTTCTTTTATTATTTTATATTTTCCTACTTTAGCCAAAAAGCTAGTTCTCTATTTGGTTGATTCTTACCATTTCTCTTTTTTAACTTTATTACTTCTCCTACGCTTTAAAATTTCTTCCCTCTATTCGTCTTTATAGTTACTCTGTTCTCTTGCTAACTTCTTGAGTCGAGTGCTTTACTCATCTGTTTTTAAAATTCATTCTTTAAAACATATAGTTCAGCCTACAAAATGTGTTTCTAATGACTGTTTTTCTGTATTCCCCAAATTTTAATATGTAATAGATTTATTATCATTCGAGTCTTAAATGATGTAATTCCATCGTGATCTTTTAAAATAATTCACAAATTACCGAGAACATTATCATTTCTAAATATGTACATATTATTTATTTTATGAGTACTTTTATTATTTATTTTATGAGTAGTTTTATTATTTATTTATTTTGCTATTTTTTATTTAGTTCTCATCTAATTTCATTGTGGCCAGAGGAATGAATGCAGTCTGTGAAATATGCTTTTAAATTTTGTTTATACTCTATTAACCATTATGTTGTTAATTTTGATAATATTTCATTACTTCAAACTTATAAACTTTATTTTTTATTTCTATACCCTTACTTACACTTAAGAGAAATTATGTAACCAAGCTATACCTTGCAGAGATGTGTTAAAATCCTCTAACATGATGACAAGTTTGTCCATTTTCCTTATATAAGTTTTGCCTTCCAGATTTCAAGGCTAATTTTTTTTAGGTACATACAAATTCATGAATACTATATATTGCTCTTATTACTAAGTTTTTTCCTCCTTTATTCTTGTAATGTTTTTGCCATAAGTTATATTTGAAATAAAATTGATATTGCTCCTCTTAGGGTTATTATTTTTATTATTTGTTTGGGACAAGTTTTATCACTCTTAGTTTCAGCTTATCTAGGTGGTTTTATTATTTTATGTGTATCTTTTATAAGAAAACTACACCTAGGTTTTTAAATTATAATTTAATGAAATAGTCTCTTTTTTTATTTTCAAAATTTTTAAAGTACCGTTTGATTTAAAATTATTTCTACTCTTTTTGTTTTGATTTTCTGTTTACTGTCATTTGTCTTTGTTTCTTTTCTTCCTTCTTTTCTGCATTCTATGGAACTAGTAAAGCTTTCTGTATTTTCCCCCTTCGTGGTTAGAAAGCTATTGACAGTATTTTTGTTTCTTGACTGCTTATCTTTAGTTTTTTAACATACATATTAGACCACACATTTTTCTAAATAATTCAAAATGTTCAGTAATTTTTTGTCCTGAAAAACAATAGCGAAAAAGCCTATAGCATCCTTTTACTGCCCAGTATTTTTCTCTTCAATTCACTGTTATCTACAGTTTTAGTTTTATACTTCTTGAAACAAAACAAACAAAAATGGAAGATTTTTGTTTATCATTAATAATTACAAACATTTGCTTACACTTTATCATTTTCCCTGCTTTCCTCCATTTTTCCGTATTCCGTGCTTTTTCTCTAGGCTGCTTTTTCTTCCTACTCAAGTATATTCTTTAATGATCATCTTAGCAAGGGGCTTTGTGTAGCTTTGGCTCTGTTCATAGCATTGCATTTCTTGGTGATTTCTGGTCATGAGATAATTTATTCCAGACTCCATCTTAACGGTTCTCCATTTGTATGGCCTATCTGTCTTTGCTATGAGTTGGGAGCAAGCTGGATGAGTTAAAAGGTTAACTAAAGGAGTCATTTTGGCTAGAAATCAGGAGTTAACGGCCACTGAGCTGCTGGTCCTCAGAGAGAAGAATCAAAGCAGCAGAAAGCAAACAAGGACGGGAACTTGCTTGAAAGGAAAAAAAAAAGCAGAAGAAATTAAATATGGGCGTATGTGAGTTTTCAAAGGCATTTGGCTTTTCTAAGCTTTCTAACGTTTTTCCTTGGTTCAACTCACATTGCTTCTGGAGCGATAATGCTTGGTGTGCTGACCCCTGGTGGAGCCCACGAGGGCCTGTTTATTTCAGTTTTTGGAGTTGGAATAGAATGTAGCCAGGAGCCACAGACTCAAATGCTTTCGGAGGCCAGTCAGGCTGTGTAAATGTGTCAGGTAACCTTGTATATGACAATAGATTATGGTGCCAAGTGGCATTAACACTGGGCAATGCGGACACTACCCAAAGCAGAAACAATGTTAAAAAAAAGTTTGCAAAACACACACACCGTGAAACCTAGATTGGGAGCTGGATTGCGCCAATCAGATAGCCTCACCTTCCATATTTAAGTTAACATGCCCCTCAGAAAGGTTCTGCTACTGTCCTGAGGTCACACTCAACGCTCGTTTTGTAAATTAATAGCAAACGCTCTTTCCATAACCCACTCTTACTTTCCAAAAATGTAGGAAAAACTCAGCAATGTTATAATTTTTGTAAATTAAAGTTAAGCATCTGTTGACTAAACAAGACCCAATGGGGGGAAAATGTTAATCTTCAAGTGAATTCATGTAATATTTCGGTGTTTTCAGTAAAAAAACAACAACAAAAAAAACATTTGTTCTTGATGTTATTTGAAACATCATACAGAGACATTTTTTACTTACATTTTTTAAGTGTAAAAATTTCAAATCAGAAACTAGTCCAGTTTTGCCATATTTTTAACCGAAAAGCATAAGTAGAGAGAGTAAGAGTGAATCATATAACAGTGATAAGAGCAGCGGCCTTTTAGAACCAAATAGTTCATCCAAATTCTTTGGAAAAAGCCAAATTACATTTCTACTAAGGATATTCTAATTAATTTTAACTGCAATTGTTAAAAGGCGTTTAATCTCTTCTTTTTCTGATTGATTTAAATATATTTTTTTCTATTTGGATGATCTAAACTTTCTTATTCATATATATGTATATATGTGTGTGTGTGTATACATATACATATATATGTATGTGTGTGTATATATGTGTATGTATATATGTGTATATATGTGTGTGTGTATATATGTGTATGTATATATATGTGTGTATATATGTGTGTATATGTATGTGTGTATACATGTATATATGTGTGTATATATGTATGTGTGTGTATATATGTGTATGTATATATGTGTATATGTGTGTGTGTATGTATGTGTGTGTGTATATCTATATTGGCCTCGATGTGTCTGATGATGTCTCCCTTTGAAACTTCAGTGACCTCTTACTATCTACTGAGTCAACTCACAGCTTCTCAGCCTGCCAGTTGCCACCATTGTTTTCTTGGTCTTAACCGCCACATTTCTGGTATCACTGTGCCGTACAAGAAAACTGCCTCTTTCTCCCCTCGAAAGGCTGCCTGTCTACAGCCCGTTAGGAGTCAGCTTTCCAGGGGCTGCAATCACCCATCTGCTGTGCAGATCCTCACGCTGCCCAGCCCTCTCTGGCCCTGAGAGTTTGCGCAAAAACCGAAGACAGACATCTTCTCTTTCATTTTTGTAGAATTTTAGGAGGCGATAAAGATGAATAAGTGTGTCCAGTCTGATATCTTTCAATGAGTGGTCTCCATCCATTCTTTCAGATGAACTTGAGAATGAATTTATTCTGCTAACAATGTTTCTGTGATTAATCCACATGCTCCCATCAATGTTGGACTCTTGGTTTTATCCATGACTTCTACATATGTTTGTTCATCAGTTTCTAGTTTTGTATTTATTATATTTTCATTTTCCTTTCTTTTGTGGTTATTTTTATCATGTGCTTGAATTGAATGCTTAGTCTCTTATTAATAAAAGCATTGAGTCCTGAATTTATAGGGTACGACTGTGTCCAAATTTCATAGGCATTGATAACTAATATTCCCATTGTCATTCAATTCTAAGGAGCTTGTCATTTCAATTCTGATTTCCTTTATGACTAGATATATTTAGAAGAGCAGTCTTATGTTTCAAAATGGGATTTTTTGGTTATCTTTTTATTTATTATGTCTCACCTTGCTTCACTGATCAATGCTGAAAGTAGAACTGGAAAAAATTCGCTAAAACTTTTTTTTATATTATACCACTCCTTTTAAAAATTATTTTTTGCCACCTGTAACCTTCAAAACCACCTTATGAAAATTATTTAGACTTAACCATAAAGTTTCTGTAGCGTAATGGAAATAATGTTTTTAGAGAAATTCATATGCTGTTCTCTTCTGCCTTTCCAAATACATGAGTCCAAGGTGTGTACATCTGTCATCAAGAGATGCTGGAAAATGAGAATTATTAAAATTCACTTGTAGAGAAAAAAATGCAACGATGAACAAAGAGTTTTCAGTTTCTGACATTTACATGGCATTTTGCAGGAAGACAATAGGCGAATATGTTCAAAAGTCATCTGAAAACAAAGAAATGCCTAAATTCCTTTGCTTTTGCTTAATACGTCAAATGCTAGGCCTGGACCACAAAGCACTCATGCTCCCAAAATCCACAGAAAGTACTGATCTCGCCTGCCAGGAGGGTTTAGCTAAGAAGGTGGAAGCAAGAAAGGAGGAGCTATTCCCCAGAGGGTGTAACAGAGCTTGTCTGTCTGGTCCTGGGGGTGGGTTGTAAGGACAAGAAGAAGAGGCCAGAGGAGACTGCACCGAGGGACAAGAGAGTCCAATGTGAGTCCCCGTTTTCCTCGGTGAGGGAAACTTGTGCTAAGACAAGGATGAGGGTTCGATTCCCACCTGGGCTGTGGAAGGCGCTTCCTCACAAGGAAGGACAGTGTAGTTAAACAGAAGAGGGAAATCTATATCTGTCGCCTCGATCGATCCTTGTTCAAATCCGGAGAGGGGCGGGATGAGCTGACAGCCAGCGGGCAAGGGCAAAGGCTGTGGGTGGATTGTGAAGCGAGAGCTGGAGGGAGCACGTGGGGGCCGGGGGGCTCAGCTTCAGTGAAAATCCAAGGGCAGATGATGAGCAAGAGAGAGAGGGATGGCTGGGCCCTGATGGAGCCTAGAAAGAACGAACTACGCGTGTATTATTTATTTCCAGAGGCCAGATGCAGACACCGGCAGGATGCCCAGAGTAGGATGGGACCAGGCACCTTCTAGCAAACTCAAGGGCACACCTAAGGACCAACTTAAGAGTAGGGGACTCCCTTTACCTTTAAATGACAAGACTCTGCTGTCCTCACCCAATGTTCCAGAGAGTGTTAGAAAGGAAAAAGGAGTAGGTGGGATTAAAACCACCACTGTACTGTTAGCCCCCTAAAAACAGAGGTAAGCCTAGAGATTGCATAAATTATTAAACGGGACCAAAACTTTAAAAAGCTTTCCCACCAGTCAGCAGGTGGGTTGTAAAGGTGTTCAGAACTGTTTTAGGAGTGAAGCTTCCCACCTGGGAATCTTGTTAAAATTGAAGATTCTGATTCAGTAGGTCTGGGGCGGAGCATGAGTGTCATTCTTGTCACTGTTGGATAGTATGTTTTTCACTGGCTCCAATTTTTCATATTCAAATTCAGATTCCAATTTACCGTCGGCTGGAGAATTTCGAAGTAATTCTTTTTAGAAAGTTACGTGGCTGGCCTGAAAATGGCTTTCTTTTGGCTTTAGAGGGGATGCGTCATTTGTCTGGTATGGAATTCTGAGAAATGTATCTTTTTTTTTCCCTCAGCTATTTGCCAGCGTCATTCTATGCTGCATTTGGCATTTGCTGTGGCGAGTGAGAACTCTGATGTCAGTCCGCTTCTCCGTCCCCGCTCTGCACCCGTGATGTCAGCCTCCTCTCTATTGCCTTTGGACTGTCTTATTTCTCGGCCTGGAACATTCTTCCCTGAGAGTGGCCTGCCTGCTCCTTCCTTTCCTTCCAGTCCTATCGAGTTCAAGTGTAACCTTCTAAAGAAGGCCTATGCTGATGATCCTGTTTAAAGTTAGGGCTTAACCCCCTTCCACCAAGTCACTCCTCACGCCCTCAAGCGGCTTTATTTTTCCTCACGGCACTCACCGCATTCTGCATGCTATGCAATTGATTAGATGTGGCAATTCTCCCCAGTGGACTTTCTCGAGAGCAAGGATTTTTGTCTATTTTGTTCCCTGCCGAGTCTCCAGACCTCAAATCCTATCTGGCACATAGAAGATATATACATAAATATGTATGAAGATACATAATAAAAATGGCTAGACAAATGAATTCCATGAACAACAAATTGTGTTTCCATATAAATATTTCACGACATCAGCACTCTTTAAATTGAGTAGGTTCTGCATGATATGCAAACGAGGCAACGGACTGGGAATGTATGTATGCTCACTTAGCAACGACACCCCAGCTCTACCTGTGGGTGAACGGGAGTCCTATCTACCCATATGGGTAACTTCTGAAAATACGCGTATCTTATCAATTGTTTGCACACATGCCATCTTGAAGGAATCAAGGAATGAACTAGAAGAACTCTGTGGGATGTGGTATCGTCACCCTGTCACCCACCATGATCTCCTTTCAACTTCTTTACTCCTTTTTAAAGAATTTTCTTTTTTTTTTTTTTTTTTTAGTAAACTTGGACTGAAATTTAAAGAATGAGATGTCAATGGAGAGAGGCGATTGTATATCATGCAGTTACACATCATTATTCCTGCGATTTCCTCTGCACGTCAGAATCCAAACCCGTTTGCCTTCCAGAGTCCAAACGAACTCTCCCAGAGCCAGGCGTCACTCCTCCTGTCCTGTCTTAGCCTCTCAACTCCAACTCCTGCGGAGCAGTTCTGCCCCTGCAGTAATTTTGTTTCTGTCTCTAGCACAGGAAGAAGCAGGTGGGGGGCTGTTAGAGACGGGCACATAGAAAGAGGAGGCAGCTTGCAGCTGGACTGGCAGGGAGAACCATGGACCCTCCAGATGGCACAGAACTTATAGGGCATGTGTCACCCAACCAACCAGTAGGCAGATCGGGTGATACATCCACTCACTTCGTTCCAAAAAGATGAGGACTTGTGTAACAGTTGCAGAAAAAATGACATCAGGAATTATGAAGAGACTACATTTCATGTAACTATTTGGTTAGCTAAATGTAACATTTTTACATAGTATATGTAGACATCTTTATGTTTGTGCATTTATCATATATATATATATATTTTTTTTTTTAACCAAAAGGAGATATTTACATCATAATATCTGATGACGCACTTAACCATGGGACTTTAACTTGTAAATACAACTTTAGTCCTTCTTAGTCAACAAAGTTCCTAGAGTTCCACCTCTGTAGCCTTGCATGTATGCGTACATTTTTTGCCTAACAAAACTTATTGCTATTTAATAAGTTTCTCAGTGAAAGCAGTCCATTAAAAAGGGTTTAAACTTATTGCTATGTGGTTTGCCATTTGATAATCTATGTATCTAGTAATTTAAAACAGAAATTATCAATGCATCCATCAGCTATTACTTTTAACTTCTAATGTGCCTCACCACACATATGCAAATGAACACGCATGCACATACACACACATACAGGTGCAAAAATACTTACACAAGCGATTTCAACAACGTCATTGTATGATAACTGTTTTAATAATTCACTTTGTGGTCATATTAATTGCAAAAATAAAGAGAGAAAATGGGACATTTAAATAAGAACTGTGAGGAGTTCTTAACAGATATTAAGCATTATGGTTCTAGAAGATATACTAGTTCAAAAGAGAATAGTTTATAAAACAGTTTTTGAGCAATAAGTTGAGTTGATTTGAGCATGATGTAATAAGACTCATTCAACAGCTTGGGTTCATATGCAGGGGTACCACCTACACAAAAGGGGGGCCCTATCCTTCTTTCCTAATGAGTGCTGTTTTGTAAGGTGGCATGAAGTTAACATTGGTTGAGAGCTTTCTGATAGGTAGCACGCTAAAAGCTATTCCAATGAGAGAAGCAAACAGTAATCAGCTGTGTACTCATATGTGGGTTGAAGCAGCAATTACTGTAGCCTGGGGTGTGAGAAAAGCAATAATTAGTGAGAAGTTCCAAAGTGACCTTTAGGGGACAAAGCACAGGTTGGAAGGGGGCTCCCCTTGCTTCACCGACCTTGAGAATCGGTTTGCCTGTCCAGAAGCTTTTGAGTTTCCTCACACACTCAGATCTTAATCCAGGCACCAGTCTGATGAAGGAGCTAGTTCTATGACTCACAATTTTATTTTCGGGCGTGAGAAAAAATTCAAAAATTATATATTTTGCTTAATTACTGGTAGAAGAGAATATGGATGATTCTATGAAAGCTCAACTACTGAAAAATAATCCAGAAGTCAGGTTTGAGCACAGGGGGAGTTCTAAGTAGCTTGTCCTTAAGGGTCAGTTCTTGTCAGGTGAAGTGGATGACCGTGAAACCAGACTAAACTCCAGCGGAAACACCTCCCTCCGTTTGGAGAACATTCATAATAGCTCACAGGATGGTTTACACTTACGACCTTCCAAATTCAGTAGCACAAACACACCAATTTTTGTTATTCAAGTCTCACTATACTGCTTCACACCCAAAGGTTCTAATGGGGAAAAAAGTCGAAGTCTGTTTGGTAGGTATTTACTTTTTTCTTAGGATTACTCTTAGTGCTGCTATCTTCACTTATATTAACGGGCTGGAGGCCACTGAACTTCGAACACTTGGTTTCTAAATTCAAATTCTCCTGGTGAAAATGCCTACTGAAAACACTAGACCACAGGTGGTCCTTCAACTATGCCACCATTCCTGGTTCTCTCCTCCCTCAGTGAGGACCCGTGGATGACAACTGGTTCGTTGTGATTCAAACTGTGATCCAGGACCATGAGTAGCTTGAAGTGAACTGGCCCACTTGCAAACAAACCTCTCGACCTGCCCAACATACTGCTTTACCCAGCTCATGTGTGGCACGTGCAGTCAAGATGCTAAAGAGCTCACCACTGGCATTGTTATCAAATGAGCATCCTCTTCTAATTAGTAAAATTGGGAGTTTACATACTTTATTAACCTCTGTAATCTAATGCAAGTGCCTTCAAATGTAGCTGCACAAAAGAATCACTTGGACCTATGATATCAAATCTACAAGAGGCATTGCTTTCGTTTTAAAGCGTCTTCTCTAGGAAGTTCTGGTGTTTTAAAATACCAGAGCATGTGTCCCTCTTTTGGAATAGATTTTTAAAAGTCTGTAGCAAAATAATAATAATAATAATAATAATAATAATAATAATAATAATGTCTGTAGCACACTCCTGTATAACCTTAATGAGCACAACCCTTTCTTTGAGAATGTATTGCATTATATTTTAATCAGCTCGAGTCACGGTGAATACGAGTCCCTTTTTAGAAACTTGAACAGTAAGAATGCTTTCCTTAGTTTTGCAAAATGGCTTTACTTTAAAGGTGAATTTTAAAAATGTGCTTCATTTTTAACTTGAAGGGAATTTCCTCTCCCCTCCTCATTCGGATGTAGAAATTGAAATAGGTTTGACAGAACCTCACTATTTTATGGTTACACTGGTTCCCTATTGCTAAGGCTGCCCTGGAATGAAATGCAGATTTTGCCTTTTCTCCACCTGCTGTCATGCCCTTGAGATAAATTCTCTTCCCGCCTACCATTCCATTCCATTTGGAAAATCAGTCTAGTGGTTACTTTTTAATACAGAGAATATCACAACATAGGAAATGAGTTAAGATTATCCTACAGATATTAAAGACATCAGTTCTACAAACTTGTAAGCCAAAAAATTCACATATATACCGTATACACAATATGCACAGCTAGTATTAAATTTTTCTCTTGTGCAGAATGTTTCACAATATCAGATTCTCCAAGGGACACTTTCTAATCAATCAACACAAACTTTCACCAAAGTAGTCACTAAGAAAATCTACTTTCAGAACCATATTCAGTTTATAAACTTGTTGTCTGTCCAAATTGGGGGACGCATTAATACTCATTAAAAGCAAAGGTTTTGATATCAGAATTGGGCCAAAATTCCTGCACTCCGTTAACTATTTAGTGGGATCGCGAATGAGTTTCTGTATCACTAAATTTTTCACAGGATGTTGTGACTGGAGAACTTTAAAATCAGCACTAATACCACCTGGGGCGAGCATGTGGTCTACATTTTCTACTTTTTAACTAGTTGAAAACCAGAAACAAATGATTTCCATTTATAGAATAAACATAATTCGGATATTGCCATTGTCATAGCCCCCAAATGCTGTACAAATGTTACATTTATGAAATTTGGCATTTCCAAGACACTTAGTGAGATCCTTAAGCACGTTCATGTGAGATGAACCTGAGTGTCTTCGCCCGACAGGCCGGACACTGCGCACTTAAGTATCGCAACTGCAACATTTGGAGGCTTAGAACTTTTTCACACACTGCAAGAATTCTTATAGAAAAGTTTCACGTATTACTCGAACTGTGTTTTGTTATCTGAATGTTGAGATTTGAGTTTCACTGTTACTAAAAACATCCAAGGTTACTTTGGGCTCCTCACACATACGTAATGATAAAGCTACTTTTGCATGGTTCACTTGAACTAAAGTGAATATTAGATCCTAATATTGAGGATCAAATCATACTTCAAATGATTTACCAAAATTATCAAATGATGAGGTTTTCAAGACTTTCTAGCTGCTCATGTTTTCCTGAACACTCCATGTTCTTATGTCTCCTCTTACTTCTAAACGATTTGGTATAGGAAAGGGCACCCAATAAGGAAAATTATTTTTTGAAATTCAAGGTTTAAGTTTAAATTAAGCATCCAGCCATGTTACCCAGCAAAGTACGTAAAACTAAAGATTCCGACATAGCAGCCACTTACCTCCTGTTCCCCCTCCTGCCCAAAACTGGTATCAGCAAATAATATAAAAATATCTGAAGTCCCATAGAGATGCTTCATGGATTATCTTTAATTTTAGTTTGGCATATTGTATGTACTGTAACTTTTCGTCAAGTAAATGAGGTACACATTAGGTGGTAGAAAATCGTGTTCATTTGCCATATGGAATGAATACAGGCTCAGCAGCTAGAACATAGGATCAAAGCTAGGACCAGCTCACGGTTCTGCCAATTCCCAACAGTAAGTAACCTTGGACAACGATGGCATAACCACCGTTCTCATCTCACACAGCTGATGTGACGAGATTAAATACTACACGTAAAGCACTCAGAACAGTGTCTGGCAGTGATAAGCACTTAAATGTTTCTACTGATTTAAAATTTCTAATTATTCCTACTTTGGCAAATAGAAATGGTTAACAATTTTGCTAACCTGAAATGTTTTAACATTCGTATCAGAGTGCTAAATACTTGTTGACTATCTGTACCACAGAGTATAATATGTAACAACTTTCCTCCCAAGATTGAGATAATCTAATAGTAGTATACATCAGATAATTTGTGAAAAATTAAGCTATAAAAATGGAGTCTTAAGCTATAGTAGAGGCAACGATAAAACCCTGTAACACCCATCAGTTGTTCAAAATGAATATTTAAAACTATAAACACAAACAGCATTATCTAGATTTAACATATTAAAATTCTTTGCCATACTGAAGAACTAAGTAATATTTACAAGGCTGAGATGAAGCCAATGTACTAGGTAGGCTTCTAGGGATGCAGGTATGATCTTAAGGTCACTGCTTGTCGCTAAGCCTTTGATACTTGACATCCACACTGGGGGCATGGAACAGCAACAGTGCTTTACTCTCATAAGAATTCTTATCGAGAAGGCATATCAGTATCTTGAGGCTTTTGGAGTGGAAGATGTCTAAATTTACAATGCTACATGGGTGATATTCTTTTAGAGAGACATGCATCCCTCCCCCCAGGACCCCTTTTGAAAATTTACCGACATAAAGAATCCTTGCAATCACAACCACATTTTATTTTGTGAGGCTGTGTTCCCTAATTGCAATGAATTTTCAATTTTTAAATAATATAACTATATAACAATTCAAAGTAAACACTGTCCTGGATTCGGTAATGATAGCAGAGAAGTACAATTTAACAAGTGAACAAAGATTACATCATTTTTGCAGTTGGAAAACTATGTATCCACCCTCCTTAAAATTCTTCAAGTATAAGTCACCAAAATTTATTCACATCAACAGGATTAAATAAATGGTTAGGATGCATTATTCTTTGAAATTAAGACATTAAAAAACTTGAGAAAAATAGCATGAATGACCTCTCGCTGAAAAGAAAGCAATGTCAAACGTATCATGAGCTAAAATAATGAGCTAAAACATATAAGCGTGTTAGGTGACCAAATTTTGTTTTTTTTTTAATGCAGCATCAGTCTCTGACCATTCAACTCAACTGCAATTCAGAACTGTGCTTCAATGTATCTATAAACACTTAGAAACATAAATATCAAACCTGTGCTCCAAAACTAACAAGTGTGTCTCTAAATGCTAGATTTGATTTATACATCCACACTTGAGACAATGACATAAATTTAACTTTACTGATTTTTAATACTTTAAACTAGCACTTAAATTTTCATTTTAATGTCTCATTTAGAAAATTTCAAATGAAGTTTTTACATCTTTCATATTTATTAATGTGACAATCCGAGTTATTCTATTTCCCAAGGTGTTATACATATCATTGAATTGAGAATTGACAGCAATAAAAAAATTCCAAAACCTGAAATACCTGTATCTTCCTGTAGATAAACACCTAATACAGAAATTCCAATTAGGTAAAAAATCAGAAAGTGAAACCCTTCAGCTCTCCATGGTTACACCTGACCTACTAACGCTCAAGCGTGGTAAAAGCATCCTGAGAATAATGTTCATGATAGTTTTCATTTGTATCTTATTTGCATCATGTAAAAGTGGAAAATGTAGAGATTAAGAGCATAAGGCTTATAAATCTACAGTACAAACGAAGACAAAATTAAATGCAGACAAAGCATATCTGCAAGTCTAAAAGGAAAATTATAACCCAAGACGCATGGGGAAAAATATTTATGTGGAGTTTTTAATCCATATTAGAATTCAGTTGTTGTAACTTGACCATAAATTTAAACAGGAACCATATTCTGAGACATACATTCTAATCAATGTATAAACAGTATCCATAGTCAATGGTTGGTTATTGGAACTTATTAGTAACATTTCATTTTTTCTATCCAATAGAAATCTATAGTGGTTTGCCCCATTACATCTCTGAAACAATGTCTTATGGAAACAAAATTAAATAAAATTGAAGATAAAAATACTCTGAAGTTATTAAAAAATAAAGCAAACTATAATCCTTGGCAGATCGATCAGGTAAAAAACACTGGTGAAAGTTGGAAGCACAGGATAACCAACATGAATCTTCAGCACAAAGCACACCTTTAAAAACATGGAACGATGACTCTTTGGAAGACAGTAGCTAAATATCCAAGAATCATCAGGTTGGAAAAATATTGCTTAATCACTTTCCAAAACATGGTCAGCTGCAAGAACTGAAGACCTCGTTAAAAATATCAAGGTAATCGTATTTATTGCATCTTTAGAATGCATTCTGAAACAGAAAATTAACAGTGCACCTCAGCTTCACCAAAATATATATATTTAAGAGAGGGGGGAACCTAAGATATTTTATAAACAAAGTATAGATCATATGTGCTTTTGAAAGGGGCTGAATTAAATAACACCAGCTGCCAACTTTGTGCTCTGACATACTTGAATTAGTGGGTACATGTATGCTAAATTCATTTATTTTTGTCTACAAGAAATGAAATAAAAACACTGCCCTATACAATCCACTATTAGCAGTGAGTACAACAGCAAAAATTATTGTACAATTTATACATACTAAAATATTTTCTTTCTCTGGAGATAATGCAGATCAAAACCTAATCATTGTAAGACTTACTTTGGGGAATCTCAAATTACAACAGGGAAAAACCAAATCGGGGTGTGTACTGAGCCCAAAACAAAGTTCCTGGTCATAAGGCTATAAGATTAATAAGTGCAAATGGTAGAATAAAGCATGCTCCAATTGTAGGCTGGGGACTCTGTATATTTATCAAACCTTTAAATTAAACAAGACTAAAGAAATGCCTGAAGCAGAGCAAGATAACTGGGAATCGTGTCATTTCTTTTACCATTTTCGTTACCCAACTTATACAATGCGAAAAGTGCTAAGCAACACTACAAAAACACATTTACATCAACACTGAAGACCTGGGGAAATGAAATCCAACAATTTTATTTTAATGAGCTGTGTTTTCTAAATTTTTGTTTTATTTTTTTTCCTGTTTTCATACAGTATTGAAAACAAAACGCAGCACATTCACATTTTCCCGAGGAACTGTAAAGATGATCTCTACAGGGATAAACGTTGTAAAGCCTGAAGCTCAATCAACTGATGTTGAAAACTCTCAAAGGGAGTAAAGGCTTGATCTGAATGGTCTAGAACATGTACTGTAATTTAACAGAGGAGATGGTCGTCTTAATATTTAATGATTTAAAAGAACTTCCAAGTCCATGCGAAGAGTATAGTCCAAGAATAAATCAAATTTCTGAACGCATTTTATGCTACATATGTGTATACTTTGCGATCCTCAGGTGTTCGTGCCAAATATTCTCTCTCAATAAGTCCTTCAATACGCTTCTTAATAACAACCGGACTTGGTAAGAATCGAGCCTTCAACTGCTGAGTTACCTAAAACAGAAGGCAAAAAAGCTATTTCGCACCAGAAAATTTTAAAAAAATGTAACATTTCCATATAAACACATAAAAACTATATCTTTGAATAGAACTGATGTGCCATTTTAAGACTCAGATCGAACTTTAGAAATCTGATCACCGAAGTTAAAAACCCTAAAATTTAAAAAAGTTTTATTTGAAAATGTAATATATGGTTGGAACACACCTCTTCACATCAGAATGTGAATACTCAAGTGCATCAGGAGCAGAATTAGTGAGGCTCTCTCAGCATGCATGTACACCGCCTGCAGTTTAACCATTCGGATGCTGTCATCTACTGACTTCTGGGTTACTCTCCCAAATCAAAGAAGTCGGTAGATATCGTGTTTAAGAGCAAACTCTGGACCCAGGCTTTCTGGATTCAAGTATCAGCTCTCCCACTTACTAGCTCAGGGACTTTGGAGAAGTTAATCTCATGAAGTTGTTGTGTACATTAAAAGAGTTAATGGACGTGATGCTTTAGAATAACGCCCAGCCCACAGTAAGTGCTACTGCGGCTTTCCTTCACCTGCTGTCAGGACACTGTGACAGCAGCAATAGTAAAACAGTAACCACTGCAGCAGCCCAAGTCTGACTACGTGTTACAGCGTCAACTCATTTTGTATACATTAATTTATTTAATGGTCCTAGCCCTGCAGAGTAGGCTCTCATTTTTACAAATGAAGAAAATAAGCCAGAGAGGCAAACTGACACGAACAAGCAGCAGACAGAGCCCGTAGTTAGAGATGAGAAGCGAAACCTTCCTGTCCCCAAGCCCACGCTTTTCCTACGAATCCACCCTGCCTCTTGCAGATCATCCAGGAGCCAGCTTTGCTTTCACGCCTATTGGATTAGTTCATTTACCAAGACCACGATGAATTGATAATTCTTTGAAATCTGGAACTTTAGTACTTCATTCTCCAACTAAACTCTAGCATCCTTCTAGGGCTATCTTTCCAATACCGACAGACTTGTTCGAGACCCATCTGAGATCTCTAACCCTCTGACCCTGTCTTCTAAGCCCTTAATAACTTCTTTTAACCTCATCTCCTTCCTGACAGGGTTGAGACTGCACACAAGATCACTTTAGCTACGTTCTCAATAGCACCTCAACTCCCCAATTCCTTTGCTTCTACTCTATAAACACCCTTTCTAAATTTGCTACATCATTCAAAATCCACTTCTTAGTTCCCTGGTGAGTAAAGTCATTTTTTAATACCTTCTATGTAGACAAGAGTCAGCAAACTGCAGCCCACAGGCCACAGTCCACTGCCCGTCTCTGCACACAGCCACGCATTTGCTATCTATGGCAGCTTTTATGCTGGTCATTAAAAAACACACTGGTCATTAAAAAACAAATGAACAGTCTGCCACTCTCTGATATAGACTGGTAACACAAACTTACAGTATTCAAGTTCAGTAAGTCCCCTGGGCACATCAACCTTGCATGCTGTTTTACTCAGGGAAAAGAGGCCACTTCAGTTTGAAATTTCTCAAACTCCCAGCAGCTTACACATGTCCATTTATCCACACCTGTACCTGCCCTCGAGTAACACTCAGCCTTGCACCCTGCCCTGAATTCTCAGGAGGAGAATCATTCAGTAACATCTCTGTTAAACCATCTGTGTTCTCTACACAATGCTCTCCTTTCTTTTGACCTTGGTACACCAGTTATTCCCTCGTTTTTGGTTTTCAAGCATTCGTTTCTTATCCTTAGGACATAAACATCCTCAACACCTTCTCATAGAGAAAAACGAAGCCCAGAACCCATCAACGCAGCACTCAATGCTGCGGCACTGCTCTCTCTGCCCTTCCCCAGGAGCCGCATCTCGAAGGACCAGCCACTGTCCTGGTGGTTTCGCCTCCATTTACTTCTCACAGGCCTGCGTCAGTCATTCACTCTGGCCAGTCCAACGGAAATGTGTGGGAAACAGAACCAGTCACTTAGCTGCCAATATGTCTTAAGTGTTTGATTTGCGTTTTTCACAATCTTTGAAATTATTGACTACTCACTCATTAAAAGTTCCTTCCTTTGCAATATGATATAAAGTGAACTTATACAAAATGACATTAACTGACACGTGGCACATGGAAGCACTTTTCAGCGCAAAAGACCTGTATCCAGCCGTTCACACCAGAAACCTAAGAGTCATCCTCGATTCCTCTCTCTCATTTCTCCTATCAAGTAGCGCATCTGTCAAATCTACTTCTCATTTGTTCATTCATTTATCCTCTACCAATACTTCATCCAGCCCTAGACACCTCTTACCTCTTTAGTTCAATGGTCTCCCAATGGGTCTTCCCTTCTTTAGTTTCCTAATTTGTAATATGTAAACACTCACTAAATGGTAACAGTTATTAATTTTAGAAATAAAGGTAGTTTGCTTTACATAAAAAAAATACAGGGAAAACTTTTTGTTTATTCTTCATGTGACAATATTTTATGATTTTCATTATAAAACTTTCGTTTTTAAAGTGTATGCATATCTCAATGTATTGATCAAGTGTCATACTTTTAACAATAAGTATTACCTGGTTATGGTTTCCTAATTTTAAAGGTATATTTTAAATCAAGGTATATTCTATATTTTAAGTTGAATATAGTACTTTCCTAAATTTCAATTATTACTGTTATTTTGCTTTCCTACGCGAATCCAGTGTTCGAGCATCCTCACCTCTGCTACTAACACGTTGTGCTGCATCTTCTTCCTAGATTTCATTATCCGCACTATAGCAGCTTCTATTTCATGTTTTCTGTCGTCGTCTACTTTCTGCCTCGTTTCCTTCCTTTCTGGGTCAGATTCACCTTGTTTGGCAGCAACTAAAAGAGAAATAAATACATTAACCATGTGACTGCTACGTAATTTCAAAAGTAATAAAAAAATGTGGTTTATAAACAAAAAGTGTGATTTAATAATAGCCACAAAGAAAAACCAATTTTGACCTGAGACTATATATATATATATGTATATATATAATTATTCTCAACAAACATTTAATAAATTTTTAAATAACAAACAGTGACATAAAACCATGTAATTCTAAATGATTATTTTTAAATATTAGAGATTTAGTTTTACAGAGATAATGAAACCAATTTTATTTTTATAGAGTACAGTGATTCCTTTCCTAGAAGAAAAATGGCAGCTGGATCTTTTTAGCAGTAAAATCATCAGTCATTTCCATTGCTGGTGACTTCTAGAGGTCAACTAGTAGTATTTTACCACCATGACTCCAAATTAAACCTCACCAGAGGTATCTCAGTAGAATATCTGATGTCCTACTAACTCGAAATGTGGCTGTCATCTCTGAGACTCAAAGAGGAGGAAAGAGTACATAGCGCCAAGATTTAGTTAGCTCAAAAGTATCACTAGAATGTCAATTAAACTCCGTAAGAATTCATTCATGTGTACCTCTCACCAATCATCCAACAGTTTCTATCATACATCTTACTAGTTTTTCATGTCTCATTACTAATGAGCATACTATATGCTAATTTGTAGGAGTCTTACTCTGTTACTTCCTACAGTATTCAAGACAGTTGCTAAGGAATTAAAAAGTCTCTTTCCCCTACAACTTTACTCGAATTCAAGCAGCAAGGAGAGTGATAACTGAATTTTTGTATATTTGGTCATAAATAGCAGATATGAAATTTCTGGAGGTGGAAATTGAAAAATTACAAAGACCCACATGGGACACTGTGGATGTAGCCATGGGCACAGCTGTGAGAGCAGACTGCACGGTTCAGATCTCGCTGCTGTGCATGTCTATTTAGCTGTTTCTAACTAGAATCCCTTGGTTAACAATTCTGCTTTCAATGTCTTTTCTCAAATTAAAGATAATCAGTATCTTAATAAACAAAAAGTAAAATTAGCTTAAAATAGTCCACTAAGAAAAATAATGCTTTTCCTCAAAAAACTTAATGCCATAAAAAAAAGATAGGTATTGGTTCAAACAGAACTAAAGAGACATAAAAATCAATTTAATGTGAAAACCTTGACTAAATCCTGGATCCAAAAAGTAAGGTATGAAGGTATTTTTGAGACAACTGTGGTCATACAAACACTGATGGCACACAGACGTATGGCATCATTTATTTCCATGGGTGAGAGACAGTATCACAAGTAACGTGGGAAAAATACCTTATTCTAAGGAGACAGATGAATGCTCAAGTATTTGGCGGGAAGTGTTATGATGTTTCCAGGTTAATTTAAAATGCTGTAGTGAATATATACCCATATGGAGGGAAAGATGTGAGCGCAAGCGTGCCCAAATAGATGTGGCAAAATTAAATGACTTGTAAGCAGAAGTGATGGTCATGCCAATGTCCATGATTGTGTTTTTCACCTTTTCTATACATATGATAAGTTGTAGAGAAAAAAAAAAATTTAAACAATTCACTTGGTTCATCTGGATTTGGTCACCTAAACAGGTATAGTCTAAGGTAAGTAGGAAGACTGCGGTGACACACAATGAATTATAATGTTTTTAAAAACGTGAGGGCCGGAGGTCACTCCTGGAGCCTCGCACAACACTCCGCACCTAGGAGCCCAACAGTGGCGTCTGCCGTTGTTAAGGGGGGTGGGGGGAAGGGAGGGAGATGGGGAGTGCTGGTGGAGGGACAGACGGTTGGCTATGGAAATTACTGTAACTTACAGCAAATAATTCTTTGCAGAGGCTGTAGTAAATAACCATACAGGCATGGATTTACTTCTGGGCTCTCCTTCTGTTCCATTGATCAATGTGTCTGCTTTTATGCCAGTTACCATGCTCTTTGGATTACTTGTAGTATGATATCAGCTGGTGTAATACCTCCAGCTTTGTTCTTTTTCAAGAGTGCCCTGGCTATTGCTGGTCTTTTATGGTTCCATATAAATGTTAGGATTATTTGTTCTAGTTCTGTGAAAAATGCCATCGGTATTTTGATAGAGATTACACTGAATCTATGCTGTTAATTCTTTCTGCTTATGAGCATGATATATGCTTCCATTTATTCATATCTTCTTCAATTTCTTTCTTCAGTGACCTATAATTTTCTGAGTATAGGTCCTCCTTAAATTTATTTTTTTTGATGCAATTGTAAATGGGACTGTTTTCTTAATTTCTCTTTCTGATAGTTCATTACTGGTGTATAGAAATGTAACTGATTTCTGAATATTAACTTTGTACTCTGCTACTTTACTGAATTCATTTATTAGTTCTAACAGTTTTTTGGTGTCATCTTTAGGGTTCTCTTGAATAGTTTTTAGCATAGCCTTATTTTTAAGTTATTTTTAAGTTGATAATGAACATTTTATTTATTGTATATTTAACATAATGAAAGATGTGTTTTTTCTATACAATTATGCATATTTCTTTGGAAGAGAATAAAGGCAGAATCTACTGAATGGGAGAAGATATTCACTTAAAATACATATGATATGAAGTTAATATCCAAAATATATAAAGAACTCACACAAACTAGATGACAAAAAAACAAATGATCCAGTTAAAAACTGGGCAGAAGACCTAAACAGTTATTTCTCAAAAGGAGACAGAGATGGCCAATAGACATATGACAAGATTCTCAACATCACTAATCATCAGAGAAATGCAAATTAAAACCGCAATGAGATATCACTTCATACCTGTCAGAATGGCTAGCATCAACAAGTCAAACAACAACAAGTGTTGTCAAGGATGTAGAGAAAAGGGAACCCTTATACACTATTGGTGGGATTGCAGACTGGTACAGCCACTATGGAAAACAGTCTGGCGGTTTCTCAAATGATTAAAAACGGATATACCTTTTAACCCAACAACTGCACTTCTGGGTATTTATCCAAAGAAAACCAGCACAATTTACAATAGCCAAGATATGGAAGCAACCTAAATGCCTATCGATAGATAACTGGATAAAGAAGTCACGGTTCATATATACAATGAAATATTATACAAGCATTAAAAAGAAATGAAATCCTACCACTTGCAATAACATGGATGGACCTAGAGGTTATTATGCTGAGTGAAATGAGTCAGACAGAGAAAGATAAATACCATATGATTTTACTTATATACAGAATCTAAGGTACAGAAAGAACAAACTAATCAAAAATGAACTCACAAATATAGAGGACAATCTGGTGATGGCCAGAGGGTAGGGGGGTTAGGGGCCTGAGAAAATGGAGTGAAGGGTTAAAAGTACAAATTAGTAGTTGATAGATGGTCATGGGGATGGGAAGCACGACATAGGGAATGCAGTTAGCATTGATGTAATGGCTAGAGGAGAGCCAGAGAAGAGAAAGAGCAGTTAGGGAATCATTTTATAAATTATATAGTTGTCTAACCAATGTACTATATGCTTGAAACTTAAAAAAATAAAAAGAAAAAAGAAAAGATCAAAGAGAGCAATTAACAATTGGCCCAATGATTATAGTAGAGACTGAACTACTTCTTGACTAACTCCTAAGGGCTCAATTTATGTTAATATTGCCTTTAGAGTCACTTTCATCACGTGATAGCAGACTACCAAACTCCCTAGTTGTTTAAGCCAAGGTTTACTTTGGCAAAGAATAAATAGATCAAAAGAAGAAACCAACGCGGATCTTGAAAAGTGCTAGTTAGAGAGGAGCAGCTATCACAAAATCAGTTTTGCTCAAATGCTTTTGTTTCTCGTAGACTTGGCAAATGAATCCTGAAGGACAGTGGGTGACTTTGCATAGAGGAATCTGCAGGAGCAAGACCCCTCAATAGGTAGCTGGCTCCCTAGAACTAGTCTAAAACTCAAGCTCTCTTTAATTTGGGCCTGGACACCTGCAGTTCATTCAAAGCCTTCAGGTATTATCTCCCAAATGCACTGTTTTTGTGTACAAGTAAATAGTGTGTGTAAAATGATCAATAACAAATCTTAATTGCGAAAATTAAAAAAAATATATATTTTAATGCTAGATATACAAATGATTGCAGAATACACTGACTCATATACACACTTTTGCTTTTCTTTTTGACCCTAACTGGATATGCTTTTCAAAGCAGGGTGGTGTACCTCTGTTAACACTTTGACTACTGTGCCCCATAGTTGCAAACCACATCACAGATCTCCATCACCAGAACTGGCCCTATGTCTTTGGGACAGAGATGTATATTAAAAATAGAACTGTGCTTAAGAGAATCATAGAATAAAATGTCTTTTTTCACCCCAGTGCAAGACATACATATTTATAGTTTTGGGCAGATACAGGTGTTAGGTTTCAGAACTTAATTGTATTATAGATTTAAAGTAAAATGTACAGTGGCATGTACCTGAATTACCTGGCCTCACAATGCTTTACCCTAAATAAGTAACTGTCTTCACAATCACAGATTCCATCATGCCCAGCAATAGTACCGTCAGATATTATTATCCAAAAGATAGTCATCTCTTCACGAATTTTTACTTTTTGGTGATGTGTGAGTGTGTGTAGTATTTTAGATCTGATTTAAAAGGATATGGTCTTAAAGTTCTTGTCAGCTGTAAAATTTTGTAAATAAATGTTTTTCATTTTGGAATGGGACTTAGATCATCTTGGCTCTTACTGATATTTTGGTTATGTTAAAATTTTTCTCTAGTGGTAAGTATTGTGACGCATAGGTTTTCTTAACCCTTTTCCTATGTAGGAAAAAAGTGCAGCTCTCTGCCAGCATTAACTTATGACAAAGGAAGCAAGAATATAAAATGGGGGAAAGACAGTCTATTCACTAGATAGTACTGGGAAAACTGGACAGATATATGCAAAGAAAAAAAAGAAACTGGACCACTTTCTTACACTACATGTACGAATATACTCAAAATGGATTAAAGACTTAATGTTAGATCCCAAACCATAAAACTCCTATAAGAAAACATAGGCATTAAACTCTGACACTGTTCTTAGTAATATTTTTTCTGATATATCTTCTTGGGCAAGAGAAACAAAAGAAAAAATAAATGAATGGGACTACATCATTAAGTTTTTGCACAGCAAAGGAAACCATCAACAATGGAATATTACTCTACCATGAAATCTTACCATTTGCAATGACATGGATGGAATCAGAGGGCATTATGCTTAATGAAATAAGTCAGACAGAGAAAGACAAATGCCGTACGATTTCACTTATATGTGGAATCTAAATAACAAAATAAATGAACAAACAAAAATGGAAGCAGACTCACAGATAAGAGAACAAACTGCTAACTGCCAGACGGAAGCGGGTAGGGGACTAGGTGAACAGGTGAAGGAATTTGGTTGTTACAAAATAGTCACTGGTGTGAAGTACAGTAGAGGGAATATAGTCAACAATACTGTAATAACTATGTATGGTGCCAGGTGGGTACTAGACTAATTGGGGGGGGGTCACTTTGTAAATTATATAAATGTCTAACCACTATGCTGTACATGTGAAGCTGATATAATACTGAGTGGCAAATCTAATTAAAAAATAAAAATGAAAAAAGCAGACTGAGGGAGAACATAGTGAATGGATTTAAAGAATAAAATAGCATGAATTTTGGCATCTGGCAGATTTCTCTTGCTGTGAATCCACTGACAAGTTATTATGTGTACTGGGAGAGGAGATGTTTTGTTTAATAATACAGGTAATTTATAAATACCCCATCCTAAATTTTTTTAATATAATACAAAAATATCAAAAACTGCTCATAACTGTCACTTCTGTTTTTAAGTTTGAGATACAAGTTTTAAGGTTTTCAAACTTAAAAATATTTACTCATCTAGAAATAGCTGCATCTAAAGACCAATCTTTAGATAGGTAACTCCTAATTTTGAACAATCTGTAAATCGGTTTTAAAAATAAACGTCCACTCTCTATTGGATTAGTTAACCAGTTAAAAAGGATTATTTTAAGATGTAATATGTTCATAAAATTGTACTTCACTTGTCAAGAACCATGTGGCAGTTAAGTACCATGTTCACACTATGAATTCCTTTCCTAAATGTTTGCTGTACTTGGATTCAACTGCATTGTGACAGAACACCTGTCAATAAAAGCTGTGCTGTATCTTAAGCCTATGTGTCATGAAGCACTACAAAAGAATTACTTTTTGAAAAGACATAAATCCGACAGACAAGAATTTGTTAGAGAAGACACTTAAATTATTGTTTTCAAAGGAAGAATACCTGTTTGAATCTTGACTCTGTGAAGTTTGGATGTGAACTGATCGTTGACCGTGAACACGTGACCGTTTTCAATCTCCTTCGACTTGGGCTCTTTCGTGAGAACCCGCTGGGTCGGCTTGCCGCAGGCCAGGGACTGCAGGGCTCGGACGAGCTCTCTTTCGGGGATATCTGTCTCCTGCTGAATTTCCTGAAATTTCATCACATCGACATCATAATTAGACTTTTTGAAAGGTTTAAGCAGATTAGTTAGCAAGCAGGTGAAGCTGACGGGGCAGTGGTGTTTTCCATTAAGAAAACAATTTACCACAAAGACTTCCCTGACCATGACACGTCCCTGAAATCCCACTTACTGGAACAAATCGGAGAAAAGGTGATTCAAATCACAAAGTACAGAAAATACACGCACTATTCTTGCTTCAGGAGATACAAGACCTAGTGTAAAAAGGTCATGAAGCAGGGAATACCTGTTTTAATATCCAGGTAAAAACAAAATATTAACCAACATATGACTGCTAATTTTAGAAATAATCGATAATCTTCCTTCCATGTTTATCCACACTACTCTTTCGCTTAGCAAGTTCTTCTGCAGAGAAGCAAAGTAGGGCCGAACTAAGGCCTTTTATCATTCAATCACAATTTATAATCCAACTTGATCATATTTTCTGTCTTTATGACCAAATTAAAAAAAATAAATACCTGGTAATTAATACTAAATATATAAAGCAATAAATATTTTGAAGTGCAGGTATTTTTCTACGTGAGATGAATAAAATACTGAAAAAAAGCAGTTTGGGGAAAAAATGAATACATAGGTTTAAACTGCACGGTTCACTTATATGCAATTTCTTCTCCCAATAAATCCAGTCAACCCTTTGTGTCTGTGGGTTTCACATCCACAGATTCAACCAACGGTGGTTGAAAAAGTTGTTTCTGAATTTCCTTCAAATCCAAGGATGCAAAGGGCGAATTACTGTAAAGTTATACACCGACTTTCAACAAGGGGCAGGTGGGTGTCGAGGACCATAGCCCCAACCTGTTCAAGAGTCAAGTGTATAACTTTTAAATTCATCACTCTCTTCTTATGCCAGTGGGACAGTAAGAGAACTGCACATGTGCATGATTTAGTCCCTGCACATCTATGGAGATGCATGTGTGGAAAGCCTTCACGTCAAGATACGTTGTTTTGATTTACTGTATAAAGATGTTTCTCAACAGCAGCACAGGAGCAGCAGGCATGAAGGCGGCGACGTTCGGATTATGTAACTGACCTGGAGTCAGTCTCCCTTTCACAAGAGTCTGTGAGCAACAGTTTAGAATCTTCTAAAGGACTGTCATGTCAGGGTACGTGAGGATCGAGAGAAATGAGTATTTTGAGCATGAGACACATTCTTCCTTTGCTTCAAATGATCTCTGGTCATGTCTACCTATTTTGGACATTTCAAATACTATAACTGTTAATCCCAGCAAGTTAAATAAGTGCTATTAATTAGAATGTTGATTATAATTACTATGTGCATACTAAAATTGAGTTATTTACTGTATAATCATATTCAAAGAAATTAAAAAACATTCTTAGGCGAGAGTGTACAATTACACATCATTCCCGGAGGTAACTACAGTAATTCACTATATACCCTTCTGTGACTTTTCCTATACATCTACACCTACACAGATGAACGTGAACACCTACATACTGTATGTCCATAGACATGCCCATCTACACACTCGTATTAATGTTAAACGTAAATAGGGTCATATCACATGGTGGTTCTACTAATTTCCTGGAGATTTTCCAGGTTAGCATCAAGAGATCAAAGCTATGGGGAATTCCAAAGCACTGCTCCTATGACAACACGAAGGCAGACTGTGACTGTGCCCAGTTTTGTGATGGAGCATGCTATGCCTTTTTGTCTTTCAACATAAAAACCAGGTTTCCCGAATGAGATTTTTAGAAATGTACTAGTTTCCTTAAAGTTATATATTATACTTGATAGATATCAACAAACTGCCTTTTGTTGCTTAACTATTTAACTTCACAACAATCTATGAGCACCTATTCTACCTTCAACACAGAATTTTTGTTTCGTCTGTCCATCTGCTGGGATAAAAATGGGCATCTTATTAAACTTGTAATTCCATGACCAACAGAAGAAAAACATTTTTTAATCTTTAAAGGATATTTGTAACACTTCTGTGCTTTGTCTACTGATTTTCCTTGTTTTTCTTTTTAGTTGTTTTCATATTGGCTTATTCGTGTTCGTTGTATAATTACAGTTTTCAATTGTTACATGTAAATAATTTTTCCTAGTCTCTATATCTTTTCTTTAAGATACCTTACCATATAGATCGTTTATTACATTTATGTTGTTAAATCTGCCCTCTCCTTTGTGGTTTATGGAACAGGCTTGAAAAGAGGTCTTTTTCTTATCAAGCTTACCAAAATATTGCTTTCTTTTATTAATTTTATAAGATTTGTACTTATATCTATTTGAAATTTAATTTTATATTTGATATGACATCTGGAACCAAGGTCCCCATACTACTCGCTGACCATGTCCACAAATGAAACAATTATTTGAATTGAGTTTGATAAAAATTGGCAAATTAATTATATCTTAAACACTTCTATTTATATTATTCTGTTTCTAGACTCCTTATTTTCTTCAAATGAGCCATTTAACTGCACAGTTCAAACAATTTTTTAGATTAAAATCATTAGGGTTACATTGGTTAATAAAATCAAGGTTTCAAGTATTCAATTAAAAAATATATGTATATTGCATTGTGTGTTCCCACTCAAAGTTAAATTTCCTTCCACCACCGAATATTTGACTACCCCCAACCCTTACTTAACTCCCCGCCTCTTCCCCTTCCCTCTCGTAACCATTAATCCATCATCTGATTGTCATGTTTGTTTCTTTCAGTTTTATATCCCACATGAGTGAAATCATATGGTTCTCAACTTTTTCTGACTTAATTTGCTTAGCATGATAATTTCAAGATCCATCCATGTTGTCCCAAATGGCATTAACTCATTTTTTTCTTACGGCTGAGTAATACTTCATTGTATATATATGCACCACATCTTCTTTATCCTGTCGTCTATTGATAGGCACTTCGGCTGTTTCCATGTCTTGGCTACTGTGACCAATGCTGCTATGAACATCAAGGTGTATGTACCTTTGTGGATATTTTCAAGCTTTTTGGGGTAAATATCCAGGAAAAGGGATTGCTGGGTCATATGGTAATTCTATTCTTAATTTTTCGAAAAACCTCTATACTGTTTTTCCATAGTGGTTGTACCGATTTACTTTCCTACCAGCAGTGTATGAGGGTTCCTTTTCCCCATAACCTCTCCAACACTTATTACTTGTCCTGTTGATTATAGTCATCCTAACAGGTGTGAGGTGGTATCTCATTGTGGTTTTGATTTGTATTTCCCTAATAGCTAGCGAAGTTGAGCATCTTTTCATGTCTGCTGGCCATTTGAATGTCTTCTTGGGAGAAATATCTATTCAGGTCCTCTGCCCATTTTTTTAATTGGATTGTTTATTTTTTATTTTTTATTTTTTGAGTTGTATGAGTTCTTTATATATTTTGTATATTAGGCCCTTATCAGAAGCGTTGTTTGCAAATACATTTTCCCATTCAGATGGCTGCCTCTTTGCCTTGTTGACGATTTCTCTGGCTGAGCAGAAGCTTTTTAGTTTGATGTAGTCTCATTCATTTTTTGCTTTTACTTCCCTTGCCTTTGAGGTCAAAGTCATAAAATCCTCAGTCCAAGGTCCATGAGTTTAATTAGTACCTATGTTTTCTTCCATACAATTTATTGTTTCAGTCTCATATTCAAGTCTTTGATTGATTTTGAGTTACTTCTGGTGTATGGTGATAGAAAAATGTCTAGTCTCATTCTTTTGCAGGTGGCTTTCCAATTTTCCCAGCATCATTTATCGAGGAGGTTTTCCTTTCTCCATTGTATGTTTTTGGCTTCTTTCTAGAAAATTATTTGCCCAGTTTAATTCTGGACTCTTGATTCTGTTCCATGGGTCTGTGTGTCTGTTTTTCTGCCTATATCACTGTTTTGGTTACTGACGCTTTGTAGTATAAACTAATGTCAGGCAGAGTAACACCTCTAGCTGTGCTCTTTCCCTTCAGGATTGAAAACAATTTTAACTTTCAGGTATGTTCTTAATATCAGGACAAAGTCCTTCCCTACTTACTGGGCTTTTCCACCCCAAATCTCCATCCCTTCAAAAAAAAGTTTTGCCTATTTTTGTGCATCTTGTTCGGATGAATTTTGAGATCAGCTTGTCACATATCATAGAAAACAAATCTTTTGCAAATTTTGACTGGAATTTCATTGACGTTCACCTTTTTTGAAGGTGACTTCAAAAAAATAACTCCTTTATCACATGGAGCTTTCCCAGTTGGGTACATTTACGCTTTCTTGTTCTTTTGCTTTTATTGCCTTTTGGTATGTCTTCCACTTTTCTTGTTGGAATGATTCCTAGGGAAATTATGATTCCTATTAAAATACCACTTTCTTCATGTCATTTTTTTGTTTAATTCTGATTTACAGAAACGCTGGTTTTTCAACTGGCCTCTTTTCAGATAATGGTTTCTTAGTTGATTATCACAGTTGACAATCATACTGTCTACAAATTTTGTCAACTACTGATATTTAAAAATTCCATTCCGTTTTTTTCTTCTTGTGTTAGAACCTGCAGAACTAGGCTGAGTGGTAGCTGTAAAGGTTAGGTATCCTAACTTGTTCCTAACTTTAATGGGCAAGTGTCTAATATTTTACTAACTACTGCTTGCTCAGGTCTCTCATTAAACACACCCTTATGACATTAAGGGCGGGCAATTCATTCTATTCTTAAGTAGTTAAGAGTCCCTCACACTAAAAGTATTGGGGGCTGATGTTTATCAAATGCTTTTGTACATCTGTAGAGATCATTAATTGATTTTATCCTTGAAGTGGTGTCTGGCATTGTAGCAAGTGTTAATTATATTATTATTAATATAAAATCTCACAACTGTCTACTAACAAATTCCTTCTTTGTATTCCAAGAAAAAACATTATTTGGAAACAGTGAATTATTCTTTCAATACTCTCTTGAATGTGACTTGCTAAAATTTTATTTAAGATTTGTTCATTTACATTGAATAACCTATAACTTTCTCTTTTTTGTATTTTCCTGGGTCAATTTTAGTAATAAAGTTATGCCAGCCTCAGATATTTCCCAGGAGTACTATGTGTATTTTGCATTATGAGTTCAAATTGCAATACAGACTTCTACTCAAAGAATATATAAAAAGAGGAAAAAGCCCCAGCATCCTGATTATTATGGATTAAATGTTTCACTACGAGTAAATGCCACCATTTGTAGGTAGGTTCCAAGATGGCCCATGACGATCCTGGTAAGTTTTAACCTTGCGTGGCCCCTCACTGTAACAGGGATGACTTAGATAACTAAGAAAATACAGAAGTGACAATAGGTGCCTTCTGAGACTTTGTCATAAAGGCACTGCAGGTTCTGCTTGGGTCTCTAGGACTGACTGCTCTAGAGAAAACTGGCCACTAGGATGCAAGGACAATTAAACAGTCATGGGAAAGGGCCATGTGGAGAGAAACTAAGACCTCTCACCAAGAGCCAGAGGAACCTGCCGGCCACGTGGAAGGAAGTGTATACCAACAGCCTGGAAGTGTATTTCCCAGCCCCCAACAAACGTTCGATGACTAAACCCCAGCTGACATGTTTATGCAACCTCATGAGAGACTCTGAGCCACAATCACCCAATCGAGACCTTCCTAAATCCCTAACCCCTAGAAACCATGAAAGATAAACTGTTGGTGGCCATTTTAAACCACTACGTTTTAAGGGTTTTTTTTAAATGTAGCATTAAATAATTAATATACCATTACTGAACTAAAAGGAAGAATATTCGAAGATAAAAGATTAGCTTCCTTGAAAATTATTAACTATCTCTTCTAATTTGTAGAGATGATTTCTGTAAAAGAGTTGGCTAATCAAACTTATGAAGTAGACTACAGTGAAACATATGGTGTGAGTCAAGATAAACTTCACATGCCTTTCCTTTTCACAACGCCCCTGGTTCAAGATATGAGCAGCCAAAAGGCTATAGAGCCATAAGAATAATGTTCTACATGTGCCATTTATGCTCAGGCTTCTTAGCTAAAATCTAAAATATTAGAGAAAATTTTCTACTTAATTTTAATTTCTAAGCACTGCTCATTAGCATCAATGATCTCAAGTGAGTTGAGAAAGAAAAGGCTCGAACCACTAACATTACTAGCAATTGCAATAATGGCTATAGAAAATGAATTTATGTCTTTGTTTATCCCATTATTTTTGCCAGCTCTTTATAAAGGTGGGCTCTGAAAATCAAAGCTAGCATTAGCTTATTTTGCTTAAAATGTATTTCTCCATGAGAGCTGCAGAATAAAACATCCAAGCTGTTAGAGATAATTTAGTTGTACTTCTGCTTGAAAAGGCTTACAATGTTTGAGTAAGGTACTCAATACTTGCTTAATTAATATTCTTGGGACTCAATCACTTCTAACTTGTGCTTGAAAACTAAGGCTAATCCTTCCCTATGACACATCTGGAAGAGCAAAGCCTTTGATTTAGCCACTGACCTAAAACATTCAGGTTTCAAAACATTTCCTTGAGGAATATGACATAAAAATAGTCATCTCTTAAAAGATTCACTCTTTATCTTAAATTTAAACTTAAGAATCACATAATCTCCATTTCAATTCCAACCTACCCATTTAAAAGGATAGGGAGAAAAAAAAAAGATAATAAAAATGTAAGCATATTAAAACAGTTACCTAAGGAAAAGAAAAGATGGTGAAGAAAGAAATCTGGCACTATCAAGATAGTATAAAATTAGCGTTAAGAACAGACACAGAAATCAATGAAACAAATCAGAGTCAGAAACAACCCACACATGTATGGTCAAATGATTTCTTTAATAAACAGGCCAAGATAATTTAAAGGGAGAAGACTATTGCTTTCGACAAATGACGCCAGAATGAATGTCTAAATCAATCTCTGTGTGTGTGTGTGTAAAATAACTCTGAATCCTTACACCTAAACCATACACACAAAAATTAACTTGATATTGATCATAGATCTAAATGTAAAAGCTAAAACTATAAAACTCTTAATCTGGGGTAACCAATACTTTCTTAAGACATCAAAAGCAACACAACACTAAGAAAAAAAGGTCAGTGACAGACTTGTGAGAAAATATTCACAGCACATAGATCTGACAAAGGATTTGTATATAGAATTTATAAAGAGCTTTTAAACAGCTCAATAAAGATATGAACAGGTACTTCACTAAATAAGAAGCATATAAACACATAAAAGATGCTCAACATTGTTAGTCATCAAGGAAAGGCAAATTAATAATATGATAATAATTACACACCAGCTAAAATAGCTAATATTAAAAAGACTGATGGTACTAAATTTTGGAGAGGATGTGTAGCACTGGAACACCCCACTGCCAGCAGTAATGTAAAATGGTGCAATCACTTTGGGACACAGTTTGGCAGTTTCTTAAGAGGTATGGATTAGATAACTGCATTTATATAAAATTCTAGAAAGATACAATGCTGATATAAAGTGGATTACTGGTTGCCTGGGTGGGAAGGAATTGACTGCAAAAGAATACAAAAATATGGAGAGGGGCTAATATTCTATATATTGATTGTGATGGTAGTTACACAGGCGGGTATATCTGCTACAACTCATTAAACTGTGCACATTTTTAAATGGGATGTTTTATTATATAAAACATATTTATATTTTAATAAAGTTTATTTAAAAAACAAACAAAATGTGACCCATAAGTGCACAATGTTTATATAGTTCGACAGCCCAATTTTATGCTCTTTTCTCTAACAGTACTCAAAGAGTACTCAAATCATCATCACCACCGCCACTGCCATCATCGCCGCTACCATCCTCCTCCTCCTCATCATCATCACCGCCACCATCCTCCTCCTCATCATCACCACCATCCTCCTCATCATCACCACCACCATCCTCCTCCTCCTCCTCATCACCACCACCATCCTCCTCCTCCTCCTCACCACCACCATCATCCTCCACTTCCTCCTCCTCATCATCATCATCACCACCATCCTCACCATCCTCCTCTTCCTCAAAAAACAATAACTCTAAAGGTTATTCAAGTAACAGGTGAAAATTAGAAACAACACAATTGGTTAAAATTTATATAACGAATGCATACCTCGAACGTGTATTTTTCTCTATTATTAAAGAGCATTAATATGGTCATCTGGAAAGTGGAAACTTGCAATATGTGCTTCCGTGTATTAGAGCCAGTTACTTGTGCCCCTCCAACACCAACTTCGGATCCATCTTCCTGTTTCATTTTTAAAAAGTATAAACAACATATAATTATCTTTTGATGACTTTAACATTATGTTTGAGAAATAAACACTGCCATGCCCAACCCCACCTTTAAAAACTATATAATTTATTCAGATAGAAAATATAAAAAAATGTGTAGCGTGTATATCTGTGTGTATGTGCACAGTCTTTAGAACTGTCATTTTTAAAAAATCGTGAATACTTTAATATATCTAAAAAGTGAATAAAAAAATCTCTTACATTCACAACTAAAATTATTTTAATGATGGGATAATGGACATAAGACATCATTCCATTACACCGCTCCCAGAAGTAATAGTATTAGGTTTCTTCTTGTGTGACTAATCACAGTAAGAGATCAAATAAAAGCCTGGGATGGGGGTGGGGGAACCTCTGCCACCCTTTAAAGCCTGTTCCTGGCTCTATGATTTAAAAAGTACGAAGTCGAAATTTAAGTGTTCAATAATTAATATATGAATTATGTTTGTAAAACCGACACATGCTTAATAAAACTTCAAAAGATAACATTATTCAGGAAAAAAAAAACCTCTCCATTAAAATAAAAACAAACAATAGCTAAAAGTTGAGTTCTTTGTATAGCTGACCTTCCCACTGAAGTATGTAATAGTTTCGAGCATTATTTACTAAAGGTACTGTAGGGAATAGTTCCCGTTTTAATTAAATATAAAAATTAAAATATACATATAGCCATTTCAATAATTTTTTTTTTTAAATGTGGGGTTTTAAAAAACTGTGGGATATCACTGCGGTTACAGTGATATCATATGATACTAGTAAGATTCTAATTAAAATACAGAATAAAACTGTTATTTGCTGCCTAGCTGACAACTTAAGCATTTTTCTTTAATCTTATGCTAGAAGCTTTTTATTACTTTTCTATTTTTAAGGAAAGTGGGCCAAATTTGAGTTATACTAATCAATGAAAGGTAAATTATTACTCTAAACCTCACAATTTTAGATATAAAAAAGTGATTACTCTTTAAAAACGAAGGCAATTTGTTAGACTAGTGCTAATTTTTAAATGACTTTAGTAACATATACATATTACAAATCTCAAGTGTTAATGTGCCCGGTTTAGATATGAAAGTAAGACTTATAGGAGACTGAGAATTTAAAAAGGGACTCATGGCTTTGTCTATCCTCAAATCAATTTACATTTTATTATTTTATGCGATACTGTCTCAACTCTAATCTTATAAATAAAATGTGTGATTATCTTATTATTCACTCCTTAAGGAAGGCTACTGGTTTAGTCTTTACATTGGAACTGAGGAACAAAAGTTAACAAAGCCAAAGTTCTCCTTTTTATAATATCTGAAACTGGGAAATAAGAGAAATGATTTATCCAGGCCAATAAAAATCACAAATCAGTTCTATTAATTTTAAGTTACTAAATATAAATATGTTCAAACTGTCCATATTTACCTTTTTAACTGGTCCATAAAAGGTGGCATTGAGATCTGCAGAACCCATATGATGCTGGAGTGTGAGCTGTCGACCACTGTGTTTGGCTAAGTAAAACCTTGAGGAAATCAAACCAGATTTTAGAGAATCATATAAAAAACATATTTGAAATTATAAACTACAAGATAACAACCCTTAACAAACATATATGTAAGGGAGAGGTGAAAAGATAAAGGAAATCTTAGGAAGTTCAGTATTTTTACAGAAGGGGAATAAAAAATAAAAACAAAACAAAAAAAGAGGTGGCAGGGAGGAGAGGGAAGAGAGAGGGAGAGAGACACAGAGAGAAAAAGACAGACCTAAGTCACTTAGCTAGATATTAACGATAAAGGTAACATACTAAATAATTTTTACTGGCATTTTGCCCCTGTCTGCTGGTCAGCCGCTGCTACTCATAAGACCACAGCAACCAAATCATCCTAGGCTAGTGGCAGCCATCAACAATAAACATATACTCCTAACCACGCACTAATGCCGAAGAACATTAATAAAATGTTCCTCTGAAAAGAGTTTACATGGTGCATTCTTACCTATTAAAAGCTTAAAATATAAATTCTCCTTTTGAACATGAGGTAAAAAATGGAGTAAATTCAATCTCAATCAGGAATACTACTAATGCTCAAAATTATTTCAGTTTTGGGCAATTATCTGTTCTTAGAAATATAAAGTCTGATCTATGTTTACCTTCTGAATATCTCGAAAGCATGTCTCGGTGCTGGTGGGATGTTGCACTTTGGTGTGGCTGACTGAGTGGGCCAATATCCCGTTGTGAGCACCCGGACTGTGAGATCGACACCACCTAAAGATACCTGTGTAGAGGAAAGAAAGAGATGTTCCCCTTAAATGAGCTAGGATTTGTTAGTCGTTCCTTACAGACACTGCTTTAGGGTCATCAAAGTAGTAGTTCCACATCCAACATCAAGCACAGAAGATACTATGTTCTCAAGGGTAGATCCACTGATGTTTTTCAAATTTTAACTGTCCTGGCAAATATGCAAAATGATTATTTAGGAGGATTAATATTGACCAAAAAATAGTTCTTAGCTATGAACTAAGTATCACTGGTGTCACCGAGAAGTGCAATGTTTTGGCCTGTAAGCTTTAAAAAAATATGTATATTAAGGGGCTATCTAAGTACCATTTTAAGGGAAATTCTCAGCTTTCACCTCAGCTTTTAAGTATTTTGCCAACTTAATGCACAAAATATTTCTATCCCATGCCCATTTCAAGTACACTGATCAAAATACTTTCACATGCAGTTCACATTCTAACCACCTTTGCATAGGACACTGTAGGTCCAGTTCTACATAGTACATGCTCTATAAATATATGAATAATGGTTGACTACCCCTAAAAAATATATGCTAGCACTACTGTCACAAGGTGCTATTTTCTTTTTAAACAAATTAAAATTTTAAGAAAACGATAAAGCGCATCAACAGAAATTCTTAAGGGTGAAATATTATCTTTATTACTGATATTCACAAATGTTCTAAACCATTACTACATTTTTATTGAACCTTAATGATCTAGTGATATAGATTTTTAAAAGGAAGGGATGAATTTATAAATATTGTGAAGTATTCCACACTTGGATTTCTTCACAAATACCTACTAAATGATTACTCTATTTTAAGGAAGGTGCAACCAGAAATCTTAGCTGGTGCAGGAGAGAAAATAATAGCAGAGACTCTCGGATGATGAATGACAGAGGACGCAGAACTGCTGGTTCATCTGTAAGCTGGTGGTGGGGGAGGTGGTGGTGGTGGTCACGACTTGATTCAATCCACTAAAGACAATAGTCTTTTATCTCCTCTCCCACACTGCACATATTTTGCTCCCTAATCTTCAATTCTTTTCTCAAAATGACATTTTTTAAGAGGCCTTCCCTGGTTATAGATTTCCTCTGTATCTTTTATCACCAGCTAAGGTGCTACATGTTTACTTCTCGTCTTTATCATCTGTCTCCCAGGATAGAATGCAAGCTCTGTGATGGCAGGGATTTTTGTCTGTTCTGTTCTCTGTTGTATTCCCAGTGACTAAAACAATGCTTGGGACAGAAAGCACTTAATGAATTATTTGTTAAATGAAACAGAAAAAAAAGAACCTCAAGGAACTATTTTATTACTCTAGTGGTTTGCATCTTCTTGTCCTAACTATTTTAGTAAGATTTTGAAGCCATTCAGCTTATATTGTACAAGACAGGAGTAAGTAAAGAGACAAAGGTTCAGAAAAGTGATGACACACGATTTGATGATATAAAAAACAGAAATATGATAGCTGGTTGGTTTTCCTGCCCCATCCCCACTTTAAAAATAAAAACACAGGAAAAAATGGACAAATACTTAAATTAGCTTCGCCATAATAAGATCTAAATAAAATTTGCCACAAGTATTATTAGAACTGTAAGAAAGTACTTCTAAGACTAAATGGAAGAGTCATTCTCCTGGTACATTTCAACAGGCCAAGCAACTTACAGAGAATCACTTGAGGAATGGAGAGATTTTAAAGGTGCTCAAGGATTTCAGAAAGCTCAAGATTTGTTTTCAGTATTCTGTCACTTTTCATCAAATCTCTCTAATGTAGGTTAGGCACAGGAGGCTTAAAGCCCTTAACATAAACAATTATACATAAAAAAGCCAATAACTGCATGCAAATAATGCCCTTATAGTTAAGAGGAAGCTGCAACTGGATGAGCAGATATATAACTGACACTAGCAGTTCAGTTATTTGATATATGGATACAAACGCCCATTATAAAAGACTACATAAAAACAAAAATTAATGAAGAATTTTACCCCAGTTGCCTGTAGATGTTGCCTGAATTCATCCATAGTTGTGTTTGAGATGCTCATATCCCTAAACATTCCTTCCAGTTTTGATGTGAACTGACATCCACATTCAGTCTGCGGAAGAAAACCAAAATACACACAAAATAAGCAACAAATTTTCTATGAGAAAATGTATAAAAAACAAACTCTTCCATGTTACTGCCACCATTCCTAAATCTTCCCAATAGCTGCTCCATGCTCATGGGTACCAAACTTTAGCATGTTTAAGAATAACTCAAGGACTTTATTTTAAAACACAGATTCCAAGACTCTTTTGGAGACTCTAATAACCTCACTGTAGATAGGGCCCAGAATGCTCGTGTTCTGAACAAGCAGCTCAGGTGATACAGGTACAGGTGGTCAATGGACCACACGTGTGACAGAACTATACAGTAATATTCCCTTTCCTGTTCCCCTTGTACTAATCTTATCCAGATCTCCATGAATGAATCCTGCCACACCAAAAGCAATTCCAGAAAATTATGAATGTCTCAGAACTTCAACAAATGTAAGTATAGCCTGCTCAAAAAACAAAAAAAATCTAGATTTATAGAAATAAATACTTTAAATCAATTAGATATCTCACAATTACATGTTGCTGTTCAATCGTGTGATAAAGCAGCGAGGTACATTCTATCTTGTGCCTTACCTTTAACTTAGATATCATGTTTTTTTCTGAGTCATCAGAAACACTTTTATTTGTAAGAAGTCTTCTTGCCAAATGTTGTTTATAATAACGTTCGAATACATCTTTTTCTTGCATAAACCTAAAAAGGACCATTGCCTTATCCAATATTGTTTCTACTTCTTGTTCTGTAAGCTGTAAAATCAATTAAAAATGATTTAATAATTACAAAATTTTAGTTCTATGAAAATCGTGCCACAGTTCATGTATTGTGTAAAAACGGCAGTGTTTGAGGACAAACAGGAATGCCTGGGTGAGCTGTGTCGGGGGGAGCCGGCATCCAGTGCGAGAGCACGCTTCCTACCCACGTGGCAGCACCACACAGCTTGCCCAGCCTATCCTCGGGCAGCACTGCCCAGGGCCTCAGGAGAGTTCCAGACCCAGAGGGTGGCCACTGAAACGAAGCCATGAAGTACTGCATGGCTGGACTAAAGCAGGACAGAACAGATGCAATAAAATTTTACTCACAAAAAGGAACCGTTGCATAATATTTAGGCAGAAACTTACATAGCCAAAAGACACTTTCAAATGAGCTTATTAAAAATCCAAAATGTACAAATAGAAGGGTGATAACTTGTTGTAATTCAAAGTGCTTAAAAGGCCCCACGCCCTTATCTTTTAAATAAGGGCAAGATAAATATTGTGGCAGATTAAGCTCATATTAAAAAACAGGAAAGACTAAACAAATGTGTCTTTTCTATTGTGTCCTTGGTGATCTTTCGTTTCTTTGTGAAAGCTCCCTGTAAAACCTGTGGCCATTTGTTGCTTTGCCGTTTAGTCTCACAAATTCCAAGATTAAGTAAAAAAGACCAATTTATGTGTAATCACAATATGCTAAATTGATTTTCTATGCTACGGTGAGTTTCTAGGATCCCAGATAATATATAATAAAAGCTTGAAATTGAGCTTCAGAATATGCTTTTAAATGACTTTCTGATAGTTATTCTAGTTCATGGCTTCCAATTCTTGGCTTCCACATAGCACTAAATACGTACACCCCAGAAGCAGACGAGAGCTCCAAGATTCCGTGCTAGGAAAGACTGTTTTCTAGTTCCTTACGATCTCTATAGCATATCAAATCTTCACAGTCTAAAGACTGTTTAACAACAACTATCATTGTGTAGTTTTTGTTTTTGATGCTAATGACACATTAAGTGAAATGTCAAAGTACCTCTGGCCACTCACATGTCTTGAACAATCCTTTTCACAGACCACAGCACATATTTAAGCACAGCAAAGGGCTATGTTTATTTTTGTATCTATAAAATTCCCCAATTTCATATTTGATTTCCTCCTTTGATATACAATTTTTTTATCTGCAAATAAAATTTAATGAATTTTCAAATGCATTATACTTACCCCTTTTACTCCCTTTTTCAGCTTATCATCAATAAATAACGAGAGGTATTCAGGGGACCTGGAGTTGAGGTTGAGAAAATACTCAAAGTCACCCGCGATAGTTTGTTTAAAGAGCCGGTCATTGTTGAACGATTCCTGGAGGAAGCGATCAAACCTACTCTTCAGGTCCAATAAGCCCTTCCAAACAAAAACAGAGACATTTAAGGTAGACTGCAATTTTTCTATAAACAAGACACACATGAACCTGTACGCTTATTTTAACTTTGCTGGTAATAAATGTGTGCATTTAGTGTTAAAGTTTACAAATTCTGTATTATCCTTTTCAAGCCCATGTCCAAGCTGTTATTAAAAATGACAGTGATGACAAGTCCTATCTTCCCTTCACGTGCTGTTCTACTGAAGAGAAACCTAAGCGCCCCTTCCCTGGTTCTCCTCACAGTCCTCCTCTCTCTGGACTTAATGGGCAAGCCTGAGAAAAATCAGCTTTAAAAATGTACCAACAAAGCTCATTACTTATATTAAGACATGGCAAATCTGGAACATAAAATATAATATTACTTGAAAGCAAAACATTTTGAAACGAAAAGTATTTAACACTTGGTTTGTTAACACACTAAGGCATATGAACACTCAAGACATACAAAAAAGTAGAAAGGATAATTTTTATTCCTCAGACTATTTAAACAAGGTCTTCGCCAAACAGATTAATAAATAAATGCAAAGCAGTAACTCAGTCTGGCTCTCTGATACAAATATACATACTTGAAAAATTCTAAAGTATTTTAGGATATCAGTTTGTCACTGGGACAATAAAAAGTACGTAATACATGGCTTAGTACAAGTGACCTTTGCAGCACTGTCAACATTACTTTGTCATATACTGAAAAGAGAATCCTCTGTATCGGTTTACCTGGATATAGTCAACGGGATTCTTTCCTTCACCTTCCTCAGAAACAAGGGCTTTGCCCTGCTCCCTCAAGTAGGAACTCATGCACTCACACATCGTTTTCAAACCATTTGGCACGCGACTAAACAACTTGTACATGCAGGCAAGGTCTGCAATCAGAAAGAGCACACGAATCGACTACATTAAACATTAAGACAAAAATGTAAATCTCTTCATGATGATTTGTGATATTTAAAGAAACTTATTTCTTCATTATAACCACTTGTGGACATAAAATCTAAAAAACCCAGCAAAATTAAAAAAAAAATCATCTAGTTCATGGTTTATTATCACAATTTATAAATTTTCCGATGAGATGCTTTGAAAGCATCAAAATAATGTCTCAGCAATCTGAATTTACATGAAGATGCCCAAACAGCATAGTAAAGCCACAAAAAACGAAAACCACAGTTTTGAGTTTCTGCATAATTTATCCCATAAAACAGCAGTTTCTAAATCAGGAAAAATTTTTTCTATAAAGCATCAAATAGAAAATATTTTAGACTTGTGGACCACATGGTCTCTGTTGCTACTCAATTTTGCCATTCTAGCAATAAAAAAGCCACAGGTAATATATAAGTATGTGGGCATGACTGTGTTCCAATAAAACTTTTTTTATAGACATAGAAATCTAAAATTAATATAATTTCATATAAAATGAAATATTACTTTTTTTGACTTTTTCCAATCACAGTGGTGGTAGGCCGTATCTGAGAAATAGGCTATAATTTGCCTGCCCTGGTTTATATTTTTACCAGCAATTTAGATCCTAAAACTAAAGTTGTATATATTTAAAAAATACTTAGAAACAAATTTTACACGCACAAAAATTGGTTTTAATGACTTACAAAAACAAATTTCATTTATAAATATGTTTTCATCATTAATATATGTTCAAAGTAATCTACACACAACAAAGATAATAATTTCTCACATTTGGTGTAAATTACAACCAAATTCCCCATGTTAAAAACAAGTTTTACAAATGCAACAGCAATTTATGGACATATGCTAGAGTAAATCTGGCATATCAAATACCTCTAACAAGATAGTTCTCAACTTATCTAATTTGTTACCATGTTGCCATAATTTTCTTAATTATATGCTGTAATTTTGCTTATATGTTGTAATTTACAATTGTATGTAAATTAACACAATTTCATTAATTTCACTGTATATAAATATGGTATAGTGGAGAATGTGAAAGAATGAAAAATATTTGGCATTCAAAAAATTAAATGTCATTATTTCTGCATACACTTACTAAAGCAATAAAATGAGATACCACTTGAAATTAATTTCATAGTACTAACTGTACTGAATAATCAATGCCAATTAATTCATCCTCCATTTATGGTGGGAAAACCGTGATAATTTATGAGACATTTGGCTTCATCATGGGGAAGCTGTGCCTGACCTATTCTCGACATACTGCTCAAGAGCAAGGCCTAGCAAAATTAGAACATTTTGCAATTAGATTTCTAGAGGAAAAGTCAGGAAAACTGAAGCCAGGATTTTACAATACAGGATCACAGATAGCTGCTTATTACCTGCTGAACACATTAAGAGCTAACCAGAGAACGATGGTAACTAGAGAACGATGGTAAGCAGCTATTCTGATGTTTCTTCACTTGCGTACTTATTAAGCACTTGCCATGTGTGTCAGGCATACTGAGCGCCTTTAGCATGTCCTACAACCTCTCCTCCAAACGTTTCACAGCCCTTACTCTCTACTCCCTCCCCACATCAAGGCAGGCATGAAAACACTAACTCAATAGCTAAACAGTGCATTAGAAAATTTATGGATTCTCATTTTGCTTATGTAGAGAAAAATGCTTTTTATGAAAAAGTCCGAATCTGCCAGGGCCCATTTGGATCAGAAGTCATCAAACTGTAGTCCATGGACCAAATACAAATACACTGTCTGTTTTTGTACAACTCATAAACTGATAATGGTTTTCACACTTTTAAATTAAAAAAAATCAACTGAAGTTTTATAAAAAGTCACGCTTATTCATTTGTTATTCTCTATGCCTACTTTCTCACTATTACAGTAGGGATGGGTAGTTTACTACATGCCCCACGCACCTAAGATCTTTTCTATCTACCTCTTTACATAAAAAAGTTTGCTAACCCCTGACTCAGATCTTAGACATTCAGGAGTAGTGTTTTTTTAATTTTATTTTATTATTAGTTTCAAGTGTATGGTACATTGGTTAAGACATTTAGATAGTTTATAAAACAATCCCCCAATTGCTCCTTCTCTCCTCTGGTTCTCAACCTAGCCATTCATTAATGACAACTGCATTCCTTATGCTGTGCTCCCCATCTCCATGACCATCTATCAACTACTAATTTGTACTTTTTTATCCAATCACCCCTTTCTCCCAGCCCCCTAAGCCTCCTCCCCTCTGGCCATGACCAGACTGTCCTCTATATCTGTGAGTCTGTTTTTGATTAGTTTGTTCTTTTTGCTCTTTAGATTCCACATATAAGTGAAATCATGGTATGTATCTTTCTCTGACTTATTTTACTCAGCATAATGACCTCTAGGTCTATCCATGTCATTGCAAATGGTAGGATTTAATTTTTTTTTAATGGCCGAGTAATACTCCACTGTATATATGAATCATAACTTTTTTATCTGATCGTCTATTGATGGGCATTTTAGTTGCTTCCAAATCTTGGCTCTTTTGCTGCCTTGAACTCAGGGATGCATAGATCTTCACGAATTATTGTTCTGGTTTTCTTTGGCTAAATATTCAGAAGTGTAATTGCTGGGTCATAGGTATGTTTCAGAAAACATGACAAATATACCTAAAAGTGATTTTTTAAAAAACTTTGACAGAAAAGGCTTTCTAGAATGGTCTTTTAAAATAATCACTTTCTCTAGTTTAATAAAAACAACAAATTTTCATACGACTTTTCAAGAATTGGTCACATGTATAGAAATATAACCATTTCAAAACACAGAGCAAGGATTCTATTAGTGGCAGCATAGAACAGCCTCTCTTCCCACCAGCCTTCCTTTCCCTTCTCTTCCATATACTCCACTCTTTAAACTTACTCACTTAAAAAGGTTTTTTTCATCCTCTATCTACATCATGACCCCAATGGGCAATATGTATTTCTTTTGCAAGAAGTGGCTTGCTAAGACTTCACCTAAGAAGCAGAATAGCAAGAGTACCGTGTTTATTTTTTAATACCAAGTCAGTGATTTATTAAGTCATAATTTTAAAGTAAAACTTTAGAAATTAAGAATGAGGACAAATGACTGTTCTTTCACTTATTTCTTCTATGGTACTTATCACAAAATATTGTTTTCAAGAAAATAAAGGTAAAAAGCCAAAATGAATAAATGCTATAGTTGTTTCACGAAATGTTTACTTTTATGCAATTTTCCTTTGCTTTTTTCAGTCTGTAACTTCAGAGTTCCCAAAAAGAATCAACAAAATTATCTAAATATGTCAACATGGAAGACACCTACTTTTGCTTTTTCAGAACCCTTATCATCACAATTAACTCCCACAAGAAAGTCTACAAAAACTTAAGATTGGAACTTCAGATTTTAAAAGAATCACAAAAACTACAGGACAGTATGTGGGAAAGGAAAGAGCCTAAACACTCTCATATATATATATATAAAATCAAAGTACAGGAATAGATGAGAAGTTTGTTGGCCTCGCCAATATTACCTGCATCTTCCAGATTAATGAAAACACAAAGTGAGGAGACTTTAAGATGAAAGATAGGAAAAAAGCTACATTTCACTAGAAAAACCTATTATCCTCATTAGTAAATATCAAGCTTTACCATTAAATCCTGTCAAAGTAATAGGTGAAAATGAATGATACAACTTTTTGAAAACTGACATCCATAATCTATTTTAATTACAGAAAAATAAAAGTATTACTGAGAACTTGGTAGAACTGTAAGGATTTAATTTTTTTTCAATTGCTAGCACTTACCTTCTGTCTTTCCATTTTTCAACATATGTACTAGTCCAGAATTCTCCATTTCTACTATAGTTTTCATGTGCTTAGAAATGAGTTCCCTCTCAACCACCTTTACAATTGGCTCTTCAGTTGATTTGTCAAGGCAGTGCATCACCCGTTCTATTTCTTCATTAATTCTAGCTTCTACTTTCTTTATATATACCGAAGCACTGTTTTCTGCTAAAAACTTCTGGCTTTCCATCTGCAAATAGGAAGCATGATTTTTTTCAGCACAGAGGCAAAACGTGTTTCTACTTTTAACTGCATTTCTATAGTGTTGATCATAAACCAAACTAAGTATCATAAGCACTATTAACATTTTACATAGTTTGTTAAACACATATATCCTTAAAAGCTTTACTTACGTAAATCCAAATTATTATATTATCCTTAAGCAGTGTTTTTCAAACTTTGCCAATGTATTCCAAATAGCAGAAAAATTAAGCACATGCCATAATGAAGCACTGACCCCAAGTAACAGTAGGAAATTCTTCTTTGATTTGTTTTAACATGAAATTATGCCTTACATATGTTTATATAGTTTTGCTGGCATACTGCTAGTTACTGAAGTCCTCCTGCCACCCCCTCCCAGTCTTAAGAGTATATACTCTGAAGTTGGAGAAACAGAGCTTTTAAGTAACTATTAATCTTGTTTGCTAACATCAGCCTTATAGAAGTCCCCCTAAATTATAAATTTTAACTCAATTGATTTTAACGTATTTGATAGCAGGATTAATGAATATATCTAAGAATTACATAGCAGAAGACACACTGATAGAAACGATGTACAAGTTTATTAACATTTCCTACTTTTTTAACAAAAGGTAGTTTTAATCCTTGAAAATAATCAAATTTCTAAGAATAAATATTAACAAACCAAACAAATATCTTGGTGAGACCATCTCTCCACTCACTATCAGAAATAGTATATATTATATATATAAATACACACACACGCACATATACGTAACGTCACTGAAATCTTGACAATTAATGTTCTATTGGTATTTCTACACTGTAATGAAGGAAATTAAAACGAATGCAAAGGTCAAAGATATTGTCAAAAATATCTAGAATTAGTTGCTGTATTATTAGAAAATAAAGACTGTTTCCTACATTATAGAATTAATAGTTCATAAAGCATAGTCCAGGCTCACCAATGCAGGCCACAAAGGTCTTCCTGATGGGCTATAAACTAATTAAAAAAAAAAAAAAAAAAGAAGCAAGTCCATTCTTTGTTTCTTTATGGGTAAATGACACCAAAATTCACCGAGTTCCATTTTCATATTTATGCAATGGCTCTAATGAATGACCTACTGATTATCAAGAGTTATTATAATTTTGTATATTATTTTTTAAAAAGCATATTACTGCAGTAAAAACTTAAAATTAAAATTCAACAAAGTCTGTTTTGGCAACAGCACAAAGCTCCTACTATAAAGTGCTCAGACAGTTACACCCTGGTATTACTACTATCTTATCAATAACTGTCTTACATTCCTCACGATACTCAGTTACTGTTATTACCATTTCATTAAGTGAAGCTTCACTTTTAGCAATTTAGTTGGTTTTGAGTTGTATATTACTGCTGCAAATCTGTATCATTTGTACTTACTGACCTACACTTTCCTAATTATCAGTCTTTAAGATATATATGCATTATGGGACCATGCATATTCCCCCATTTATTCTACTGGTAACTTATATTACCAAAAGCCTGACAAGTGAGACTTCATTGGTGATGCATCGCCTGTGAATTTATGGTAAATAATTTGTAACATGTAAATGTAATAAAATGTTAGTTATTCTAAGTTTATATGTTTTACAACATATAAATCAAAAAATAATGTGTATAAATCCAAACTTTCAATTTGTTTTCAATGAGTTCCTTCACTGCAATGTGAGGTAGGTATGCTGAAGGGTATTTTTTGCATGCTCTTCCCCAAAGGCCTCAGTAAAAAAAGGTCAAAAGGTTCAAATTAGTAACTACATTCAGTAACGTTAAGAATATCTTAAAAGAGTACTTATTTATCTCTTCACTAATTACCTGAAAAAATTCTGCAGACATTTCCAAAAAAGGAGCCTCAAAATCTTCTTCATAAACTGATCGTCCTTCAAGACCTAAAATCATTAACATCTGGCAAGCATTTCTTATGGCGCCTCTGTCAAAAGAAGTTAAACCACTTGATAATCAAATTACATTAAAAATTCATGTAAAAATACAACAGAAGTAGCTAGAGTTTCAGAACATTTTTATCATTTTTATCAAAGTGACTAATCTCCCAGAAGCAGCTCATTTATAACACAGAGATTTAAAGTAATTTTAATTGGGAAGCATATCTTGACTGCACAGCTATTTATCTCAAGCTATTCTCATGCTGTAATAACTTAAAAATCTCAAAGAAATATGTTTAAGAGGTCTATTTCTATGTGTTTAAACACACACACACAATAAAAAGGCTGCTTATCAGCAAGCAGGAAGGAGGCTACCTTGCTTCACTAACATAGCTATAATTACTCCTGAGCAATATTATTTTTTTGTACCAAATGGCTTTTGGACAACCCTGACCAAGCACCAAAGCTGAAATAAACAGAACTTTATAAGTCTTCATCTAGCAGCTGTTTTGAATACAGAGAAGCAGAGAAAGCAGTCTTGCATGTTTTAAGCCACTCTGGCTACAGCTGCACAAAAATAGTAATTGTCGTCACGTTATAAAGGGGGAAAGACAGAGGGGTACAGCAGTTCTCAATCATTTTAGACTATGTTCAATATTTTTCTTCACATATTTTAAGAATGAAGGCTAGCTAAAACCCTTAAAGATGAAGAAACAAAAATGTTATCACACGTTAGAAAAATAAAACGCCAGCATAAATCAAATACATAAAAAATCGAATCGAAAGACTAATGGCGAATTCGCTTTGTAAAAGTATACTAAAATAAAGCTTAAGATGATCTCATAAAAATAGAAGTGTGCTTTTAAAATCTAGAAGACTTTATTAACTATGATACAGGTTTTTTGTTCATAATATGCTAGACAATCAAGCGTAATTTAATAAAATTTTGACGGTAAATCTATTCTCAGAATTTAACTGCTAAAAAGCAAAACCCAAAGAGTAAAAAAGAGGATTGTACCGGTCTACAACTTCTCCTTTCCGCTCTCTTGCGATCATATCCAATAACGTTTGTCGTAGATGATCCCTAATACACCCATAACGTACAACTTGATCTCGAAAAATAATTAATCCCAAATTGTAGACATTCTCCACATTATTTTGTTGTACATATACACGGTCCTACAGTTAAAACAAAATCACAGAAACATGAGTACAACTCTTGCAGACATAAAAATAATCACTGTGAGCTACAACAGTAAAGGAAATAAAATTCCAAAAGCAGTCAATTTCTCAGGAGGGGAACACTTCGAACTACCTTAAGCAACATGGAGTTAGAGTTCTACTATAATAGTAAGTCTTTATAATTTATAATTGTTACTGAAATGAATAATGGCTATAGATGATTGCCTGTTAGCCCTAAGAAAAAGTGGGGGGGGGGGAGCAAGCACCATATTCAGGGAGGGGCAAGAGGAGAGAGGTAGACAGTAAGGCAGGCAGATGGGCCTTTCTCCCCAAAGCCATACCATGTCAGCATGGTTCTTACTTCTTTAAGTATTGTACCTGAAGATCATACTTATGAAATAAAACTGAGAGCTGAATGAAATACCGATCCAAAAGATTTAAGTTAATTGCTTACTGGTAAATAATAAAGGCTCTAATGCTTATAACAGAGCAGCATTAAATATAACTAAAATAACTCCAGTTACTGTCATTTCAAACTGAATACTGGTAGTCATCTTATTATCAAGTTCTTACCAACATGATTACAGGCATCTCACTTTATAGAGCACAGACAATCCAGATTATTGGCTATAAAAGTCCTATTTTATACATCATTTAAAATCCATATTTATACTAAAACATATTAAAATAAAACTACTGTTTCATTCACAAAAGGATTAGTAACCGAATTCCTTTCTGTTCTTAACCAGGATCTCTCTGGCTTTGGTGGGTCTGTGAATTTCCTAAAATTATAAAATTATTGTCTTTGTTCATACATAAGTATTTTGGAAACGAAGTTCAGAACTTACACCAGGTTCTTAAAGGCATCTGTAATCCAAAAACAGAAGAACCACTGCAAACTGTGATCTTTGAACTTTTAACAGGAACACTGTCATGACAAGCAACATCAAACCAAGCTACAAGGTGAAAGCAAACGGTAGTTCTACAATATTAGCAACACAACTACAATAGTATTGATCAACCTTCCAATCAATTTTAAATAAATTCTCCATGAGAACACTCTCTTCATGGTATCATCCCTCCAACCTCTTTCATTGATCTTACACAACGGTACACACCTAGTGGCCATAAGGAAAGCTGCTCTTTTAGTAGCATCTTTGGTGCTCACATTTTTCAAATCCTGACGTCAACTTTATGAATTTAAAATTTTCACTGATGACTTCTCTGACAAGTTCTTGGGATTCCACGCTTTCATCCTCAAGATCTTAAATTCCAAGAACCCCCCCGACCACAGCCCCCCTCCTTTTTGGTGGCTCTCACTATTTCATTCATACTAAAGCTACTCTTCACTCTCACGACCTTCAAAGCCCATCCCTCTCCTATTGTCTAGATTCTGGCTCACTTTCCAGCATAAAACAAGATGTACTTAATATAAACTAGCATAAACCTAATCGTTTAAAAAGCAACAGGAATCCTTTTCATTATGAAAATAATCACTTTAATTACTGCATAAATTATTTGCAAATTTGATTTTACAGTTTTGAATATAAATTTCTGTTAAGTAAAAGCACCATATACAAAATCACTCTTATCCAATTGGTCAAAACCAGTAACTGGTTCATTAAAGAAATGTTTGATAAAAGAGAAATTATTAAATACATACATACATACTTGCATCTTAGACATCTTAATTTAAAACATAAAAATGTTCATTGAGATATCAAAGACTTTTTCTTTGAACATAAGTCCTATATATTGGGGTCTCTCTTATATACACTCATACGTAATAAATTGTCTAACATTTCTCCTTTCTGTTGAAGATGAACCATGAACTGGAGACATCTGTGAAGCAATCTGAATGTAAAATCCTTTTAGAGTTTTATAATTTCCACTCCACACCAATTAAAGGAATGTTTAATAATTTGCCTTTCTCAAGTCTTTCCAAAATATTTGATCCAGTTAGCCAAAGAATAAAGTCTATCGTTTTTCACACCATTTTATTGGTTTATACAATAGTAAATTATATAATAATAATAAGTACAACTGGCATAAATAGGTTTGAAAACAGGGACAAAATAGAGGAGATAGACTAGAAAGCAGCTGAATAGCATGAGAGAACTTTATCAGGCTAGAGCCAGTCAGTCATAGCAAAAGAGAAAGTACTAGTAATTCCGGCAAGTGCTGTAAGTTTTAACTGTACTACATGCTATGGGACATGAAGCAATCCTTGTAGGGGATATACACATACACACAGGGTAACAGCAAGTTTAACATATTACTAAGATACTAACCTCTTAAGAACCAAATGTTCTTAATTTAGGCTGAGAGTAAAGTCAGATTTTATTATTTTTGGTAAAAGGTTATTACCTATAAGAATTATAAAACAAAAGGCACATACAATATAATCTTTAAAGTAAATTGAGAGTGAAAATTTTTTAATGTTCCCCTCTTTTTGGTTTTACTGCAGTATAATTTATATGCCATAAAAGTCAATCATTTTAAGAGTACAGTTCAATATTTTATAGTAAATTTCTATAATTGTTTGAATTATATTGAATTATATATAATTGCCACAATCCAGTCCTAGACTATTTCTATCACCCCATTCCCTGAAAAATCCTTCAATCCTGTTTGCAGTCAAACCCCACTTCTAGGATCCCTGCTTTCTCTTTCCATTGATTTCTTTTTCTAAACATTTCATATAATTGGAATCATGTCAAAGGTGATCTTTTGTGTCTGACTTTTTCACTAGCATAAAGCTGCTAAGGTTCATTAATGTTATAACCTGTATCAGTATTTCATTTCGTGTTAGTGTTGACTAGTACCCCACTGTATGCATATGCCACATTTAGTTTATTCACTCATCAGCTGAAGGATATTTCAAGGCTGTTACCAGGTTTTGTCTGCTATGAACATTTGGGTACAATTCTTTTTTGTGGACGTATGCTTTCTTTTTTCTTGGACAGATTTCTAGTAGAAGTAGTGGGTCATATAAAAATAGCCATACTGGTCTACGGCCATGCCACCCTGAACAAATCCCATCTCGTTTGATCTTGGAAGCTAAGCAGGGTCGGGCCTGGTTGGTACTTGGATGGTAGACCACCTAAGAAGACTGGGTGCTGTAGGCATAAAAAAAAAAATAACAAAAATAGCTAAACTGTTTTTCCTAAAGTGGATGTATCATTTACATTAAATTTTTGAATACGAAAATACCAGATGTGGAGTTAGAAATTCTTCATATGATCTCTGGCTCTGACTGTGTGACCATGAGTAAAGTTATTAACCACTTGGTCCTGGGTAACACAAAGGGCTGGTAAAGATAATCTCTAAACTCTAATATGAGTTCCTATGAAGCTTACCTCTCTGATCAAAAATCACCGTGTACTAGGGATCAAGATACATTTCACTATTACTTCTTCCCTTTGTATTTGCTATCAGTCTCCACTGGCCTGGGTTTCCCTCTTCCCTTTCCTTAAAGAGAGTGATGTTATCACTACTTAAGTAGGTAAATATACAACCTTATGGCCAAAACATCTGCTATCTCAAACCCTCTGGCAAAAAGACAGACAAGGGGTCAGGTGCAGGTGAGGAATTCCTCTGGTGTATGCATAGCCTATGGGGGAGAAACTACGCTTCAGCACAGGAAGCCAGCTGTGACTGAACACAGGGCTGGAGTGTTGGAGCAGAGCATAAAACACTGAAGTCTATGGAAGGTGACTGTGGAGAAGGGAAATACAGATGCTGTAGCATGAGAGCAAAACCTTTATCTTTTAATGTAAGACTGTCAAGGTGTATAAAATGATTATAATTAAATGACATATATTAAGAAAACCTGTTAACCCTGAAATAGGATTAGAGATACCAGGGAGCTCATAAATGGAGAAGCGAAAACCTGCCAACTTAAGTGTGGCTATTTAAATTAGTAATATGACAGTGACTTTTATTAAATGTTTGGTATGTTATGATTAATTACTATCAAGCAAAACAAAAGTTACACATGCATATACATCTAAGTGTTTATGTGTGCACACGTTAAACAGAAATGTACACACACATTCACAATAAACTTGTGACCGCACATGACATATATGCAAATATTTGCTACATGAACATGCTGAATCTTCTGTTTATTGCTAACTAGCACTGTCAGAAGGGATTCAGCCTGTGGGTACAAAATAGCATTTTCCTAACAGATTCTAATGTGAATCTCTGTTAAAAAATAACAGGCTGATTTTATGTAATACAGTATTAACATAGCTCTAATCATTTAAGTCACTGTAGGACTTCTATTTTGTATATGTTTCTATGTTAATGTTTAATTTAAAAAAAGATCTATTTAAAATCCCAGCTCTAGTTAACCTTCAACTAGATTAAAAATAAATACAATCAAAGTACGAAAAAGATAAAATCATCCCCAAAGAGAAAATTCATATTAAACAATAATCTAAAAATAACATTTTAATCTCAGGCTTTTTGACCAAAATGTACTTTGTATGAATCCGACATTAGTCATTTATCTATTGAAAAGAGCTTAGCAAAGATAGAAAGTTGGTGGCTGCTTCTATTTGCATTTTAAGCCAAAATGCAGACATTTTAAATATAAAATGTTCTAAAAAACACGTTTGAAAGCCTGCTGTCTAAGTCAAATATTAGATTTACTAAAGGGATGTGAGTTTCACCACCAAAGAGATAAGCTACATTTTAAATCTCTAAATTTATGGTTCTTTCTCAGGAGTTGCTACTCCCAGGCCAAGCAAACCTAAAGTGGGCAAGAACCCTCACAAGCTGGACAAACCAGGTGGTGAGAAGGAGCAGGACCATTTCATTGTCCCTGTTTTCAGAGAGCTGGGGAAAAGTCAGCTGCTTTTGCATCTGACTTCATTTGTACAGTTAGCATGAGAAACCAACTGTAAGTACTTCATCTGTAATACAACACCTACCTCACAATTCTATTCCACTTATTTCCACTTCTATTCTTGAAACCATGCTTTTATAAAATCAACTTCCCTGCCAAGAACAGTTATAAGAGCCAGATAACAAATAAAAAAGTACCACCTGTTTAAAAGCATCAACTAGGACAAGTAGGTCTCTAGGAGTTGAGGTAGAGAGAGTTGCAGTCTTTCTTCTTCTGCTACAAAAGAAAAGGGAAGCTCAACCAGCTGATCTCCATGGAAAACCCCTCCTGCAAATACTCATCATCTAGGGCTCTTCACATTCTCAGCAGACAAAAGGACATCAGCCCACAAGGTGCTTGGCCCTATAAGGCCACAGATATTATGACTCCCACCATGTCTTGGAAAAGATTTGCCTTTTCCCCTTAACTGATGGCTTCACTAAGGTACCTAACCCACCAAGATTCCTAAATATTTAACTAATGCATAAGAGATCAAAGTGAGCATGCAAAAGTATTCTTAGAGGTGTTCAGATGCACTATGCAAAAATACAAATCATCTAATAGCTAAACCTGTGCAAAGTCAAAGAGTGATTTTCTAAGTGAGCTAAACAGCTTCATTCTTCAGGGAATGGTATTAAAACAAAGCAAAATAAAACAAAAAATTGTTAATGAAGTGCAAAAGGTAACTTAACTCTTATTACTTAATTTATTTACAAAAATGACTCAACAAATATTTTAACCAACAGTGATATCATAAAAAAGCAAACCAGGATAAACAGGTATTGGGCACAGAAAGCAACAACAGTGCACCCAAGGAAAGAAATAAATTATAGGTCTTCTGCACTATGACTCATACCTAGTGTCTTATTTGAACACTGTTTTCTTGCAAAATTAAACAGATATTTGGTATGAAATGCTAATGGGTCACATTCAATTCTGAAAATTTAGTACTACAAATATAAATACAACAGTCCTTTGTCTTCATTATAAAGTTTAAGGGAATTGTTGATAAAATTTTTGCTTCAAGTAACAGTAGTTCACTACTTTCTATAATACCACTAATGAACCAAGGGCAGTTGTGGATTAGTAATTCATCTACACTCCACTGCCTGGTCTCACTGTAAGTCACTGTAGCTATTTATTTTGGCAAAGACTACCGTTAAAATTGTAGTGAATAGCTCTGAAATTTGGTTTATCAAGCAAACTGTAAAGCTCGTTAATCAAACTCTAAAATAATACTTTCAGTTTCTTGTCCTTACAGCAAGAAGATCTGTAACTATGGTTTGTTTAAAAAAAAAATATGTGTGTGTGTGTGTATATCTATCTATCTATCTATCTATCTATCTATCTATCTATCTATCTATGAAAAGAGGAATGTAAACAGCATTAAAAATCTTTATATTGAACATCTGTCCTGTTTGTAAACTAGAGATAAGCCCTAAAAAGTTCAAGTCATTTTTTTTTAAACAAACAAGCAAATAACTATGTAACAGGTAGCTCCTGTCTGTTAGAACATGTTTGAACCTGCTTTCCCAAGCTTAATCACTAGGCAATCTTCTATCAACAAGTAATAAATTTAAGTATTTTCGAACAGAGTTCCCTTTCCAAACATGAAGTCAACATGACTTAAGAAGGCTTAACACAATGAAAATAGAAATAGAAAATTTAAAAACATCAAACACACACACACACAGAAACATTTCTACTACAAAATTATAGTAGAGAGAAAAAATCTAATTAGATCAAAATGTAAAGAACTGTTCCAATATTTTCCACAATGGTAATGCCTGACTACATTGCTGAAAGGGCACTGTAAGATATGAAATATAAATTGTACAGAAAGAGTAAAATTTCTGGATTTAACAATATCACTGGTAAAGTGAATGAAAAAGTACCGAATATGCTGTCAAAAAACCTGGTTTGAAAACAGCTCCACAACTAAAGCTCAAAGTTTTCATCACATAAAATGAGCCCCAAATCTCTCTCGGGCCTCTGAAAGTTTTATAAACATTGTAGCTGTACAAAATTCTACTTCAAAATATCTTTTCATTTATTTTAAGAACTGTAGCCTAGGGCATCTGACAAATCAAAACTTTAGTTACGTTTCTCTAAAGCTGTGTAAACTGCACCAAATCATAAAATAAAAGCATTGTTCCCTACTCCAAAATTTAATGATCTCATGGTAGGGAAAACCCAACCACACTAGAAAAGCGTCCCCAGCAGAAGCACGGGAGTAATCGCCCTCGAGACGTGTAGGATGAGAGACCGTGTAGGGGAAGCGACAGCATGTGGTGGCGAGAGTGCCAACTCAGAGGCCAATTCAGAGGTGGCTTCGATCCACTCTGGTTCACTAGGTGCGCCTTCAACATCCGCGTCAGCTTCTCATTCGTAAAATACCATCTACCTCGAGACACTACTCCAGGTTATTTCCACTCTGAGGCTAAAAGAACAGCTTTTACCAACTTCTCTGGCAAGAACAACCATACAAACTGGATGAAAATAAAAAGCTATCACCTCACGACCATCAAGATAGCTAGCCATCATCACAGCAAACAAACAAACTCAAAAACCCACACGAGAAAATGACATGTGTTGGTGAGGATATAGAGAAACTGGAACTCCTAAGCAAAGCAGAGTCTTTGAGAAATACTTGTAAGACCAAGTTCATAGCTGCATTATTCAAAATAGCCAAAAGGTAAAAGCAACCCAAGTGTCCACTGACATAAATGGATAAACAAAATGTGTTACATACATACAGTAGATTATTCAGCATTAAAAATTAAAGAAATCCTGACACATGCCACAGCACAGATGAACTCTGAGTCACAAAAGGACAAATACTGTATGATTCCACTTACATAAGTTCTCTAGAGTGGTCAGATTCATAGACAGGAAGTACAATGGTGGTGAGCAGGGGATGGAGGGAAGAGGGAATGGGGAGTTACTGTTTAATGGGTACAGAGTTTTAGCTTTGCAAGATCAAAGGTCTGGAAATGAATGACGGTGATGGGTACCCAACAGTATGAATATTGCTGAATTGTACACTTAAAATGGCCAAGATAGGAGATTTTATACCATGTGTATTTTACAATAATTTTAAGAAACCAAACAAATGCTGACTATTTGAAAAGGAGAGAAATGCAAAAAAGCAGACATTCTCATACAATTTTCATTGAGATGTTTACTGACATGTTACTTAAGCATGGGTGAGACATCAGAGCGCCAGCACTGGGAAGCAAAAATGCTGAACAGTTGAGACTGTTGGCCGACTTGCAGTAGTGAGGAGACAAAACTTAGAATTCATGACACAGCAACGTGGAGAGCAAATTGGTAAAGACCTCAGGCTGAGACCCCAGAAAGGCTATTTCCTGTGAGTGAAGATATGCCCTGGAAACAAAGGCATACTAAAAATAGACCGAACTTAACACAGCCTAAAAGTGGGTTTCAACTAAATCCCAGAGATTTGCCCATACTGTGCTTGCCTGCTAGAAGAAAATGACATTTCTTCTGAAGGAACATAATCTCATCCACACTTTCCATACACGGAGTTGGTAAAATGACTAGGTTTGTCTCCCCAACAAAATATCCTAAGATCAAATGTTTGAAAACCAAGGGGGAAAAAAACCCAGGAAGTCGAAATATTCTAAGACTCTTTGACTATCCAGGAAATGGTTAAAAACAAAACCAAACCAATATAAACTACAAGTCAAGGATTAATGTTGTAATCTATAAGGTAACTGCTATAATAATTAAAAAAGAATATATATAAATAACAGCTAAAAGGGAAGGAGAATGAGATAATAAAACATACTTAATGTACCTAAAGAAGGCAAGAAAGCTGAGAAAATCAATAAGAAACAAATGAGACAAACAGAAAAAATAGCAGGATGGCAAATGAAACCCAATGTATCAATAATAACATAAATACAAATGAATTAATACTTCAATTTAAAAACAAAGATTATCAGGGTAAAAAAGCATGTTACTGTGTGGTACTTACAAGTGACGCACCTTAAATATAAGGTCACAAAAGATGGAAAGAAAAGGATGGGAAGAAATCTGCCATGCAAACGTTACCCAAAAGAAAGCTCATATAGTAATATTAGACGAAGTAGACTCTAAAGCAAGAACTAGAGATAAATACGTATACTTCATAAAAATAAGTTAATTCAACAGAAAGAGAAAATGATGTTATATTTATATTCACTTTGTAACAAAACCTCAAAATATAAAAACTAAAGGAGAAATAGACAAATCCAAATTTATAATAAATGATATTACAAATCTGAAGATTTCGATTTTAACATTTCTCAATAGCTGACAGGACAACAGATAAAGAAAATTTAATGAAGATGTGAACATGGTCAATAAATCTGATCAAAATGAAATGTATGCAACATTTTATTCAACAATTATATACTGAAAAAACTGGCATTATTTGAAATTAAGAACTTGTCTTCAAAGATACTATTGAGAGAAAAAAAGCAAGCCCAGAATGGAAGATAGTTCACAATACATATGTCTGACAAAGAACATATATCCAGAGTATATAAAGAATTTCCACAAATTACTAAAAAATCCAGAAAACTTAACATTTTAAAAAAAATGGGCAAAAATGACTTGGGTACTTTTATTTGTTAGATAGCAACAAAAATGTTTTCAAAAAAAAAAAGAGAACTTTCAAATTAGTGTAGGGCTAGGGTACTAACTATAAAGTGAATAGAATAACCACTAGGCACACACAATGAATATTTGGGTGAATGTCTAAGAATTACAATAATGATGGTTTTAAATAATTTCTGATGACAATTAAATCTTAAGTCCTAGAAAGTCACCTCTTCTATGAGGATTTTAATATCAGATTTGAAATGAAAAACGAGAAAAGAAACAAAATAGAAAAGATTTCCAATGTGCTTTGATAGCTTACACTTGGATCAACTACAAAGTCACTGTTCTTAGATCAGGCTTGGGAACCCTGGATTATCTCCCCCAAACAGATGTCCACACCATAAAATTTCCCAGTGATAGAAGAACTTGGAAAAAGGAAACACGGCTTTGTATAAGAGTGCCTGATACATGACACACACTTTCTTTATAGGTAAGAAAATAAAAGAGTCTTACCCAGAGAGGTTAAATGATTTAAGCAAATTAATGACAAAGAACTAGAGTTGAGTGTCTCTTAATTCATCATTAAATATTTTTCTACTACTCCAAATGTGTGTGTGTGTGTCTGTCTGTCTGTCTGTCTCTCTCTCTCCCCCCGAGCAGGCCCCTTTATGTACAAAATTTCACTTCCTTTATTATATCAAGAAATACATTATCTACTTCTGAGCGCACCACAGGGTCTACTTCATGCTGAATATATACTCGCCTCCTTAAATCCAAGTCATGAACTGTAACATCATCGCTGCATACACACACAAAACCAGTTCACAGGGCATAGTAATCAAGAGATTTATGGTTCTATTAATTTGTGTGAAACAGAAACTGACATGGAAGGCAAGGAAGAAATACTAATTACCAAGTAAAACACTCAACCTATAAAGTATTTATGACGATTTCCTAGTTTTTATTTTACATAAAGGCCTAGTACTTGGCTTTTGACCTAACCATAAAAACATGCCTAGAGCATGTATAGGTAGAGCTTGTCTTGTACAGACCCTTCTTGCAAAAGCAGACAGTAAAAATACTGCACAAAGGTGACACTTAATAGCCAAAAGCCACTGGATCCCATTTTCTACTACGATAACATTTTGAAAGCAGAGAAAGTGCCAAAAAGATTGTTAAGCAATCTATCTGTGCTATTCCAGAATTTAGCTATTTTCACATTTCTCTAAATGTATAATCTGTGATATTGTAAAGAAGAAATGTTTTTCGGACCTAAAAAGCATCAAAATCTATAGGTGAAAACACACTCACAAATCCCACCATCTTCATGTTCTCATCCTATTTCTACCCTCCAAGGACACACAAATCCTTGGTAGATTCGGCAAACAGCTTCCTTTGTTTCTCCCAACTCTACTCCTTGCCATCTGTTATTACCTTTGGTAACTGCGACTTTCAAATAATGACTAATCTGACACACTCCTAACAGATGCCTTAATTTTCATATCCCATCTTACCAGGATCTCCCCTGCCCCCACAGTGATATGGGCAAATCTTGAACCTCATCATTAGACAATATCAAACGTGTCTGGCACTGAAAATCTTTTTCCTCGCACCTTTCCTACCCTGTTCCTCACATTCAGTGGATCTTCAGGTCTACTATCTCTAATACCTAATGCTTCTGTTTCCTGGGACCTTATGATTCCCTTGCCTACTTATTAAGCTGCCCATGATCAACCATTTCATCAATGCTACTAACAATCTTAGCATTCTATCCCCTACCCAATCAGTGGGTTTTCCTTAATTTGAACATTCTTCTCTGAGATTACTAAGTACCCCTTAGTAAAAGTACAAACTCTGTTGACTGCTTCTGCTGTACAAAATTTGTGCCCGTTTACTAAAATTATCTCCTCACAACTACAGATGATCCATTTATTTCCAGATAGCTGAGAAATAAATTTCCAGCACAGGAGAGATTCCAAACCCTTTTCTTGTATTAGTTTCCACTGTCGCTGAACAAATAACTACAAATCGAGTATTTTATATATTCTTCTACAGATCCAGAGTTCAGGAGACTGACATCAGTTTCACGGGGCTAATGTGAACGTGTCTGCAGGCTGCTTCCTTTCGAAGACTGAAGGAGAAATCCACTTCCCTGCTTTTTTCAGTTTCTAGTGGCCACTGTGTTCCTTGGCTGTAGCCCTCCTCCACCTTCAGACCGTGTCATGCAAACCTCCGCCTCTGTCATCACATCTCCTTCTCTGATTCTGACCCTCCTGTGAGCCTCTCAAAGGCACCCTGTGATTCCACTGGGCCCACCAGAATAACTTAGGACAAAGTTATCTCAAAATCCCTCTCCTAATCACATCTGCAAAGTTCCTCAGATTCCAGAGATGAGTCATAGACATACCTGGAGGACTATTATTCAGCCTACCACATTCCTCAATACTCTCACACCTGTCGCTCTAAACTGATGGTCCCACCTTCTCCTTTACTAAGAAGAGTATCAGGAGAGAGTTCCTCCCTCAGCTTCTTGCCAAAGTTGTTGCTACATTCCACCTCACCTCTTTACCCATCCTTGATGACTTCCTAAATATCTCAAAGCAGCACGCTCTCCCCATGATTTTGAATTTAGAGCCTCTAATCTTTAAGACTAACCTGCCCTACTACTGTATCTTTGCTGTTTGTGAAACTCACTGGTAATATAGACAAATTCAAGTAAAAACATAAAAATATCTTTGACATTCAACACAGATTTTTATGCAGAAAATGCCTCTGATAATCTCCTATTAACCTATATGTCATGATAGGAATCGCTTTCCTATTTCCTTTGACATTAATTCTAATTGCTCAAAAGTAGCCTATAGAATACCATCCATAATTTAAGTTCTCCTTAACATTATATTCACTTTCATAGTTAAAGGAGAAAAAATGAACTGAATATTTTTGCTTATGAATTATAATAATTAAAACTATTATATAACCTATGTTACAACAAACTTTCTCCATAAAATATTCATATTCCCCCCAATTATTAATCTTATAAACAAATAAAACTGAAAATAAAGCTTATACTGGGTACCCCCAAACCAATCTTAAAAGTTCAACATGTTAACTATTCTTTAGGAAAAAAATTAATTAAAAATAACTAATTTAAATAAAGCAGAGATTATGAACTCTACTACCTTTAGGGGCCAAAGAGATAATGCAAGCCGCAAACATAGGAAGAGGTGGAGTGGCAGAAACTAGCGGTCACATGTTCCATCTAGAGACATGAACACTTTTCTTTCTGAAACACTGAACCTCCCAAACCACAGTTACGTGGGACGAATTCTGACCAATGGCTGCTTCCATGTAACCTGTGAATACATTTTCATTTTCAAGAGTTAGTCTGTCCCACAGTATCTAAACACTGAGGCTCACGCGTGACATTTTAGACACAGACACCGCCTTGTTAAGAGTAAGTCAGCTAGCTGAGTAGGTGGTGGGTGGGTAGATACTGAAGCATCTTCCCTGCTCCCTCTCTGTGCCTGAGCAATAAAATTTGAATGTTTGAGCCAATATTCATGGAAAAAATTTGTTCAGTCTCCATAAAGATATAATCAGTACACCATGTATATGCCCTATCTAGCAAGTAATGTGACCTGAGAAAGACTGAAATGAGGGTAAAAATATTTTCAAAAATAAAGATGTCGACAGAAAAAAAAAAACTTGATTTTTGGAAAATTAGAAACATTTATTTATCCTAACTGACATATTTACTGGTTACATGGGTGTATATACTTTTCAAAAAATAATTTTATATACTTTATTTCTCTACATTTCAATTGTATATGTTTTACCTTAATTCTAAAAAGCATTCATTTTATTAAGCCCAGAACGCTGCACATAAAAATGCAAAATAAAGAGAACGAAGGATATGAAAATGGAAGAATTCTAGTTTGTGGAACAAGAGGATATCTCATCAACACTTTAATTTCTGAATATAAAAGAAACATTTTTATAACTATTTTGAAAAAGCACAAACTATTAAAAAAGAATCTGTGAATATTAATTCACTCAGGATTTATGTAAGTGTCTACTTTGTGCAAGGACCTCTAATAGGTACTGGAGACACAGTATGGTGAAAGTCACTGGCTCCTCCTCATAAAGTTCAGTCTAGCTGGGAAACGAGGCACCAAACAGTTGTTAATGAATGTGATAAATGCTGCAAAGGAACCGTACGGGGGACAGTGAGAGGCCCTGCAGCCAGTGAGCAGGACATAGAGTGTAGGTCGGGGAAAGCTTATGAGAATTTAAGCTAAGACTTAAAGGGTAAGTAGGAGCAGCTCACATAAAGAGGAAACATTCTAGAAACATTTCCAGGCAGAAGACATTGTAAAGATTCCAAGATGAGAAGATTTCAACAAGGAAGTAACATAATAATATGCTTTAAAATAGTAACTCTAGGAGCAATATGGAAAAGAGAGGGGCACAATGAATGTTATAAAACTAGTGCCTGAATGCTCCAAGAGAGAAATTGAGGTACTCTGGTCTTGGGCAGTAGATATGTAAACAGAGAGATAGTACAGGTTCTAGAAATACATGATATAGAAAGGGAAGAAGAAATTGACAAGAGTAAGTCCCAGGTTTTTGGCACAAACAAATGAAAAGACACCAATTACAAGCTCATTTTAAAATGCTAAATTTGAAATACCTCTCTGACAATGAAGGGAGCCATCAATTAGATACATGAATATGTGAGTCTGATTCTCAGAGAATGAGGCTGGAGACATAATGTGGGAATCATCGGCTCATCCGCACAGAGGCATTAAATGAAGGTCTAGCGGAAAATGCGGTAGATGTAGCAGGAAAAGGAAATCTAGGACTAAGTCCCAAGGACGCCTCTAGTTATGGGGCAGAGGAGGAGACAAGCTGAGATGGGTCAGAAATGTAGGAGGCATACCAAAGGAGTGCTTTGTCACAGAAATTAAGGACTCAACATGTTAGAAGAAAAGACTAGTCAACTGTGCCAAATACTGCTGAAAGAGATCAGGGAGCATGAGAATTTTCAGTGATCTTTGCCTTCAGAGATGTGCCGATATGGTGATCTTATTAATAAGAAGAGCAAGACTGAACAGTTGACGGAAAGCTTAACTGGACCATATTCGAAGTGAATGAAAGATGAGAAAAGGGAGATAGCAAGTGTCAACATTTCTTGAGAGATTCAGCTGTGAATGGCAATGCAGGAGTCCAAGAGAAGATTTAGTGGAATTTTAAGTAGCGGATGTGAGTGGTGAAACATGTCTAAAGCTGATGAGTAAGACCCAGTAAAAAGGCAGAACCCGAAAATACTTCAAATTTTGACAAGGAAGAAAGGGAATGCATTCTTGCAGGTGGAGAACTGGCATTTTACAGGAGATACAATCAGGTCCATTAAAACAGGAGAGAAAAAGAAAAATACAAAAGGGGAAAAAGACAGGTAAAATTGTAGATTTAGGAGCAAGATATGAACACAGTTTCCACGTAGAGCCTTCTCTCTTATCTGAGAAGTAGAAAGCAAGATCATTTATTAAAAGGCCAGCAAGAGAGCTGGAGGTCTAAGAGAAATAATCATTTTGAAGTGCTGGAATGAGCTGACTAGAGAAAGACTGCTGGGCAGTATGGAGAGCTGATTGGAGGTTTGTGACAATGGACAAACAGCTGCAGTGATGTACCACGTGGCATTTCCTCTAGCAGAGGCCCAGGAAAGGTTTAAAAGTTGATGGGTTTATCCAGGGCTGTGGTAGTACCAGATGGATGTGATGAAAGGATAAAGGGACAAGAAATATCAATACCAGTTTATCTTACTAAGCACATTACTATGGTCTGGGGTCCTGTGCTTCACATAAATGGCTCCTTTAAGCCTTACAGCTGGCCTACACAGTTGGTACAATATTTTTTTATTTAATAAATAAGGAAGCTAGCTGATGAACGAACTTGACTATGGTCACTTAACAGCCAGGATCCAAGGTGTGAGATTTAATTTGAGACCAAAAAAAGGAACTGAAATAAAACAAAATTTAAAAATAATATGAGTGAATGTATATAATTAAAATACTTATTTATTGGTAGATCAATGGACCATGAAATTACAAGTGGTTTTCTATCTTAATGTTAGTGTTAAGAATTTAAAGACTTGCCAAATCCAAAACTAAAAAGATAACAGTAGTAAGCTAATTTCACATTTATATTCCAGACATTACAATGTTTTCACATGGTATGTCATTTGCCTCAAAATGTCCACACAAAATGTATCAATATCTTAAAGACCAAATAATTTGTTCTGTCTTTTATAAACTCCCTGAAAAATGAAGTAGCCTCTCTCTGACCCCTTGCCACCAAGGCCTACAAAACCAGGGTAAGAGATCTGACTGAATTCACTCAGTAGGACAAAAAACTTTAGAGCTGTTTTGCTTTCACTGAAAGTTCTTTTCAAACATTAAAAGAAACTAGGACAAGCTGTCACCACTATATTATAAGTAAAAATCAAAACTAAAGAAACTGAAAATAAAAGTGAAAAGCAGAAAGCAAAAGATTAGAAGAAAATCATGTCCAATTCCCAAACAATGAGGTAACAAGTTATTAGACTTGATAATTTTGCAGTGCAGTGATAATTTGGCTTGATGACTCTAGTTTCACTCTATAATCATACTGAAGTTAAAAAAATCTGATAGTTTAATCTCTTTGATGGTAATTAAACACCTTAATAAATGTTTTCCAAATTGTCATGCTAATCACAGTATTTTTCTTGACTGATAAAAAAATAATAGGTGAAAAATAGAATATATATATCTGAAGAATATATACACTGTAAAGATTTATTGTTAGGAATAGAGATGGCAGCTATTAGAGTATGATTATTACAAAAATACTGGTACTGTCTTGACACTCCATCACTGAAGATATAAGGACATGAGGTTTTAAAAACTTGTAATAGAATATTTGGCTTACATCTATTATGTCATTCAACCACCCTTATTCAGGAGATATTAATAAAGCTTTTTAATATTTCCCATTTTTAAGCACAAGTACTAGGTACTGAGAAATAATTAAATCTTTCCCTTTCAGTCTTCCATTCTAATCACTAAGAATATGACTTAACTTATAAGGTGGCCCTTGCAAAAAAATATATTTAAAAAAGCACCTTCAACACTGACATAACTATCCAACTAAATATAACAGAAAGCAAAGTTTGTTGTTTTGAAATGCCTAAATTCTTAAAGAAAAAACAACAAAAAGCTCTACTTACCATATACATTAGTATGTCTCTAATCATCACCATAGCTGTTTGATGATCATTCCAAGCTTGATTTAGCGTTTGAAGAAAGTTGTTATTCAATGAATTAAGTACATCTTCTCGCACCTATTAACAGAAGAGTTCATTACAGTTTGTTTATACACACACGTGCACGCGCTCATATGTATACATGCACATATCTGTTCAATAAAGTAATGAAGTAGAATCTTTCATTGTAAATTAAAGAAATATGTTATAGGCCAGTAGAAATATTTTAAGCTATAAAGTAACCTATAATGTACAGAAAACTAACAAATGTGTTTTGTAGTCCAGACCCTTCCCTTGACCTCCAAAATCACAAAGCAACCTCCTGGGCTTAATAAAATCCTAACTACTCATAAGAAACTGCAGAACTGGCCCCAAGCTATTGCTCCAACTATACTTCACCTACTTTTGAAGAATGGTGAGACCACTGATTCTGGAGTCAAATTACCTGGGCTCGAATCCCAGCTCCCTGACTAGCTGTGTGATTTTGGGTAAATTACTGAATCTCTATGCTTCAGTTTCCTTATAGGTGACATAGTGTCCATTTCATAAGACTGTTGTAAGGATTGAATTAACACTTGTAACACACTTAGGACAGTGCCTGGCACTCAGTAAACACTCAGCGAGCATAAACTATTAATTTAGTACACTCCAGCTACAATGGAGCTGCACACAGCAAACGTGCTCTGCCATTTCTTCTGCCTTGATTCAGAGCTCACTCCCTCACTCTTAAAGCTTCACCTTCACCTCCACAGAGCCGTTTTCCCTGACCACCCTATTTCAAACAACAGCCCCTATTATTACTCCTTTGCCTTACACTTTATTTTTTCTCAAAGTACTCATCACTACCTACTATACTACTGTTTATCTGTTTAATGTTTCTCCCACTAAAATGTAAGCTCCACAGCAGCAGGGCCTCTGTCTCTTCCATGTGCACCTCCCATACCTTGAACAGTGGGCACAGAAGACCTTTTATTGCCTCCCACTCCTCAATACCATGATCAGCTTCCAACACGGCATGCACTTCCAGGGTATCTGCCTTTGCACATAAAGTTTCCAAGTCTGAAACGCCTCTCTGATGCAGTCCTGCTACGACTGGGCAGACTGCAAAAACTCCTTTACATAGTCCATAACCATACTGCCGCCTCCAATGAGAGGTTGCTGACCACTACTTCTTCCTGCTATGCTATCAGTCCAATGGAAAGATTATTTGACTAGGAAATAGAATCTAGACTCTGGTTCTAGCTTTATTATAAAAATAGTAGTGTGTTTGTTCTCTAAGTTCCTATAACACTTTGGGACTATATTACCAGCTTCTCCAGTTACTCAAATCCAACTAATCCTCCATGGTCTAGCTCAACTCTCAGTAACTCCAGCCTAACCAGACATCTTTATCTCCAAACATCCTTTACCACAGAGAATCTACAGCAGTAAACTTTTTTGGGTTGGGGAGAATCTGAAGTCATGGTGCTCAAATTTCAGAAACAAATTATTTAATACATGTGTTGAGATTTACCGTTTGTTATCTATAAACCTATATTCATTCTAAACACATGTAAATAAAATGTTGTATACTATAATTAGTATAAACAAGTAGCTGGAGGCAAAACACTGAAAGAAAATACACATAATACACTGTTCCCAACACATGGGAGAATAAGATTGAATTGAGAAAACTGTATCTAATTTATTTTTTCCTGTATTTTAGAGGAAAAGAGGTCATCAAGAAATAGATGAGACATCGTATCTACTCTACTAAACATGTACTATGAAAACTACTAGCTTATACAACATAATTTAGAATTTTATTTTTAATCTTTTGTTCACAACTATATTCTGTCTTGTACACAAGATGTATTTTGAAGCTCCTGGACTGCAAAATACATCACTGAGAAATTATTCCGTAAGTATGTGACTATATCAAACATGGTAAACATCCATGTTGGTTAGCTGACAGTACTGTGTTAAACACTATTATGCAAAGTGGATAATAAATCATTCATTTCAACTCATGTCTACTACTTGTCAGATGCAAATTCCTAAGGTACCTGACGCTGAAAAACAAAACAAAAACCAGTCAGTTGAAAATGTACCTATTTATATAATTCTTCACCAAACTTCATTTTTTCACTGAACCACTAAATTTTGAGTGTCAATTAAACTAAAATCATGACAATACTAGAGAAATTATACTACATAATAAAAATAAAAGTTATATATTCCAAACACCAGAATATCTAGCAATTAATTATTTTAAAAATTCTGAATACTCCTTTGTTGTAAAATCATGTGTTACCAGTATTAAAGTCACCATGATGAATGAAAAAGTGACCAATTAAATTTAAGTTATAAAATACATGTTCTTTAAAATTTCTAATTTATACACTTTAAAATAAAATATAGCAAGAAGTATTTATGTAATATTTACACTTATACCTGTCTTTCAACAAAACCAGAATGTGATCAACTAGCACAATGTCATAAATAATAAAACTGTTTGTTTACACACTTTAAAAAATGATCTTTACAAATCAATGACAGTGAATATTACTTAGCAGAAAATAGCTATTAAGATTTAATTTTGTGATGTTTATTTTTGAATGATTACACATATACAGATTTTTGCCTAAGAGATGAAAAATAAATCCCTTATAATTGCTGTAACCTTCTCTTAATTATTCTGATCATTCTATGAGCAAAAATTCATCTCTAATGCTACACCAGAAAAATATCTTTCTACTCTGATACATAAAAAGTAAATGAATATTTTTAAATATATACAATAAAACGGTAGGAATGAGATGAAAATTCAACTTTTATGAAAATTAAAAAAGGCTTTTAAAAAGAAGTTGGCATATGAACCAAAATATACATTAAGTGGGGAAAAAAAATAAACCTTATTTTAAAAAATTAACATGACAATACCGAAATTTTGAAAAAGAAAGTGGGGATAGTGTATGTGTGGTGGGGGAAACACTTCATCTCACGCCCTAACATAACCATCATTAGGTTTTGCACCAGCAAAGGCAAATGGGAAGAAACTCTGCTACAGAGGTGTTACGAAAGGGGCCAGCAAGTAAGTATGACCAGCATTATTCCTTAAGAAAACCTACATGTTTATCCAGATGAAGAGTGGGAATCTGAGTGAGACAAGCCAGAACAAGTCACAAAGCCATGGAAGTCGAGAGTAGGATGGATCAGCTGTGACAAAGAGGCTAAAATGAGTAGTTGAAACTGACAGCTGTGTATGGCACTAGGCTTGCAAAGGATAAAGCAATACAAAATCGTTTGAAACAGATCACAAACCTGGCGGAGAATTATAATCATTTGAAGAGCCATCGATTTTTATCAAGAGAATAAGAAGACAAGACAGACTAGGAGAAAATATTTGCAAAGACATATCTGATAAAGGACTGTTCAACCTTGTTTCTTAGCCTATAGTAAAAGTGGTTGATATATATATATATATATATATATATATATATATATATATATATATATATAATTTCACTTAAGGTCACAGAAGGTATGGACAATGTTAAGTGAGGACTTACTGTATACAAAGAATTCATAAAACTCTATTTAAAAAAAAAACCCAATTTAAAAAATTGGCAATAGACCTAGATACCTCATCAAAAGAATCCTTGGCAAATAAGCATATGAAAAGACATTCACCATCCGATCATTAGGGAGTTGCAAACTGAAACAATGAGATATCACTGATCATCTATTAGAATGGCCAAAATCCCAAATACTGACACCACCAAATGCCAGTGAGAATGTAGAGTAACAAGCACTCTCATTCATTGCTGGAGGAAATACAAAATAGTACAGCCACTTTGGAAGACAATTTGGCAGTTTCTTACAAAACTAGACATATTCTTACCACATGACCCAGTAATGATGTTCCTTGGTATAAATACCAAAGGGGCTGACAATTTATGTTCAGACAAAACTGCCCACATAGATGTTTACAGCAACTTTATTCATAACTGCCAAAACTTGGAAACCACCAAGATGTCCTTTAGTAGGTGAACACATAAACTGAGGTACATCCAGACAACAGAATATTATTTAGCACTAAATGGAAATGAGCTATCAAGCCATGAAAAGATATGGAGGAAACTTAGCTGCACATAACCAAGTCAAAGAAGATAATATAAAAAGGCTACATACTATTTGATTCCAACTATCATATGACATTCTGGAAAAGGTAAATTTAAGAAGACTAAAAACAAAAATTAAAAAAACACTGGTTGCCAGAGGTTAAGGCAGAGGGAGAGATGAACAGGCAGAGCACAGGGGATTTTTCAAGAGAGTAAAACTATTCTGTTTAGTACTATCATGAATAGAGGATACATTTCATTATTCATTTGTTAAAACCCAAGAGCGACCCCTAATGTAAACTGCAGACTGGGTGGGTGACAGATATGTCGACGAGGGCTCATCCACTGTAACAAGTGCACCATTCTGGTGGGAGAGGCTGAAAGTAGGGGAGGCTGTGTCTGTGCAGGCCAGGGTCCTATGGGTAAATCTCGGTACCTTATGTTCAATGTTTCTGTGCATCTAAAGCTGTTCTAAGAAATAAAGTTTATTAAAAAAAAAAAAAGGGGGGGCCCACCCAAGAACCAAAGAAAAAGAATATGAGAGAATCTATTTTTGGGTGGGAGGGGGCTGGGGGAGAGGAGGGATAAAAAAGCTACCCAAGTGATTCTGATAAAAAACAGCCAGGATTAGGAAACCACGGGCTTAATAGAGCCACACCAGCCATTTCTGTTCCTTCTCTTGCAGAATTTCTTCAACATGAATGTTTTCATATAGTTATAATAATAATAATAATAATAATAATAATAATAATAATAATAATGCAATTCTGAGTCCTGATTTTTTTAAACCATCAATTAACATTCAACATTAACCTCTACTTTAGGAGAAAAATATCTAGTTATAGCTTATCATTTCTAAAGCACCATAGTAAGTCAAAGAAAAATACTAGAAACTACAAGAAAAAAATGTCATCTGAGACTTTAAGCAATTTCCAACGTAACACCCACCGCATAATCTATAAAAGAAAAAAATAAAATAAAAAACTGTACTCCATCAAAGTTAAAAACTTTTGATCTGCAGATACGGTTAAAAGAATAAAAAGACAAGCTATAGACTGGGAGAAAATATCAAATGACTTGTATCCAGTGTGTGTGTGTGTGTGTGTGTGTGTACACAAAACAAAACAAAACAAAAACAAAATCTCTTACAACTCAGTAAAGAAAGCAAACGACTCAATTAAAAAATGGGTGAAAGACCTAAACAGACAAAGAGAATAGATAAAGACAGTTTTGCACATGAAAAGATATTCAACAACATTAGGCATTATGGAAATGCAAATTAAAACCAAGATGAGATATCACTACACAACCATTAGTATGGCTAAACTAAAATCCACTGACAATACCGAGTGCTGACAAAATTCCCAGCAACTAACTAGAACTCTCGTACATCACAAAAGAAGTGAAAGAATGCAAAAAGGTATAGTGTGGCAGTATCTTATGAAGTTAAATATACACTTAACCATATGACCGAGCAATCCCACTTCCTAGGTATTTACCCTAGAGAAATGAAAACTTATATTCACACAAAAACCTGTACATGAATGTCTGGAGCAGCTCTTCATAATCAGAAGAAACTGTATACAACCTAAATGCCTTTCAGTAAGTAAACAGGTAAATGGATAAGCAAACTATTACTCAGCAATAAGAAGGAACAAACTATTGATACACAACAGTTAGATCAGTCTCAAAAGGTTACGAACTATGAGATTACATTTATATCACATTTTTGAGAAAACAAAACTATAGTGACAGAAAACAAATCAGTGGTTGCCAGGTACTGGGGGGCAGGGAAGGGAAGGTGTGACTATAAGGAGAAAATGGGGAATTTTCTGGTGTGAGGGAATATTCTATATTGATTGTGATAGTGACTATATGAATATACACACGGGATAAAATTCATGGAACTGTACATGAAAATAAAAGGCTAATTTTTCTCATATATTGATTTTTTAAAGTTTGTAGAAATCATGATTTTCAAGTTAGGTCCTGTTTTATTATTATACCATAAATGTAAGCTATGATACCACAATCTTCACTCATAAAAGTAACTTGAATGTCAAACAATAAAGAACTGTGAATTATTTTAAGTATATCAACCTTATGGACAACTCTGTAATAATTCAAATCACCATACATTCTTTATTTCTCTGAATACAGCTTTTCCTGTCCTTTCTATTACAAACTGAGAGAAGATTAAAGTGGAACTACTAAGTCAAAAGGATACTTTTATTTTCCAATGTTGTAATAAAACATATTCACCCATAAATTAATGTCCAAGTTGCAAAAAACACACCCTCAAATCAATCAAATTACTGGCCAAGGGAAGATGAGAAGGGAAAGGATGACAGGAAAAGCCAGCAGGCATGAGTTTGCCCTTGAGTTTTCACATCCAAGTATTTTCAGGGATTGACAAGGAGGCGGACCCTGGGTCAGTAGCTCTTAGCTGGTTGGAGAATTAGAGACATTAATGTCCACACAGTATTCCCACCCTCTAACACACACACACACACAATTATTTTAAATTATTAATTAAAAATTTTCATCCTCTATATATTAATGCCTGAGGCAAAATTGCAGGCAGCCAATCCTAATAGAATGTCTACCACAAAGACATTCATCAGCTAAAACTAATTATAGATTTTAGTTCTAAAGTTCACTGACACTAGAATTGAGCAATATAGTTCATGGTGATAGGGATTACTGAGTTAAGGACTTCCTTCTTAAAAAGTTTCAAAACTCAGGACAATATTTAATCCAGGAATTAATTATATCGCTAAATACAGAAATTCCCACTTAATATTATTTTGCATTAAAATAAACATCATGTATTAAAAACATAAACTGGGGCACGAAAAACTGGAGCATATTCTAATTATACAAAGAATATTAAAAAGTATCATGAAGATACTATAATTTTAAGAGATGTGACCTTCTAGAAATCTGCAGTATTTTATCAATCACCCAGGAGCTAAAAAAATCAAATTAGTATTAGCAAACAACCACCTATGGAAGCTACTAAGACTTTAACCAAGTTACTTGACCCATCTGGTCTGCAGCTCCTCTTACCTGCAATGCGACTGGGGATGGTTAGATCAGCTCCACTAAGATGCCTGAGTACCACTGCATGGCAGGCTCCATTTCCCCTGATGAAACATGATTTCTATTGGTTTTGCGTGATTTTAAAAGTGGGGTTTTCCATTGTTTTAAAGTAACTGAGAGCCCCTGGGTGTCTGCTATGTACCTTGCTGGATCTAAACTCTAGCACATATTGCTTTTTTCATCTCATGAAACTAGAGTATTTACATAAACATGCAACATTTACCATAATTAAAAATGACATGTAAGTACCCATTTATAACATTTGAATTTTTTCAGAGTCCTGCGTATGTGATCTGGGGGCTTTTCACTTTACAATTTTTTAACACTTCATATATCCTATTTTTCCAAGAAATGCCATTAAAGATTTATTCTTGAAGATCCCCAATTTTTTTTTCACTTCATCGCACCAGAGCGAAGCGACATAAACCTATCAATAAAAGTGGCTTATACGGCAGTGAATCTCAATGGAGCTAAACCATGGAGTCTAGAAGACATTTCTTCTAACCCAACACAAACAGTCTGAAAAGAGCTCTACAACTCTTCTCCTTACCCCAAGAATTCACAATGTAAAATATTAAAAAGAGACAGTGCAATGTTTTGCTATTTTTTATAACAGTCAGATATACTGAACAGTGGCAGCACAGGAGTAGAGATGCTGAAAAGCCCATCTGCCTGATTCAAATCGCAGATCCATACTTAGTGAAATGTGTGACCTTGAGCAACTTAATTTCTCTGCATTATCAGTTTTTATAAAATAGCATTAATAACAGGACCTACTTCAAGGAGCTGCTGTGCAGATAAAATGAGTTAAACACAAAATGCTTAGAACAATGCCTAGCCCACATTAAATGCCATGAAGCATTTGCTACTATAATAGTGCTATTTGTATTACATATTTGTAATATTATTCATATACGTATTTGAATCTTGCTACTCGAAGTGTGTTCTGCAGAGCAATATCATAGTCCAGATGATGATGACCATCAACATCATCATCCTCTGGGAGTTTGTTAGAAATGCACAATCTCGAGGCCTAAGATCTACTAAACCAGAATCTACATTTTAACAAAACTACCAGAAAATTCATAAGTGACTTATATGTTGAGGAACAAGTGACATAAAACACATATACATACATATGTTCACATACAGTATTTATACAGTATTTTCTAAACTCTCAATTTCCATTTGATTCTTGCTTTCTTTTCTTCTATAGAACAGAAATATCTCTGTAACTAGAGGGAATTCTTTTATTCCATACTCTGTGGACCTTGCAATGCAGCCAACCTCTTATTTGTATTTGCAATACAAGTTCAGTGAATAGATGTTGCTATCTCATAATGTAGAGAATCACCTTAAGATTCTGTATTTCAAAGCAAGCTTCTACTGAGGTTAAGAGAATTAAACCGAACTGCTATAGATATTTAAAACTTTTAAGAATTCACCAATGACAAGTGATTCCTGAATGATATAAAATTCACTGCCCTCTTGCTATTTTCTAGATTGACAGGATTGTTGTTGTTATTTGCACTAACCTTTTAGAAAAAAGGTGGCAATCTTGATCAGAGTAATCATACCAGTATTATTAACAAGACAGCCACTGCAAGGGAAACTTTTCTTGACTGAATTCAGAAGATTCTTTTGTAAGTACTTTACTAATGTATATATAGTTAGTAATGTGAGTTTAAGCATTTCGCAAAGAGCACACAAATTGCAATTTCAAAAACAAATTCATTCCTAATGGCAATATTCCCCCCACTCTTTGTTTTAATTGTCCAAAGTGAAGCTCTTAATTCAAAAGACTACATAAAATCTTTCCCCAAATTGACAATCACATATTTAATGATTATTTCCAACAAGCAAAGCAGGATGCTAGGCACTGTGGGGGATACAAAATGCATTCAGCCACTTTATAATCTCTATAGGAGAAAGGAGAAAAGAGGAACTTCCAAGAGTAGCATTCAAATGACCTCAATACAAAGTAGGATACCACGATTAGCACCAGAGAAGTCGTGAGGTTCAAAGGAGGGGCATGAAATGGAATTAGGACAACACATTTTCATAATTCTAGACATGAAGAAAAGTTGCTACATGTTCATGGAAATAAAAATTCATCTAAATTTGGCATAAGGTGTATTTAAAAAAATATCTTAGAAAATAGGGATTTCTTTATGACTACAAAGAAATGCCATTAAAAATTGTAGCTTTTTACCTACTGGTTGAAAAGGGAGACAAAAGAAAAAGCGGTACATCACAGAACGACAGTAAGAATTATCATTTGTAAACTACTCCACTGCCAATGGTTATGACAATAAGATAGACATTAAAAGCCATTATTATAGCATTAGTACCATAGCTAAGTTAAACAATGGGGACACTGACAGAATAAGTAATAAAGTCTATACAAAGTATGGCAATATGGCAATTGGTTTTTTGTTCTCGAGTACCATGGGGAAAAAAATCCATAGTTGTACAAGGTCACAAGATCTGGTACCTAGGTAGGCTGACATACTCCAGTCTCAAAAAATCAGAGGTATACAGCCCCCAAATTACCTTGCACTTTTAAACTGGTGAAACAAGCTCTGTTTAAACAGTGGTCAGATTCAGTAACTACCTTGGATAGGAAGAAGTATTACCCTACATACAGAAGACAAAACACATCTCGGCAGTTCATGGATATAAACCATGATGCTTTCCATTTGACTGCTATCGTTAGTTTTAGAGATTCCTTTCAACAGACACTATTGAGTGACAACTTCACAAAGGAACAGGAGATCCAAAGATGGAACAGGTCCTCCTTTATTAACTTATTTAGTAAATATTAAAAGAATAGCGCTAGAAAATAGAAAACACGACAGAGAGGGAGGGTAACTGCCCTCAAGTGCTTATAGTCTACTCAACAATATAAGCGGAAATAGCAGGTGTTTAACACGAGTGAACCTGCTAACATTTTAAACTTGGCTCTCTCTCCCCAAACATCCAATACTTTCCAAGCAGAAGCAACTCAACTTCCTATGCCCCTCACATCCTATGACTGCTGTCTTCCCAACTCTCTAATAATCCCTATTCCTCACCCTATCCCCAATAATCTCTTTCCCTTTTGGAATTATCCTACTCATGTTCAGGTTAACTCTTCCGTATCATATTCATTAATGGTTTGTACACCTAGCTCACAGCCTTCCTCTTCTTTCTGACTCCTGTCACCACCCTAGGCAACACCAATATTCAATATGTTCAATGAGTTATCACTTTTTTCCATCAGCATTAAAATAGGAAAAAGAACAAGATGGACAAAGAATGAAAAATAAATAGCAATGAAATGCTGAAAGTGGTACTCTTACTAAACCTTTTACTCCATCTTCTCCATTTCAGTCTTTTTTCGAAGATTAAAAACCAGTGGCTCTCACCATCCACAGAATAAAAGCTAACTCCACTATCATGTTTTTCAAAATCCAAGCACTATTCTCATTTCCTAGAAATGCATTTGAAGTCTTTTATGTTCCATCTATACTGATCTATCTGATCAATGCTCATACCTGCCTTTTTTATTCGTGCCGTTTTCCCTACTGAGACTATCTTTTGCCACTGTTCATTTACACGAGAGATCGTTAATAATCCTTTAAAGCTCATCAAACCTGACCACCTCTTTCTACCTTTTCCTGAACTCTGGCAAAATAATTCCCCATCAGATCTGGTTACCTCTCTAAAATAGGGAGTTTCCTGCTGACAGGCATGGTATTTTAGTTATTTTCTGGTGGCTGAAACACAGGACAGACTCAGTATCTGGTGACAGGCATAGTGTCTTATTTTTTTGGTGGATGAAATACAAGAGATACTCAGTATCTGTGGGCCTCCGAATCTGTCTCTGTTAATGAAAAATCTTATTCTTGAGTGTTTCTATCAACATCTTTCATAATTCACTACAATCATATTTATAATGTATTTTGTACCTAAATGCCATTAAAAAATCTCTCAACATTCATTCACACTTGCTAGAAAGGAAGGAAAAGCACTAAAAAGCTTTATTAGAAAAGCTCGGTCTGTTTAATTGGCCTACAAAATAGTCTAGAGCTTACCATAAAATTACCAACTTCATTTCCACATGCAATTAGTACCCTCACATAAACATCTTAATTTACCTACAAATAAACATAATATCTAAAACTCTGGCTCTTCTCATTTTCCCTGTAAAACTGGAGAGAAAAAAAAATTAAAACGATAGTACATATGGAGACATTATTTTCAGCAAATGAGACTCTATATACAAAAATAAACACTAGGGTATTATTCTACCCCCCCCCCCCCCCCAAAAAAAAAAAACAAAAAAATTTCAGTGTACAAAAAAAAATTTTCAAATAAGAAAGTCACTTAAAAATTAAAACTATTCCCCCTCAAGGCGTCAATTTTCCTACTTGTGAAACATTAAGAGTTTAGAATTGAACAGGATTATAAGGCACAGATTGAGTAGGTACAAAACATGAGTTCTGAAAAGGCAGAGATCTTTGCTATACTGCAAATGCTTAGTAAACTAGTGCCTATCACGGAACAGATCCTTAATAGGCAGTTTTCTGAATGAATCCAAGTGAGCAGGATGAAGCTCCCCATTATTTTGCCTTCCTCCCATCTAATCAAAGTAAGATAGTATTTGAAGAATAGGATATGGATAGAAAGATTCTGAGAGCCACTGAAATAAAAGGTCTTTTTAGCAATAAGAAGCTGTTTCCAGTGGAGGTAAAAAGTCAACATCTTTTTTGTTGTTGTTCGGCTATTAGAATTTCTAAGAGGAAAATTTTTAAGGTGTAAGAATTAGCTCATTTATGAGGCTGCCATATATTCAATTATTACTATAAGTAGTAATGGAAAAGACTAGGGAAATCTAAGCATGAAGCAAATCTAAGAAACCTGTTAAGCATCATAAAACTGAGATAAAGTTTTTCATACACTGAAAAAAATGAAGTTTCTCTCATGACTTTAAGAAACAATCAAAAACAAAAATATTTTTATTCTAAACACACATTATGGTACAGGAATGAACAGTAAACTGCGAAGACTATGTCTTAATAACTCCAAATTGTCAAGACACGTAATTATATAATTTTAAGGCTGATTTGGGCTAACACAATCAATCCTAACCTCATTTTATAAATTAATAATCAAAAAATTCAGAAAAGTCTCATAGTTTGTTCGAGACTGTCAGTTGAAGAATTAGGCAAAAAGTCCAGTTCTTCTTACTTTTTACCCAGTACTTTTCTACTGCAGCTGCTTCTAAATTATTTATTATTAAACATGGAGTGCTGAACAGTAGTTAGAAGCAGAAAAGGCTAGTCCTTGGTTACTGTACTGTTATCAAGTGTGAACCCCAAATAGGAATCTTCTAAAAAGATACTGCTCCTCAAAAACAAAACTTGTAAAATATCTTATAATTTCATTTCTCAATTATACCTTAATAATTCTATAGAAAAAATTTTAGAGACAACTCAACCTTTACCTAACCCTGCCCACAATCAACAGAACTGATTATCCTTATTTCTGAATTTAAAACTGTCTTTTAACATTACATACACACACACACGAAAAACCGCAATTCAGATAACTAAATGTTGAATTTTATTTTATAATATGAGGTGAGATCTGAATCTTGAAGTACCACTAACACTTTGGCCATTTTTTAGTCTCCACTACGACCCTCAAACGACCTGAAACGTTTAAATTCATCAGAGTTCAATGGGGAGACCTCATTTTTTTTCTGTATTATTTCACCTACTTCCAGGGCTTTAAGTATCATCTAAATGCTCATAACTGCCAAACTTAAACATTTCAAGTCCAAACTTCTCAGAGAACTAGATTTGCATATTCAATTTCATGGGCATCTTTAAATGAACCTGTGCAAATGGAGCTCCCTTTTTCACCCCAAATCTTTATCAAAAAATGGAATTGCCAAGTTGTCCAAGAGACAAAAATCTAGAAACTACCTTGGATTCTTCCCTCTTCTTCATCCTCTATAATCAACCTGCATGTAACAATCTTTTCATTTCTTAAACCTGAAAACTTTTTTCTACCCCACTGTCTGTACACAGGTGCATATCACATTTGCCAGTGACCTGAACCACTGGATTACTCCTTTTTCGTACCTCAATTCTGGCGCCTGTGACTTGGACCCTCTAACTTATGTACCACAAAGCAACCAGGGTAATATTTTAAAAACCTACATATCACTGTCTTGTCTGCTTAAAATTCTTGAATGGCTTCCTAATGTACATGTAATTAAGTACAAAGCCCTTATACCGTGGCTTCGAGGCCTGGCATGATCTAGCTTCTGCTTCTCTCTCCAGCCTCACCCTGTCCCACTCTTCCCCACCACCAATGCTTAATTTCCCATTCACAACAGGTCCCTCCAACCCAAACCCCAGCTTCTCTAGTTCAGGGGTTGGTAAAAGATGGCTATGGCTGGCTCTCTTTTTAAATTAAGTTTTCTTGGAATGCTGCCATGCTCACTCGTCACGTGTGCTTCACTGTTGTTCCTGTGCAATGAGAGAGCTGAGGAGCCACGACAGAGAACATGTGGCCCAGAAAGCTGAAAATACTATCTGTCTTTTACAGAAAAAATGTTTTATAGGCATTGCCTTTGCTTGGCATGCTCTTCAACCCACTTTTCTCACGAGCATCTTTCTCATTCTTCATGTTCCAGCTGACATATCACCACTTCATCAAGGAGCCCTTTCTGGAGCTGTGTAGTTGCCCCCATCATTTTTCTCTATCACTGTATCTTGTTTTCTTCATTATATCTTATAGGTAAATATTTATGTACTGGTCTATCTGTTCCAAAAGTACAGGGATCAGATGCATTCTATTTATCAATATATTTCTCATACCTAAGTCAGAGCCTGGCAAATAATAAATACTTCTGAACGTTGAATGCTGTGATAAGTCTTATAAAAATAATTTTGAGGCTTTGACAAAATGATCTATAATTTAAAATTCTTAAAACTGGGGAGTGGGAGAACTTTTTTGTCTCCAGTATAACATGCTTTTAAAGTTATTTAGGAAAAAAAAATTGTTAAAGAAAAAACGATCCCTGTGAATTCTGAAATGTTTTCATTTTTTCTAAAATAAGACAAGATTTTTCTCATGGCAAAGCACAAAGGCCACATCACTCCCTCAGCTTTGCTCTGTGGTCCTGAGGAATTTACAGAATTCCTTTGGGTCTCAGTTTCCTTGAAAAGAACATTCTTCTAGAGGTAGCAAGAAAACACTACCAAGTGAAAGAAATTAGCATTTCGCTTTCCTATGCCTGCTCCAATTTTGTGAACTTACTTCCAAAACCAATAATCAGTTTCTGAAGTGTTTGCCCTTCACCTGCTCTCTCTGGTAGTTCACACCACTCTGCTTTATCAAAATATTCCTCAAATACTCATTAGTCTCATCTTGACATCAATAAGAAACCCTATTCCATGTAAAAATTGTAGTTCCTTTGAATTCTTCAACAGGAAAATATAGGTGTCAGCTGTCTGTACCACAGTACTAAAAGCTTCACTTTGGTATATGCTTAAATAGATATACTAGTTAGACAGTTTGGCTAACTGCTAAAAGCACAGTGAGCAAAAAATTGAACAGACCATGCACTTGCTTCAAAACAAAAACGAATATATGCTGTGAGACTGAAGATACTTTGATACCACAGAACCTTAAACATCCCTTCACCACCCAGTCAGAAGGTGAAGGTTCAAGATAGGTGATATTTACTTTCATGTAAACTACACTTATGCACATTTCATTGGCAACGTTCCTAAAAGTCCCATTTAGCAGAGCAAAACTGAGACTCTCAAACAGGAGACAAACATTTTGGGCTACTGTATGATGGCCCTGCCTGTCAGATAATAGACTTCTGCTGGCACTGTCTCCTTCATATAGTAGTAATGTATTTACACAGTTACTATTTTTCATTAAAAAAATAAAAATAAAGTCAGGTAAGTGGAAAACACAAAAATGAAAGCATAGATACTAAAAGAAATTCAGAAACAATTTAACTGAAAGAAATCAGTCAACAGACATGCTGAAATTAGTACATTTCCTAGTCAAAAACTGACATTTTATGCTTGTCAAATAAATATTCGTGAAAGAAAAAAATTAAAGAACATTTTTATATGCTGGTGACATTATTAATGCCTGTGTAAAAGAAATAAAATTAATAATTTAGCATATATATTTTTAACTTCTTTAGCACAATCAACTCAAATACATTTTCTATGGAATATATATAGGGAACTCCTATATTTTGAAATGACAGCCTTAGCTATAGGACCACTTTAAGCAATGTAAAATATGCTAAAGCTCTCACAGTTACCATGGAGTTGTTTGTTCACATGACTTCAATTTCTACCTAACCATGTTGCAGAGTCCAAAAATCAATCACTTGAACACTGACCTCACACTCTGGCCTCCCCTCATCTTGTCATTTTTCGTATAAGCCAATTCTCAAGCCTAACATGACGACTACAGATGTTTTTTTCTGCATCTGTGCCCAAGTTGCAAAGCACTGCTTAAAAAAGAAATAAATAAAAAATTACATATTCAGGCCATTTCCTACTGAGCTAGCTTTTCTCCACCTTGGCAATTCCTTAGTAGATTCCCCAAAGGGATTTCTTCATGTCTCTTCACTTCATTTTCAGAAGATGCATGCTTAATTATTAGATTCATAAGTTTTAGAACCAAAGAATCACAGAGATATTACTGCCAAGTCCTTCATTTTAATTATATAAACCAAGACCTTGAATATAAAGAACTATTTACTAACATTGCATCAATTTACTTGAAGCCCCTTACACACCCTAAATATCAGCATATTTACTGTATCTTGATCCATTTACAATGCCTCAGGACAAGATCTACAGAGATGGCAAGGGCCCAGCCTGAAGCCACAGTAAATGAATACTATTCCCTCTAGGCCCTTTACTAGCTATGTGCATCTGGACATATCATCAATTCTCTGTGGCTCAACTTCATTTGTTAAACAAAGATAATAGTATCTGACTCACTGCATTGTGACCAATAACTAAGCTAATACACGTAAAAGCATTAGAACTGGACCCTAGCATGCAGTAATTCAGTTAGTTGTGATTATTACCGTCATTCCCTAGGGAATCTCTGGCAAGTGAGACACACTCCTCTCTGCAACTTCATGTCTCCACTGTTCTCAATTCCATATTCTTTCCACATCCAAGAATACAGTTGCTCCCATTTTCTCCCCTTCAAGAGCTCTAAGCAAAACTCTTCCCCTCTATTTTTCTTCTCCTTTGATGCCAAGCTTCTTAAATTAGTCTATTTCCAACATCTATTTAACTAGAGTTTGCTTTTGAAGATTCATTCCTTGGCTCTGGGATTTTCATTCTCTGAACTCCAAAATTTATTCCTCAATATATGTTACCAAATGCCAAATCTTGCCCAAGCTTTTCAACTGTGTATCTCCAAACATATATTTCTACTTGAGTATCTTATTATGGTCTCACTCAATTTCCCTCACATGTAAAATGATTTCTAAGGTGCCTGCCAACTATAAAAATGTCCAATGTAATCTAAAACAAAATTTGTCATCTCCACTACTCCAAATCAGTTTTCCATATAATTTCTCAGTATTTCTACTAGTAGCATCATAATTTTCTCAGTAACCAAATTCTATCTATAGTCTTATTGCAGAATTTCTGACAGCATCCATTCATTTCTAGCCTATTGCTTTACTAGGACTTTTCCATATTTTCTCCTGCTTCTGACAAACATCCTCCCAATCCTACATTTCTATCAGTCCCATCTTAATCTTCCTAAAATACTGGCTCATTATTATCTACTTAAAACTCTCCAATAAACTTCCATTAAGTCAAATTCCTTAGCTTCGCATTCAAGTTTTTCCTCAATTTGCTCCCAAGCCATTTTTTGCAACACTATAATCCACTAATCTCCATAAATGATGATATATCTCAGTTAAATTCTACTTACCACCTATGTGTACTCAGCTTATTTCTGTATAATCATGTGACACCTACCATTCCTGGAATGCCTTACACATTGTTCACTGATATCCCAAACTTCTCACAGCTCAGTTCAATCTGATCCTTTCCCATGAAACCTTAAAGCCCAGGGTAATCTCTCCCTCACTGGAATTCCTAAGCTGTTTATTATCTATACAATTCATTTACCACTTTATTATATAATGCCTCAAACTGTTATCTAAATGTGTATATCAACTCTCATATCAAAGTAAAAACAAACTTAGGAAGGCAAAGTATCATTTGCATCTACTATATTTTCCTAGAAAGTTGTACATAGTAGGCACTTAACAAAAATCTGTTGATTGCATGAAGAACACAATCACCTGCTTTATGAGATACTAGCTACCTGCTCATGTAACCTCACTTAAGAGAAAGGACTTGTAGAAGGAACAGTATAAATACAAAGTGACTATTCTGCAACCACTAGAGTAATAATGATTCATGCAAGAATCATCAATGGATGCTAAAACCATCACATGAAAGTTTCTGGGGAACAGGATATTTATACAATCTCAAAATATATCTGAACAAATTACTTATGAATTACAAAGGGAAAAAAGGTACCTTCACAGTGGAGAAATCTGGCGGACACCAAGTGATCAAAGTTAACATCACCAATAATGGGATAAACTGACATCATGTGCCTCCTGATGTGATGCACTGAGGACACAACATCACTTATGTATTATTCCTGCCAAAAATGCATAACCTGAAACTAGTCATGAGGAAACAATCAGACAAACCAAAAACTGAGGGACAATCTACAAAACAACTGACCTATACCCTTCAAAAATGTCAATGTGCTGGAAGACAAAGAAAGGCTGCGGAATTGTGTGTGTGATCCTGGATTGGATCCTGGATCAGAAAACAAACTACTATAAAGGACATCACTGCTACACGGGAAAACTAGTGAATTTACATGTGGACTGTATTAGATAACAGTATCATATTAATGTTAAACTGCCTGATCGTGAGCATTGTTCTTTGGTTAAGTAAAAGAATTTCCTTGTTCTTAGGAGAAGCATTCCAAAGCATTTGAGGGTATATAAATCTATTTATTTTTCTAATCGTTCAGCCATAATAAGATCAATAATAGTAATAACAAGTATCACAAAAATTGGCCAAATTATGGCAAAATGTTAACTGGCGAATCTACAATAAGAGATCATTGTACAATTGGTGCAACTTTTTCATTTTTTTTCAAAATAAAATTTAAAGAATGCCCTAATACCACACAAAAACTTTGAGAAGTTTTTATTTATCTGTGGTATTTACATTTTATCTGACAATCATAAAGCAAGACATACTTGCAGTGAAAGAGTTTATTCTATAAAAACATGTTTAAAAAAACAAATACATCTTTTTGGAACCAAAGAACCATTTTATAATGTTAATAGCCCACCACTATTTTATTATTTTTTTAAATTCACATTTCTATAGTAAAACTCAGTTAAAATAAATAAAGTCAATTTTGATTGGTGAAAAGTCTTAGACAATACTTTTTAAACAGTGTAATTTTATTATTTTCAAATATACAGAGAAAGCTAAAATGGGCTGATAAGCATTTTAAGAAAAAATGATTATCTGTAATTAACATTAATAAACATTAGTTAATTACTAAAAGTTTGCTTTCTGAATTATGATTATGGAGAATATCATACATCACAAATTTCATCTTCCCTCAATTATCAAAAATTCTGATTTAGCTAATTATAAATTTTGAGTAAGGTTTTATAATACAGCCATTAATTGTTTATTACTTCTATAGGCTTCCTGAAGCCTTTATAAACAATACTTTTAGTTTAAGTAAAATATGGTATAAAGGGTTTTCTAGATTCAATATAATTAGCAACAGTCCTTTAAAGTCGGATACCTTATTTATGAGATGTTCGGTAACAACTTCTCTTAGTCCAGTGTAGAGCTTTTCTCCATGTTTATGCAAAACCATTGTATATGCATTTCTATAGAGCTCCTCAAAACTAAGACCACTGTTATTCTTACGCTGGATTTCTTGAATTGCATTTTTCAGAAGGTCCCAAATGCTGTTTACATATTTTTCATCCATGGTCATCTGTAATATCCAAAAGAGAGAAAAGAGACAAAAAAAAAAAAAGAACAAAACCAATGGTTGAAAATCTGTCTGTATTTGTCCATATAGTAAATATTTTATTATATGGCTATGAGAATAAAGCTGTATGACTTATAAGGATGTTAACAATTTGTTTTAATAGAAATAAAGGGATACATTTAAAAAGTGTTTAGAGCTGATAGAAGTAATTTTTAAAAAATCCTTTAAGACCTCCCTCCTCTCTTATATGAAGCAAAACCCTCCACTTTAAATAAAATATAATCCCTGATGTTAATACTTGCTTTAGCCCAAAGTATTAAGACAGACGTCTTTTCCCCTAAATTTATTTAGTAGGACACACGCTCAGAGACTGCCTTTCCTGGAGATTTACAGCTTCTTAGCAAACTGAAGATTGGGAGAAGACCTGCAACTAAAAACAAAACAAGCAAACAAAAAACAAAAAACCACAAAAACAAAACAAAAGCCCAACACATTTTCTTTGTTTAACCTAGCATGCATTTTCCTCCTCTCCCAGTTTAGATTCCATGGTCCATCTTTTGTACACATTCATAAGTCACTTGGTCCCTCTCTTCCTCCCTCCAAAATACATGCCAGTCTAAACCTCAAATGCTCACCCACTCTTCACCTGCACCCAAGCAGTTGAAAATACAATGAAGAATAATATACACCATCTCCGCTGAAATTCATGACCACTAACCACAAGTGGGCCTCTCTTTTCTAGTCTACTAACCCAGCCCTCCTACATGACTTGACACCATCTCCTCCAATACTCACTCCAGAATAATGACTTGCTTCATGTTCCACTGAGAAAACAGAAGCTACCGGAAGAGAAACTGTACAAACTATGACCATATCCACTAAACTACCTGCTGCACATCAATATAATCTGCGAGTTCTTTTGCTCAAAGTGCCAATTCATATCCTCGAAATATAGCACAGGGACCAGAAACAAGCAAATTCCAGGAACTTGTCACAAATGCAGAATTGCAGACCCCAACCCACACCTACAGAAGCACAACCTGCATTTAAGTACTGCTCTAAGTTTCATCCCAACTCTCCTATTCAAAAACCCCCACCCGCAGCAATCTCCTTTACCAGAATCAATATTTTTCCTCTCTGCTGGATTATTTCCATCCGCATTCAAAATCATCAGTTTCCCACCTTTAAAACAAAGAAATCCTCACCACCTAATTTCTCTCTTTTCTGTTTACAGCAAAACCATAGGGCAGGGGAGAAGTATTGTCTGTCAACTGTCTCCCAGTCCTATTTTTCCGATTATATCTTGAATACACTCTAGTAAGGATTTCGTCTCTACCATTTCACTGAAATTACTCTTGAGAAGGTCACCAGTGACTTCCACATTGCCAAGTCTAACTGTCAAAGTCTCAGTTCTTATGTTACTTGACCTATCCGGACAGCAACTGAAAGAGCTGATCATTCCTACTATTTGAAACATTTCTCGCTTGCATTCCAAGCACTGCAATCTCTTGTTTTTCTCTTTCTATTCTATTAGCTAATTGTCAGTCCCTTTACCACTTCTTACTCATAACCACAGACTCTAACCCTAAGGCTCGGGTTCTAAACCTCTAGTCCATTCACATTCAGTTTTTAAAAAGTGAGGTTGATCTCATCTATTGTCATGGTTTTAAGTTAACCTCAAAATGTATATATCCTGTTTGGCCCTCTCCCCTTAATACCAGAGTCATCTATTCGGCTACCTACTCCATGTTTCTACTTGAATGCCTTCTGGATATCTCAAACTTATCAAGTCTAAAATAGAAACCTTAATCTTTCCCTCTAAGTCAGCTCCTCAGTCATCTCCAACTGAGCGAACATCCAATCCATCCTTCCATTTGCCAATGCCAAAAACTGTAATCCTCTTTACACCCTTACCCCATTTCTAATCCAACAGGAAATTCTATTACCTCTACTTTCAAAATGTACCCAGAATCTAACTCGCACCTCTTCCACTGTTACTAGCCTAGTCCAAACCACCAACATCTCTCAGATTATTGCAACAGCCTTCTAACTAGTCTGTTTCTGCTCTTGGCTCACTGTCAGAACAGCCAGACTGACCTTCTGAAAGCCTAAGTCAAATCATGTCAGTCACAACCCTCAAGTGACTTCTTATTTCTCTTGGAGTTGAAGTCGAAGACCTTACACTATCCTACAAAGCCTGATAATCTCTCTCTGACTCAGCTAGTCTTACTCCTTGCTCACTGCTCCAGCCATGCCAGCCTCCCTGTGATCCCCCTGGAATACATCAAACAAGTTCACCTCAAATATTTAGATTTGCTACTCTCTCTGAAACGTTCTTCCCCCAGTTATCTGCATGGCTCATTCACTTATTGACCTCAAAACTCTGCTCAACTGTCGCCTTAAAATGAAGCTTTAACTGCCCTCTCGAAAATAGCAGCTGCCTCTTACTAATGACCCCCACATTCCAACTTCACATTTCTTTTGCTGGCTTCCTTTCTCCCAGCCAAATGTCAGCTCCATGAAGGCAGGGAGTTTGTTCACTGCTGAATTCCTCAGCCACTAAAATCGTACCTGTCAAATAACAGGCACTTAACACTTGTTGACTGAATGATTTTCTGCTAATCTCTAAGGAGACCTTTTTATGGCCACATAAAACTTACAAGTTCTACATTCACAACCTGGAAAACTCTGCCACAATTACTCATCAGCCTCTCACATACTTCTGACCAGAACTGGATGAAAATTTCTGAGCTAGTTCAATCTGCTCCAAAGAAGGCAAAAAGAAACTTTTAGAGATGATGGATCTGCTTACTGGATAGATTGTGGTGACGGTTTCACCAGGGGAATACTTACCTCCAAGCTCAACAAGTTGCACACATTAAATATGTATTTTTTTGTAGGTCAATCAAGCCTCAATAAAGTGGTTTAAAAAAATCCATGTGCAATGGGTATGAATGTGAAAAAAAAAAAAAACAAAGTAGGCAAAATAGTTCTTTCAGTCACCCTATCAATAAAGTACCAGCTCAACTATCAATCAAGATGACTCAAGCAGATGATTCTAATCTTTTCTGGAGAGCTTAAAAGGGTACACTTTAAGAGAAAAACTTCTGTTACTCAAATCTTATTCAAATCCCACGTCTACTGGACTTTTCTGAAATGGCCTTAAGAGAATTTAGCCCTGCAACTAAACTACTATTTTTTGTCAGATACCCTAATACTCAGGGTGCCATCCATGTAAAATATAAGTAAGATGTAGCTGTTTATTTAATAACTTCTCACAAATAAAAGATATAAGCCCATGTGATAATGATGGCCTCAAGTACTCCATATGCAGCAGTCCCCCCTTATCCGTGGTTTTGCCTTTTGTGGTTTCAGTTACCCACTGTCGGCATGGTCCAAAATTATTCAATAAAAACTTCCAGAAATAAATTTTTAAATAAGAATTTTTAAATTATATGCCATTTGAGTAGAATGATGGAACCTCACACCGCTGCACTCTGTCCAGCCCTGGACGTGAACCGTCACTCTGTCCAGCTTGTCCACGCGGTATGTGCTGCCCACCCATGATAGGCTTAGCAGCTCTCTTGGTTATCAGACTGACTCTATTTCGCAGTGCCTGTGTTCAAGTAACCCTTATTTTACTTCATAATGGCCCAAAAGTGCAAGAGTAATCATGCTGCAATTCCGATATGCCAAATAGAAACCATAAAGTGCTTCCTTTAAGTGAAAAGGTGAAAGTTCTTGACTTAAAAAAAAAATCATACACTGAGGTTGTGAAGATCCACAGTAAGACTTTTCGATCCAAGACACTGTGTGGAAGGAAACAGAAATTTAAGCTAGGTCTGCTGTCGCACTTTAAACTACAACAGTTACAGCCACAGCGTATAAGTGCTTAGGGCAAGTGGAAAGGGATTGTGTGTGGAAGACATGAACAGAAACCATGTTCCTGATGACAGCAGCAAGAAAGCACTGAGCCTGTATGAAGACTTCAATTCAGCAAGGGATCCCTCGAAACAAAAGACCACTTTCAAAAGACCATTTTTTATTAAACTGCTCTATCTTATTATTGTTGTTATTCTCTTATGGTGCCTAATTTATAAATTAGACTTTATCACAGGTATGTACTTAGAGGAAAAAAGAGTGTATATACAGAGTTTGTTGCTACTGCAGTTTCAGACATCCGCTGAGGATACTGGCACGTAACCCCTATGGATAAGGAGGGGCTATTGTATGTGCAAGGTGATTTTAGTTTGCCAATAGCATAAGCATAGGTTATAATAAAGCAGACTAAGACACCATTATTAACATTGAACAACAAACATATAGAGATGGATATTCAGAACAATCTCAAAGAAAGAGCAAAGTTAATATAGACTATAAACTCCAGAGATAACTGCACTGCCAACAGTTAAGCGAAACTTCAAATGTTTTCAAGCTCTATAACGTAAGATTTCATGAAAGCTAAAAAATGTATAAAAAGGTCTCTATGAAGCACAAATCACTACATTTTCTAATAGACTATAAAGAAATTCTGAAATATAATATTGTACATTATAATATATTCTCACATTGTAATAAATTCATTTCTCGTATATATAAACTGAAGATTGTTTTCTAATCCGAGACACTCAAGCCTGATAGAGCAGAGATGGAACAACAGGACAAGAACATTACTTCCGGTTATTGCTCAGCTGTAAAAATTTTCACACAAACAAAAAGAGACCGAGAGAAATTAAATGATTTACCCAAGTCACAGAGCTAGGATTAGGACTCGAATATTCCCAAATCTAATCCAAACTACTGGACTCACCTCACGTTCCACTGTGCTAACATGGTGAAGTAATACCACAGTGCCAGTCACCGATTCCCTTGGTAAACACAGGACGGTGCATTAGCAGAGAACACAGGTTTTGCTCTCTGACTGGCCTGGGTTTGTGTCATGACCGTCTTAAATTCACAAGCCATGTGACCTTGGGCAAATTACTTACCTCCTTTAAGCCTGTATTTCCTCATCTGGAAAGTGGGTTTTATAACAATATTTATCTCAAAGGACTCTCATGAAGATTAAATGAGAATGTCAGTAGAATTTAGCGCAGCCCAAGGCATATTATAATTCAAATGTCAGAAATACAGCATTCTAAGCTGAGCACATCAACAGATAAGAGTTAGAACAAAAGCACCCTAAGAACACAACTATGCCAAATGCCAGTCGGTATACTGCAGCCTTCTTCTGGAAAGAGCACACCCCCTGCTTCATGCCTTCTATTTGTCCAGGGCCATTTTAATCCCCAGAGTGTAGTCCTGGGCTCTCTTCCATCTACACTGAGTCCCTATGCATTTTCATTCATTACCATGGTTATAACTACTACCCACAAATATAGGGTTCTAAAATTTATAAGACCCCTAGATTGGCAAGGGATTCTGGGGCCTCCTAAAACTGTGCACAAAAAATTCTGCAAATATAATGTATGTGCACTTCTTTCTAGATGGTGGGTCCCTAGCTCAGTTTTCCCAAGAAGTTCAGCCCACATTTCAAACAAGATAAATTACTGGTTCCCAAATCTATATCGCTAGCCCACAGGTTACCCTCTAAGGCCTACAACTACTTTCTTCAACTATCTGCTGGATGTATCCCATCAAATGCCCCAGACACAGATCAAACTGAACATGTCCAAAATCCCTGGTAAACTCATTCTCCACACCCATCCAAATCCCCCTCCTGTATTCTCTAATTCAGTAGTGGCTACACAAACCACTTAGTTATAACAAGCTAGAAACATAACCCTTAACTTTTATGTTTTCCTCCCTCAACCCCTTCTCATCCATTCTTCAAATGCTACAACATTAGGCCCAAGATATTTCTCAAGTATGCCCCCATTCTTTCATCCTGAATAGCATTGTCTTAAAACTTTCATCCAGATCACTATAAGAACCTTCCAACTGGCATGAACTCGAATAACCTCTTAGAATCTATCTTCCTTAAAATCACCATGAAAATAAACACAGGAGCATCATGCCCCAATTCAGCGGAGAGGAGTGTATTTTAAAAGGGAACAGAACACTCTTTAAGATCTAGTCTGTACCTACTTTAACTTCATCTTCCACTCATCATTACAAATCTGACATTTTTTTTCCCAACATTAAACTGATGGTAATTCCCTACCACTGTCACATTCCCCACCCAGTCAGCATCCTCCCATGTCTTCTGTATGCCCTTCTTTATCTGATTCTTTTCATAGCCTCTGAACACAGCTCAAGTGTCATATTCTCCATGGACCTCTCCCTGACCTCAAGCAAAGCTAATAACTCCTTCTCAGCTCTTTTTTAATACTCAGGTTATATCTATTACTACACTCCCATATTGCTTCATAATAGTGTTTGTGTATCTTTTCTTTTAGACTTTGACATATTTAAGGTATTGTGCATTTTTCAATGCCACTTAGAAGGCTATAAGCAAATATCTCGTTTCACCCATGTTATATCAATGCAGTTTGAAAAACATGAACATCTGAATTAATAAGCACAACGACAAAGGAAAGTATTTTGATATGCTTATCTACAGTAATTAATGTGATTTTTAAATAAGAAAATGTCTTTTTCAAGTGGAAATAAGGTATAATTATGTGCAAGCAACAAACCTATTTCAGATATCAAGTATATTTTCAGATTTTTTCCATTCACCTAACTAGATACCTAAGAAGGCTGCTTAATCATTAATTTTATTTAATATGTATTAACTGGGAGAAAACTAGGGGACAGTACAGGCCATTCAGGAGAAGATCCACAAGCTACAATCTCTTCCGAAATCAAACAACTCTAAAAACAATGTGCCCCCAAAAAACTAGCTTCAAGTGCAAATTCCTACATATACATGCTTTGGTCTTGGCAACAAGTGAACTTGTCAACAGCAGTGGCAAAATAATTAAGTTAATAAATAACTTCAATTTCTTACCCATCTCCAATAGAAAACACAACATGTCCTAAAATGTCACGTAATTTAAAGACCCTAGTTTTATGTACACAATAAAAAAGAGTAATAACATTCTTATTTTAAAGTAATATTCTAAATTATGTGAGAAGAGTTTTAATTCCATTTGATAAAACTGATTAATTTAGGTTGCAATAACTGCAAACATACTCAGGGAGGGATTTGCTAATTATGCTTCAGCAAAACAAAATGATAAAATAAAATGCACACACACACATATATATATGCAAACGCTTAATGTTTGCTAATTATTAGGTATATACAATATCCCTTAGAAGCTCAAGTTACAAAGTGAGCAGCAAGCAAAGTACATTCATTTAGTAGGAAAAAAATGCAAAAGACCTTTTTTAAAGGAAAAATATAAGTATTCTAAGATTCTTAAGGTTTAGTAACACTTTTAAAAACCAAATTGACTTTCATTTTTAAAAGTGACCTTCTTCCCCTTATCTTTCACCAGTCTAGGATTACAATTCCCTCATTAGTATCAACAACAAAAATAAGCTAACGGTCTTTATTTTCTTTCACAAACTTCTCTGATTTTTCATCTACATTAGTTCAAATGATATAAAACATAACCTTCAAAATGCCTGAATCAGAAAGGATGTAAGTCTATTATATACTTACACATCTTGAAGGTTCTGTAATTACTCAGTTGGAGAGAACTACAGCATGAGCCAATTAAAACTAAAATGAAGAGAACTGTATTCTTCACATCTACTACATACAGAGAACAAGAAGTCTTTAGTCCCCCGTGAATAATTTTCTACAAGAAATTTAGAACAGGGTGGGTGGGGGAAAAGGGTGAGAATTTGAAATTCCAAGCAATTCAGAATGACACAGCTAGAAAAAAAACAAGTAAAAATGCTTGATCTTAATTTTGAGCTTCAGCCTCAAAAAGGATGCTTTGGTACAAATATCTGAGGAATGGCAGTATTTCTAGTTAGACACAACACAAAACCATAAATTATGAAAGGAAGCTCCCTCCTAAATTGTTAAGTACCTCAGAGTAATATAAGGTCTTTCTTCCTTTATTTTATTGTATCTTTTATACTAAACAGCACAATGCCTAGATAACATTCAAAAATAAGATTTAAATATAGTGCAGTTATAGTTAATAATGATGATGAATCTTATCCGATGACCAAAATCTATGCAATGATTTGGCATCTGCAACAATCCCATTAATTCATCAGTTAATCTTTAAGCAATCAGCAAAAACATAGCCAAAGATCCAAGCTTTGAGGAAAACAGCCCAGTAGGAAACCTTCAGACTTTGGACAAGTTCTTTAACTTTCCGAACTTCACTTTCTTTATTTGCTTGTGGCAGGAGAAATGAGAGTAGATAGTATACTGTGTGACAATTAAGTCTGTGACAGCATTTGCCACATGGCACTTGATTTCCTTTCTACACCGAAGAGAAAGACATAGATAGTCTTGCTTAACAACTTAAATCTGAGTGTAAAATTAAGACTTCTGCTGTTTGGTTAACTGGGTTCTCTTTGGTTATAGTGGAAATCAGATGGGAGCAGAAGTGCACTGCCAAAAGTAATAACAGATGTTAAGAAAAGAGAGAAAAAGATTATCAATTAGAAAAGCACAGCAGCATGGACAATTCTCTGAAGTCACAAACTAAGTGTGATCTCCATTCAACTAGCCTCTAATATTACTGAATTATAGAACAGTAACATAATGAGAAAGCTAAAACATCAACAGAATGTTCAAGTACAATCTGCATGCATTTCAGTCCTCAATATAACTAGGCTGTTCAAAAATCAATTTTGAAATTTGGAACAATTCTTTTCTAAGACACAAGGTCAAGATTCCAAATTATCCTATGAAAGTCCATTTAAATCACAACTGATTTAAGAGTATTAACAATACAGTATTATTTCAACTGTATCTCTGTGACTGACTTTTGCATTTATGAATAAAAAAAATCTATGTGTAACATTTCAGTCTGGTGATGACCACAACTAATAAGATTCAATCCTAAGTACTCTCATTGAAGCAAAAAATTTGTCATTGTCTTACTATTGGTGTTTTCGTTGATGACTAAAGAGATGTCACTGGGCCCCCTGAAATATTTTATCCAGAAAATACAATATATTCACATTGAATGAAACTCTTCAAACATTGTAATTAGAGATCCTCTCTATTAAGTAAATTAGTTATTACATATATAAGAACAACACTTTAAAATATAAACGATTCCTGTATTTCTCAGTATCCTATCAAATCCCAAACACTATTAAGGATCATGTGTATAAAATTGCTCTTTACACATTCATATGGAAAACAGAATGATAGAAAAGCAGACATCTATTTTGGATGGAATTTCAAAGTAGTAAAAATAATGTTACAGAGAAAAAATACTTTATATCTAAGTGCATGTTTGAGCTCATATTTCTATAATGTAAATATTGATTTTAATCAAAAGTGACATACTTTCTTTTTAGCTTAAGTCACTGAGTTCTTTTTTTTATAAACGGGTAAACTTAATTTTACCAAAACTATGATAATGTGTAAAGGCTCTATAAACTGTAAGGCAATAACAAATTAGTTTACACCAGAATCAGCTACACACAATCCAAAGAAAAACAAAAAATATATTAAACAGTATCGACTGCTAGTTAGCTTTATCTTTGAATTGAATGAACCTAACTAATGCGATATGACAGCAAAAGCCATATCATAAAAACTATTACTAAAATATGACATCAAAACTAATCAAGTCTCTAAAACTACCAACTCACTCAGAAAGAAATATGTAAGAACACAGCGAGCTTTCCTATTGCTTTTTACTAGGATTTAACTGTCATCACTGAAATAGACCATTCTTCTTTTAAAATAAATTCTAAGGCTGAAAAATTAGACCTTTGGTAACATCACACAAAATGTTTTAGGTCACAGAATATACCAGGATTCAGTTCCTAGACTTATGTATAAATATGCCCACCTTTAGTGCAATTTTTAGAGTTGAATGGGCCTAAATAACTCCCAATTAAAATCTCTTCTTTTTACAAGTGAGGAAAATGTGGTTAAGTGGCTTATCCAAGATCACATGGCTAGTTAGAGCAATGAAGGAAATCCAAGTGTCCTAATCTAAACGTAAGTGTCCCTTATGTCAACTCAAATCGCCTGGATGCTCAATATTAAGAAACCGTTTTTTAACTGAATAGGTGAACAATAATACTGAGTTATTGTGGTCATATGCTTATTTCGGTTTGGTCTAGAGAAAAAAATATTTTAACTGGAAATCAGGCTTCTACGTCATGGTCCCTCCGTTCAGTCGAGTCATGAGAGTATTCCTTGGGTAAAATCACCCTCCTCCAGTCCTCTGTGTGCTCATCTATTTAGAACAGATTCCCTTTAAACTTCCCTTTAGCTTTTAAAAATTAAAACACGAATACAAATAGGAGCAAATAAATTACTTGTTTATTTGGCTAGTGATAGCTCTCATCCATAAATACACCTTTTTCATTTCTCACTTGCATATATCATGAGAAAAAGTGAAATATTTTAAAGTATCTAATATTTGTGCTCTGAAATTCACTTTACTGTTCAGTCTACTTCTTAGTATATTATCAAAGACAAAAAAAAGAGATCACATTAGAATATTTACATGTGTCAATACTTTTTTCTAAATATACTTAACAAGATAAATTTCTATTAATTGAAAAAATATTAAATGAAATGTGTACTATCAGCCTTGTAAGTAAAGTGTTAACTCATAAATATGTCAACTATTGTGTATTCTTATAAGTTATGATTTTGACTGCTTTATTCAAGTCAATACACACTAGGGCCCCCCTTAAGCAATTTATATACTCAAATTTTACTGAACGTATACTTTGATTGATTCAAAGTTTTTAAAACATTTATTCACTTATAAGGGGTGCATTTATCTTGACTCTAGTGAGGCTTAAGACTGCAAAAACTTCCAAAGCCTGGAACTTAATTTTGAATTCTTCTCATTAAGAGAGTACTAGATTGTATAAGCTTCAAGGCTCCCAAATTGACTAAGAATTTAAATACAAACCTAGAATTAATTTTCCAAAATGTTCCTATTAAGAAAGTAAATATTCCGGAATCTAGCAAATTTGTAACAGAATAAGGCAGTGTAGTGCAATAGAAAGAACATGAAATTTTGAGTCAGACATACCTGGGATCTGAATCCCAGCTCTGCCCCTTCCTAGGTATAAACGTAGTTACACATATTTCACTCTGTCTCTGAGTCTAGAGAGATTTAAAACAGGAGGAACACCACCTATACATTGTTGTAAGGATTGGAGATAATTATAGTTTAAAGTACCTAAAACAGAGCCTAACACAAGGCAGACATTCAACAAGTTGTGGTTACTAATCTTATAAAGCAACTTCTCATACTATCTATAAATTGGAAGGAAAAAAAAGAAAAAGAATTTTTCATGATTACTTTCAAGAGGATAGAGCAAAAAGAGACTAAGTGTTGTTCAGTTAAGGGGCTGCATTAGGAATGACTTACAATCCGTATGTTAAAGCATTCCTTTTAGCAATGATGCTTTGCTTTTATAGAAAAGTGTCTGTAAAGAATCTTGTGTTTTCTTAAAGTCGGTAAAGAAATCCCTTTGAAGTCTTTATTCTTTTGCTTAGCAGTAGCATTTTTTATTTAATGAGCAAATTTGGGACCAATCTTTTCTCTATGATCAAAAGTACTAAATGAATGAAAGTCAAATTAAGAAATTTTACTCAATTATTTTCAACTTTAAAACTGACAAAAAGTACTGCTTTCTAATAGAAAAAGCTCTGGATTAGGGGTTAAGGCAACTACTGGGTCTCTTCTCAGTTTCCTATTAACTTTAGCAACCTGGGCGAGCATGATTCTCCTCAATTTTAAAAAGGATAGATTAATAACTAGTGATTTTAAAACAATGATTAATACAACCTTTTAAATGAAATCTTTTATACAAATGGCAACATACGAACTGCTCTAAATGACCAGAGAGGGAGACTCCTACTCCACTCCTCCTGGGGCCTGGAGACCATACACAAGTTTGAAAATAACTGTCCCACATCAAATATTATTTAGTTGAAAATTCTGACTTTATGATTAGAAAATCATAATGCCCCAGTGATGCCACTGTTTATTAGAAAGTGCTTTCTACATTATTTCTTTTAATCTTCACAATAAATCTGTAAGACTGCTATAGTTACCATCTTAAAGATGACAAAACAAACTAGTCTATTAGTCCATTCATTCAGCATTGTTGGTAGACCACTGTGCTGCACTGACAAAGATCAATACGAAAGGACTTGATGTCTCCTCTAAAGAAAAGTGTTCTAATGAAGGCTCTTGGCTATAAAGATAGTATGGTAGTTACCACCACAGCAAAGAAGTAAAGAGGAACATCTTTCTCTAAGACCTGAGAAGAGGAGCTGAGAACGAGTAAAAGAATTTAACTGAAAGAGAAGAAAGCTGGACGAACTTAAACCAGGTAACGTGAGTTTTCACAGTAAAGTAGTAGTTAAATTTCTTGAAGAGAGATGAGAGAATGCTCCATAAAGAGCTTATAGACAGTGATTAAAGTCTGGAATAGTTCAAGCAGGAAAGGGGAGAGGGAGCTTACAAGGGGACACAAAAAACTGTTAGAGGCACGGAGAGTCCAGGTAGGTTCGAGACCACTGTGTCTTGCAATTTTCACCAGGAGTGCACAACAGCCTAAATATAAGCAGTGAAGGCGTACAGGTGGAATGACTCAAGATGCTTTTGCTGAGATTTGTGGCTTTGCTCTGAGGAGGGAGGTAGTAGGAAAGAAGGGGCAACTAGTAACAGGCACTATGGCTTGGGAGTATGAAAGGGGTCTTCTCGAGATCCAAGAGAACATTAATGTGAGAAGGAAACGATCAACATAGAATAATTAAATAATTATAACTGCTTGCATTTATTTATAACATTTAGTATGTGCTAGGCACTTTTGTAAGAGTTTTACATGTATCATCAACTCTACCCTCACAACCTTATGACATAGGCACTATTGTTTTTTCCTTTTTTACAAAAGAGGAAACAGGCAGAGGTTAAGTGATTTGCTCAAGTCCTACATCTAATAAATGGAGAACCTAAGGTATAATGCAACACTGGAATTTAAGATTCCTAAAGTAGTGAGATGATGAGCTCCAAGACAAGGTGAAGACAACATACAGAAGAGGCCAGGTCTGTTTGATCATCACTATAATCTAGTACCTGACCCCTAGTAGAAACATACAACGAAGGTATTTTAAATTGAATAAATGAATGCTCATGCCCATATGCATTGGATAAAGTTAAGATTTAAGCTAGAGAGGAGGTCTGTGAAGAAGGTACGGAAGTCTTCAGTGACTGAGGGAGCACAGATAAGAAGTTAGGAGATGGT
>PVKZ01000390.1:852522-882522 GCA_004027375.1 Macroglossus sobrinus
AACCAAAAAAAAAAAAAGAAAAAGAAAAAGAAAAAGAAAAGGAGGGGGTGGAGGAGAAGAGTGGAATGGGAAGGAAATAAATGTATTTTTATATCAACATTCAACTCGTATTAGAATGTACATGCAAGTGTTTACTCCTTCCACAACATTACATACTTACTCCAATGATTATGTGAGAATAATCACTGGAACTTCTCTTTTGAATTTATCCCCCAAGAGTCAGCAGCATTCTTTTCAAGTGCCCCAGTGGTACCAAATCTCTATCCTTTGAGACTAATTTCTTAGTGTGGTTCACAAATTGACTCTGTAAGCTTTTCAAAATATGAGTTCTAAAAGCTGTACCAAAAAAAAAATGGCAGCATCACTAAAATAAGTGTATCATATTCCCTTATAACCATTTGCAAAAATAACACTCAATTTTTATATTTAAATCATGGCATAATCATGCTAGTTATTGGTATAACAATAGCTGACTGGGTGCTAGCTTCTAATGCTTTGTTTTCTTAATCTCACAAAAACCCTGTAAGGTAGGTAGTAGTAGTATTTATTTGCATTTATAGAGAAGAAAACTGAGTCTAGAAGTCAGTAAGTAACTTGTTAAAAATAACACAGCTTGAAAGAGGTGGAGATGACATTCAAATCCTGGCACCTGAGAGCCCACATCTGATGCTCTCAGTCTTTGCTTTTTAGGCATACTCCTAATACAAAATTAATGTAAAACTAGATGGAAATTCCCTACAGACTATCCATAGTTTTATTCTTACTAGTCAAAGAAATGCAAATTAAAGCATTAAAATACTATTTTTTCACCTATGAAATTGAAAATATGTTGACTAAGACATTGCTACACAGAAGTTAAACTCACATAACCTTGAGAAGTATAATTAATACTTAAGAGCATTCACTTTAGAGCCTGTCTCTGAGTTAGAATCCCAGTTCGGCCACTTACAAGTATAGTGACCTTAAACAAATTACTTAATCTCTCAAGGACTCCTTTGTACAACAAATGAAAATAGTAGTATGCTACAGAATTGTGAACATTAAAAGAGTTTATACATGCTAAGCAGAGAAACCAGTGCATGATAAACATTCAGTAACTATTAGCTATTATTATTATGACCTTTTGGTCAATTTGGTAATACACATCAATTACGGTTAGTCCAGGAATTCCATAATCATAAATGGGCTCAAATACATGCCTAGTCACAGTTGGATTATTTATAATAGAGAAAATATGCATTCACTGGAATTAATACCTGGCAATACAGAAATGATTAAGCAAACTGAGGTACTAAAGAACATTATATAGTCATTAAAAATCATGTTTTCAACATGGAAATACTGAAACATGGAAATATATGTACAGTAAGATACTATTATTTTAAAAGGTAGTATATAAAATGATATAGTACCCCACTTTTACTATGTGCTCACACGTGTATGAAAGATTAAAACATATCAAAATGTTAATGTTTATTTCCAAGTGGTGGGGTTACAGGTAATTTTTATTTCTTTATTTATGAATTTAGATATTAAATTTTCTATATAAATATGCATCACTTTTATAAGTAGAAAAGCTACTAAAATGATTTCATTGCTTTGACAAATTATGAGTACATAATTTTCACAATACACTGACAGACACTAATTGTAATTCATATTTTACCTCAGTAACTTTTCTTCTTAGTAACACCTTTCCTTTTTAGACTTTACAATGGACAAAAATATCTTTAAAGTTGCATTATTTAAAACTACAAATTGTCCAGCAACTTCTATAAAAATCTAACAAAACTGCTAAATATCAAAATAATCTTGAATGAAAATAACAGCAAAAAAATTATCTCTAAGGTCTCCCAATTTATAATACAAAGGGAAAGCATACTTTTTCTAACCTTAATTATATAATTAAATGCCATTATTTAATGAATGATGTACAACAAATGAAGCTTTCTTTTGTTTGAATTAATCGACCTTGTGACTAATGCATTATTTGAAAGACCAAATTCTCATATTATTTTATATATTAGCAAAAATATTTAATATTGGTACTAATAATTTTCCAGGCTCCTCTGAACTGCTATCTAGGAAGATAATACAAAATAAACACTTTCTAGGTAAGTACTTTGTGCTTTTATTTTTCCACTTCTAAAACCAGACAGGTACTAACAGCTACAACACAGCTGGCTGTCCGAAAACGATTAAAAACGATCCGTCTAAGTGTCAGCAACACTTTAATGAATATGCTATATTCCTCACTTCAGAATTTCTCTGTAAGAAATTACTAAAGAATGCAAACCAAACCTAGAGTTAATTCCCCACCCTGTGTAGTTTGCAAGACTATTATTCATTCAGCTTGCCTGTGCACACAGTCCAGGTAGTTCTAGGCAATAATTACATTCCCTGAAACAAGAGAAACCTACTAGGAAGATGAAAGCTGTTCCCCCAAATCTGACAACATTATGCAGCTAGAAAAAAATGAAAATATTAGCTGTCCTCATTTTTCATAAAGTTATTGTGCCCTTAAGTTCATCAAAAATAATCTTAAAACATCACTTACTAAAGTCAGTCACTTTATGGGCTCCATCTAACAATAATCTCAGCATCGTTCCCTGTTCACGCCACACAGCAGAGCTCTGTGAAGCTCATCTAGACTTATGGAGTGGACATCACAACCAGAGATTCTTCATCATGATTTTGCATGCTTCTGAAACTAGCAACTGAAGCCATTTCCAGATCACACTCTAAATACAATAACTTTCAAAATATGTCTCCTAAACTCTTAAGGCTAAGCCAATTCAGGCAAATCAGAGAGGCCAGCACTTCCATTCAGATACATCCCCTCCAAGCCAATCAAACTTTTCAAGCCCCTGTGGACAAAACCCTAGACAGTACAGATGGTTAGGAATGGCTTGTCAGCGATAAGAACAGGTTCACCTGACAGAAACTAATCCTACATAGTGGAACAAAAGCCAGGGAATGAGACCCAAGACAACACAAGAGTAGAAACTTCTTGGGGAAGCATTCGCTGGTCCAAATCCATATAGTTTCCGGACTCTGGCAACTACAGCCTCTTTCTTAAAAAAGTTTTGTGGCCCTTGCTACACTGCGTACCAGGGGAAAAAAAAAAAAAAGAGAGAGAGAGATGTTAAATGATATATATTTTGTGCACTGTAGGAAAGCTTGCAAACTGTGATAAACTTTTCCTCCATCAACTATTTATAAATTTAGAATGTTCCTTATGGTTTGTTTTTCCATCTTAGAAAGAAGCAATTTCTCCTGGAATCTTATGAAAAGGTCTACTTCAAATGCAAATTTTGCATAAAACTGGTATGGCATAACTTCTACTTAATGATGAAAGCATACTTAAAATATGAACTGAAAACACTAAACAGAATCTGATTCTACTGATTTTATGATGAAAACAAAACAAACCCAAAATATATTTTTGTAATTTTTATACACCAATTTTATGAGTCTGAAATGAGCACCGAAGACCTTTGGTTAAACTATAATTTCCCTTAAATTATAGTAACTATATATCCAAATGGTAACGTAAAATACAATATTTATAAGTATGAAGATATGTACAAACATAAACAATATTTTTCCTTTATGGACTACTATGTATTTATCACTTCTAACTAGCAATCTATGCAGACTATGATTACGTAAAAGATCACTAACCTAGAAGAAAAAATTTTGAAGGTCTGCAAGTACTCAAACATTTACCAATGTGAAATACCATACCACTGAGGCATCTCTCTATCCTTAATAAAGACTCGAGGAACTATAACTTAGAAAATCTACATATTAAAAAAATGTAATGGTTCTTTTCGTTGGGAACTACTTATGAATATTAATTATGAAATGATGAAAAAGTCTTATGCTTTTAAAAATGAGCAGATATTAACTACTAAATATCAAACAGTAGTCAAAAACTTCATTAAAAGAGTTTAGAAAAACTTAGAGGGCAACAAGTTAGAGAGTTAGATAGAGATAAGGGTCCAAATTAGCTCATAATCATAATGCTACTTAAAAAGTTAGTTTCAGTACTATGTCTTATCAAATAACATTATACTCTACAGCTGAAAAAATAAGGAAATTTTCTTCCACAACTTTCTCCCAATACAAGATCCAGAAAACAGGGGTCTTGGTCTTTCAAGCTATACTGATGGATCCCAAACCCCCCAGAACAGTGCCTGGCACACAGAAATCAGTATCTATTGAATGAATGAAGGAAGGAAGGAATGGGAGAAGAAGTAGGAACAGACAGAACTACAGAGATCAAAGAGTTGACAATACATAGATAAAGATACAACTGGTTAATCAGAATACTGACATAAGTCAGCTGTAAGCTATTGAACATTTTAGTAATAATCTGAATCAGAAAAACTCCAACCCCAAGAATAGCAAACCTTTCCTTACTTGTTGTTTAAAATGATATAAAATACTGAATAATTCTAAATTCTGTTAAAAGTCAGAATTGCTTTAGTAGGAACACTTACATTACTCACAAATTCATAAACCCAGCTCACTGTTCCATTACAAGGGAAAACAGGCTAGTGGACTTCATTAGTGCTCTTTTGCCAACAATTCTCACTTGCTCTTGTAGTTTCTCACATCTACTTAGAAAAAAACTTTAAAAATTCAAAATCCCTTTGATTAGTATCAAAACACTTAACTCTCCTGAGTGTACCCTACATAAAGCCAGAAGTCTCTACACACTGACATTTCTATTTGTGTTATTACAATTTCAGAATTCTGCATCACATGTATTCTTTTAAATTTTAAGAATTCAGAGAGGTCAAATTCTTTGAGCGGATTTCTTACTAACTAGGACAATTATACTAATAAAAATTGTTCCTCATGAAAAAGTACTTTAGGAAAAAACTGCTTTAAAGAGTACAAACTTCTTTTCCTCCTTACACAATATGTTTATGATCGGAAGAAAAAAAAAACCAAGATCTTTCTAGTCCTACGTTTTAAAAATCTGTTCAATTGCTAGTTTGTCTATCTTGACATATATTTGTTACTGTAGCGACACGAGCAAGTATGTCCAGTTTCTCTGTTACAACAGCGCATTTTAATTGCTTGCCATTGCCTATCTGAATCAGATATGACAGCCAAAGTTATACCCTATATATTAAATCCTGCAAGCGTATGACTCAACGTAATGCTAAAAAGGAAAAGTTTCTAAACAGAATGTTTGCTGTTACTAAAACCTATAGAGTAAAGCAACTCAGGGTGGTGACTACTCTTTTGGGCTTCCAAGGCTAAGAAATGGAGAACTGACGGTCCAATTTGTTCCCTCTTGCTTCTCCTGACCCTCCTACGGGGGGCGGGGGCAATTCCTGCACAAGAGAGTTTGTGAAGTGCTTTAGAAGCTTGTGGATGAAAGACGCAGTAAGTACAGCCTTATGTTATATTAGTCCATTACTAGTGAGCATTACGTGGAACCACTGTCACTGCGTCGGGGGTAAGTTAATGGCATGACCCTTCCTGAGCATGGGAAAAGAGAGGGCAGTCCCCTTCATCATCCTATGGTTTGGCTGGCAGTCTTTTGGGGCTGGGTTATTTTGTTAAAGCACAGCGAAACCACACGTGAAAAGTTACGTACAGGCCCCATACAAAGAGGACTTCGACAGTCCCCATCCCCGCGGGACTGGGAGTCCCGGGAACCGAGCCGGGGGGGGAGGAGTGCTAGGGGTTGGGCCTACACCCCAGTAACGTGGGGAGGTGCTGGGACCCGCGATGGGGCTCTGGTCGCCGCCGACGCCTGCACAGCGCCTGGAAGCGCGACTTCAGGCGGGGGCGCGGCGCCGAGCTCGGGCGCCGGGCGCGGGGACCGGCCCGGGAGGGCGGCCGCGCCGGGGCCCCGTGCCGCCCCGTTGCCGGGAAGGCTCGCGCCCCGCGGCCGGCGGCGTGGGGGAGGGGAGGGCGGGCCTGCGGCCTGTTGGGGGAGCTCAGCCCCGGCCTCGCGTGCGGCTCTCGGCCCGGCCCCGGGGTCCCGGGTGCCGAGCAGAGACTCACCGGAAAGGCCCGGATCCGCATCTTGGTGTCCTTCCGGCTGCCCGTGCCTTTGCTCAGATTCGACATGGTGCTCGTCCCCTCCCCAGCGGCGGCTTCGGGTCGCACCCCGAGGCGCCGGTGTCACATTTAAGGCGGGCGGGCAGGCGATGGGCTTGGCAGGGGGCGGCGGCGCGGCCCCCGGGCTGGGGTGGGGGGCTGGCCGGCCCCTGGGCAGACGCGGTGCGGGCGGCGGCGGCTCGGGCTCCGCGGCTGGGGCTCGGCTGGGGGGCTGCGCTGGCGCGGCGACTCCGCGGGGTCCCCCTCACACCCGGCCCGGCTCTCTTTATCGCGCTCCTCCGCGATGGCGGCGGCGGCGGCGACGGACAAACATCTCACTGCGCAGGCCGAACGTCCTCCTCCTCCTTCTCCTCCTCCGCCTCAGCGAGACGAGATCCGGCCCAGGGGTGGAGGGGGGAGGAGGGAGGGAGGAGAGCGGAGAGCGGAGAGATGGGGGAGGGGTGGGAGGACGGGAGCGGGAGGCGGCGGCCGCGGCGGGGCGCGCTCAGATCTCGCGAGAGGTGGGCAGTGCGCTTCCCCCGGGCGAGGCGGGGCGAAGCCCGGGAGCGGGAGGGGGTCACGGGCGTGAGGGAGCGGACCCGGGAGTTGGGGAAGTGGGGGAGACCCGCGGGACGAGGAGGCGGGAAAGGGGCGGGGCCGAGGGCGGGAGGAGCGGGCTGCCTCTTTGAAAGGGGAGCGTCGGAGGCTGGGTTCTGGGCGGAGGTGTTTGCTGATTGGTGGAGCGGGGAGTGGGGGGGGTCCTGGTCACGTGGGCGGAGCGGGCGGGGAAGCTTTGATAGGCAGAGCCGGCTTGTAGTGGTCTGTGTCCCGCTGGGCTGGGCTAGGGCGGAGGCTGGAGCTGGGCCGGAGGATAGTCTCGGGGTGGAGCGTGGGGTGCAAGCTGGATAGCTACGTCCTGGAACTGGTTCCACTGTTTTTCTAGGGCATGCGGACTAGAAATGGATGCTTGAGCAGAAGCTAGAAAGTTGAAAGAAGCATGTGTGCAGGAGTCACCTGCGGTGTCAGAAGTTAGGGTCCTGTATGCTAAAGAAGGAATTCGGATTGGATATGCACACCCCAGCTCTCAGGACTGGGGTGGAGATTTTAATCCACAAAATTTCTTAAACTGCAAAAGCTCCAGGATCTCTTGAATCTCTGATACTTCCTGAGGGATCCAGGGCTTCTTAGTGTTAACATTGTTTTTTCATCACCGTTGAAATAAAATGACAGCTCCCTTAATGTAATGCAATATTTCGGTAAATGGTGCTAAATAGAAGATAGGATGACAGAAACTATCTTTAACCTTCCGAATCGTTTTTACCACTACCCAGACTATAGTAAATTTGAAAGCCAAAATTGTCTTTGATTCGGTTTGCTACAAATTTGGATTTTTTTTTCATTATAGTCAAAGGTCTAGCTTGATTCATGTTTTGAATTTTACTCTCTAATTTACCTCTTTGCCCAATTGATGTTATATTGAGATTTCTGATGCTGCAGAGAAATAGGTATGTGAGTTCTCACTAAAATTTACGAACTCATTTTAATAACTTGAGTTTGGGATGGGTATTTACATTTGAAAGTTGGGGTTTAAACACTTTAAATAGCATTTGGAAGCGGGGATTTTTAAATATTTTTTAATAAGTAAACTGAAATATACTTTTCTATTCGTTTACTATACAGTGGAATTTGCCCTAAATTAACTTAATCTTGACTAAATCTGAGAGTGTGCTTTCATCTCCTACTTGGTTGAAATGTCCCATTTGGAATATCACATTTTCTTAGTTTTTTTTTGGGGGGGGGTATTTGTTAATCAAAACACAAGCTTAAGAAATGAGGCTGTTGTGTGAAACAATGTGTAAACACTGAAGCTAAAAATAGGTCATCAAGAACTGGATTGATAAAGTTAGGCGAGGCTCTGATTTAAATGTAAGATAATGTGAGTCTTGGATGAGTTTATAATCTCTGTGTGATTGAACCTCACATTCCATAATCATTAGAATATAACAACCAATGTTTTTCTATTGATCGTACTGTCATATGGCCCAGTTTCTTTGAAATAAAAGAATATATGTTCTGGAGCCATTGGTTCAATTCCCAGCTGGGCCACTTTACTAACTGTATGGTGTGTCTCTTGGGGCAAAGACTTGAATATTAGTTCATGGAGCTCCACATATGTAAAATGGGGGTAATAATATTATGTTCTCCTTGAGCTACAATGAAATTTAAATGATTTAATAATTTTTAAAAACGTTGGAGAGCAGTGCTCAGCACAGAGTAGCCACTCAACACGTTAGCTGTTTTTACCATACGTCATTAAGGACAGTGTTATACTTTCTTCCTTTCTTCAATATGTAAGTTTCTAAAAAGAAATACTTGTATGCTTTTAGAAAATGAATTTTATTTTCAAACTGAGCCAATCTCTAACACTTGGATTTTGCAAAACAATAAAATATTTTGCAAAGAGCTGGGGAATCAGTAGAGGGTTGGCAACTTTATTTTGGCAAGTAAGTGTACTAAAAAGGAATAACTAGTATAAACTAGATCCAGTATCCTATTTTTTTAAGTATTGAACCACATAAATAGCGGAAGATCAATTCTGGAATAAAGGGCAGTTTTTCTTAAATTGATTAATTTAGCCTTATGTGGAGCAGTACACTGAGCTGGTATTTCTCATTTCCCTGTGAACCTGAGAAAACATTGGTGGTGGGGGAAGGGCAACATTTAGGAACCCCCTGCATTAAGGCGTATTTCCATGTCATTGTGATGCATATAATCACTCTTTAATTTGTTTGTGAACCAGCTTTTCACATGTTGGTTTTGCTTAAGCAAAATTTAATTGCATTTCAAAGAATCACCATCAACTGTGTCTTTCCTTAGGCTTTTAACCACCAAGACCCAGAAAAACTCTTCAAAATGAATTTGCCACACCATTAAGAAATCTACTGCTCATTTACTTGGTCAGTATTTCTTCATTTATTTGAGAACTGTTTATTTAGTGGCTACTGTATGTCAAGCTCTAAGGTGAATGAGACAGTTGAGACCTGCTATCACAGACCATATAGCCCTTTCACATCAGAAATGAGAGATTTTTTTCATCCTAGGAAACTAGCATCCTCAAATGGGTATGAAATACTCTCTGAAGCTGCAGTGGACTATTCTTCTATGCTCAATGGTATTCCCTGACTTGCAAATAGCAAAATAGCTTTCAGGATATGTGTTTTTCTGCAAACTGCCACCTGATCTAGCAGAGCAAGCAGTGTTGGAATAGGAACTCACTAGACGTTGCATGCCTGCTGGTTGGTATTCCTACTTATGCTGACAGAGTCCTGACACAGGAGGACAGTGGCCCCATTTCCATTTATTGGTGCAGGGCACGTGCAGTCAAAGCTGGGAGGCTGAGTGGGCCAGCCGCTTTTCTACATCTCAGTCCAGAAATGGACAGGATGGACTGCGAGAAGCCAGTGAAAGGGAATAGCCTCTTCTTGGCCTTGAGTTTCTAGGTATCCAGGAAACCAAGCCATTTAATCACTGTGTCAGACTCGCTGATTTGATTATGCTGATACTGGTTATTAAAACAGCTGACAGCTTACCAATTCAATTAGAAAGACCTGTTCAATGGATTTGAGAAAGACTTATTCAATGGATCTGAATAGACAAAGACTGTGTTAGAGAAAGCTGTATGTTTTCAAATTAGAAGGGGAAGATTTATAGATATTATCACTTCCTTGAAAGTAAGGGCTAGATCTTCTACTTTCTTCCTTGTCTCTATCAGGCAACTATTAAGTGTTGTAGGCCATTAGGTTTGTATATATTTGGAGCAGTAACATTTACATGTGCTTTATAAGATGATATGTTAGAGGAATATCCCATTGAAAAATAAGCACAAATACTTACATACATGAAAACTGTAAGTTTGTTCTTACTATTTTCCTCGCATATGTCATCAAAACAAGAAGCATGTAAGACATATGAGTATATGATACAAGTTACATTTTGAATTTAAAAAATCTTAAAATGTTATAAAAATTCATCTCAGTTTTTCATCACATTATCATGTTTAATAAAATTATCTCACTGGCAGCTCTGGAAATTTTCTAGTTGGCCTGGACAGTGTTCTGTTTATTCCATATTTATCTAGTAAATTAATATTTTGGAAATAAAAATATTTATATATGCAACCAACTAACCTAATTTAACAGAGCATAAATCATTAATTGAAAATTATAGACATTGCATCCATGTAATTTTATTTTGGAAAAAAAATAATTTCCTTTTACTAATAACAATAACTGTCTCAAGAAATCTCCAGGGGACAATTACAAATATGTATTGCTTTCATCTGTGACGAGGAAAGTATATGTTGACATTTATAAGTCATCAGCTCTGTCTTTGTGAAGTGAGTTAATTGGGGAGTTGAGAGAAAGCATGATTTCAAAGAGCTATAAAAGTAAATCATCTAAATTTACTCTGGATTGTGTGAATTGTAAATACAACAGCCCACAAATGTAATAAAATAGCATTATCTTTAAACTTCTCCGATAAGCTATTTGTCTTTAGTTCATGGTAAAGCCATGTTCTCTATTATATCTTGAAGTAGTGAAGGTGAAAATCTGAGTAAAGCAAAGGGTTGCTGGTAGAGATGAAAAATAACCTTTTATGAGACTAATAAGAAAAAAATTGTTGGGACCAATTTCTAGTTCCAAACTGATGTAACGAATAAATTTCTAGAGACCTGTTGTTACTGGTTCCCAAATGTTCTAGTTCTTGAGTGGCTGGTTATTGGGCAGAAGACTCATTAAATGGGCAATTCTAAGAAATGGACAACATAGACACCTAGTTATGATGAAACCAGCAATTTTATATCTAACACAGTTAAAAAACCTTTTGAAGAATTTTCATTTCAGAGAATTTTAGAAATGATACTTCTCTGCTACTGAAATCTTTGTGGAGCAGTGGATATCTTTATATGAACCTTCGTCTTTTGGGAAAAGTTGCTTTAGATGCTTGGATTGTGAAGGCATTTTTAAAATTAATTGTTATAGCAACATTTGTCATCTTAGCGTCCTGATTTCTTGTTTTAGAGGATTCTCCCATTGGGTGTGGTCTTGGTAGTTGTGGTGTCTACTTCGTATCATAATAGCCAAAGGGACCTGATCTACCCCCACCACTCCCCAAACCAGATCAGGGACTTATAAAGTGGACTCCGGCAATCGAACCCTCTCCTAGAAACTCTTGAGCAGGTGACTGAAGGACACAGGAACAGTTGGTGGACATGTAGGCAGTGGCGATGGGTAGCCTAGGCTCTTCCCACATAATGACTTTAGCTGTCATTCTTGTTCTACAGCTTTCCAGCAGTCCTTTGATCCCTGCTTGTTCTCCAACTCTGGTCCCCTCACCTCCCCTCATTTCTGGGACTCCAAACATGCCTTCCCCAAATTCCATTTTTGCCTAAAATAGTCAAAGTGTGTTTCCGTTCTTTATCAGTCAGGGTCCTGGCAGGAAACAGATGGCTCACTCGAACAGGGAATTTGAAGAGACTTTGGGGCAGGGACTATTATTTACAGAAGTGTGGGCAGAGTTAGAGAGTGATGATGGGATGATGAAGCATCTCAGGATGAACAGCGACAGGGGGTCTTGCTTCTGAACTAGAAGGTCCAAGAGGAGAAGAGGCCCCCAGAACCTGGAAAGAGAATTCTCTCTGAAGCTATGGGACAGGAGAGGGCAGCCTGTCACGCTGAGGCCTTAGGGGAGAACCCAAACTACTGGCTCAGTAGGACGGCAGCTAGAGAAGAAAATACCACAGTCTCACTCTCCTCCTTCCCTTGAACTTCTAGCTGGTGCCTCCTATTGGATGAACCTAACCTTTCAAAACCCAGAGCAGAGTGAAGACGAATGGAGAATAGATCCGGAGAGGCAAACAAGAAATCATCCTGGAGAGTGCTCGTGAGCAACTTGCGACTGGTCCTGGGTGGTAGGCAGGGCCCGTTGGCTTTTTTCTGCTCTGCCTTAAAACCATCATAGAGACTAGCAGTGCATGGACGTTGCCAGTACACTTAGGTTTTAAACTATAAAATAATACAGCGCCGTGGTGAAGAATGCCAGCTCTGGAATCAGATTACCTGCATTCTAATCTGAGTTCCGCAGTGTAGAAAGTAACCTCCATTTATTTTTATCAGTAAAATTGAGTTAATGATAATGCCACGAGGATTCAGCGAAACAGGTAAGGTATTTAGCACAACAAGATACGTAGTTAGAACTCGGAATATTAACAATTATTTTATGGTTAATTTCTAATACTGTTTTTGACTTTCATTTATGCAGCTTCCACAAACATCCTGTTTGCTCAATCTCTTCCCTACTTCCGAGTCCCATCACCCTTACCTGGTGGCCTCCCTGTGCTTTAAGATTTAGTTTTACCACAATTCTAGGATTAAAAACTTTAAATCTACTATGCTTATTTTAAGTTTAAACATAGACTTCTAAAAATAAACACACAAAGCCATGTATCCCAATTGTCACTTCTCATGATCTTTCTTGTACTATAATTCTTTCTTTCCCAAATACACAAATGATAAACTTTGTATATGTAAGTTACAGGTGGTTCAGTGCCTCATCGTTTTTGCCACTGCTGTGTCACTTTTGTTTTGCACAAGAGGACAGCAAAGCTGACCTTACATCATTACAATAACTGAAAAATGATGTCTCACATTAGTGTTAAGTACATGGCAAATTAAATTTATCCTTAAAATTTTGATTAAATATGTGATGCTATATTACCTGAAATATTTAGTGTCTATTAATAAGAAGATAGTTCTTTTCATAATTATGTCCCAACATGTAGAAGCAAAAGAATTGGTCCACATAGCTCTAGTTTGATCAATTCACTTGCCATTAGTTTTTGGTGAATTTGCATAGCTATTGTCTACCATTACACTAACAAGTTACCATGAATAGGGATAGGAAATAATTATAAATTAATGGAATATAAGCAATCTTACTTTCTAAAACAAGCCAGAAGACTCTCTTCTATGTCAATATTTGGCATGGAATTTGAACTAAAAAAATATTAACAATTATAATATGGTTATATCAGAGCAGTCAAGCAGATGAGCAGCTAAATAGGTGAAATTAAATGACTCTTAACAATTAAGATTGTCTATAAAAATAGTGCATCTGAATCAGCTAAATTACTTTTTGCTTCAAGGAACAGAAAACCCAACTCGAATTGGCACAAGCAATAATCAATTCTACTACCTCACATAACGAGAAGTCCTGAGTTAGTATGGGTTCCAGGCATGGAGCATCAGAGCTCTGTTCCAGCTTTGTAGCCATTCTCTTGGCCCTGGCCTTGGCTACAAAGGTGGCTGCAGTCATTTTAGGTATAACTTACAGTCATAACAAAGTCCAGACTTGAGAAAGAAGAGAGATAGACTGTCTTTTTCTTATGGTTCTGTGTTATGACCTAGGAAACTTCCCAGGAGCTGTCCCCAGAGACTCTTTCATGGCTCATGGGCCAGGACTAGGTTACATGCCTCTATTAACCCACCCAGTGGCAGGGGAGGATGGACACCATTTCACTAATCATTGCTCTAGAATAGATCTTGGAAATCACCTACCACCACCTATTAGTACAGAACACATTTACTTATCTCTAAAGAGATTTTACATGAAGATGAATGAGTTTGTGTGTGTGTGTGTGTGTGTGTGTGTGTGTGTGTGTGTGTGTGTGTGATAATAGAGTGTTTGGCTAGCAAAGGAGGCATGATTTCAGCCCCCAACTACACTGATAGAATAGTTCTCTCACACAGATAAGGAGATTAAAGAGAAGCATATCACAACCAAGTACCCACAGAAGGGTGCAGCGTGCTTCATAAAGATGGCATGGCACTCACATTTACACAGACATCTGCACATACCTTTCAGAGATCATAGGCTTCTGTTTCAGAGGTACTGGAGGAATCTTATTCTCTGTTCCCTGCTTTCATGATCCCTATAGACAAGAGTAGCTACAGGCAGATGAGGACAAAGGTAGTTGCCCATATAGAGCCATTTGACAGGTGATTAAGAGGCCCCTTTACTCTCCAAACTCTCCCCTCTAAAAGCAAAACAAAGCAAACCAATGCACAAAAATAAGGAGACTAAACTAGCCATCTACTTAGGTGGGCAAGATAGTGGGATGTACAACAAATATATTATGGGAAGTGGGCAGGGAATAGATGTGAATGATAAAACACTAAACATGTACACTTCAGGGGATAATATTGTCTGAATCCTCTCTCTTGGAACATACCTAATAAGACTCACGGTTGCCAAAACTCTTCGTATGGTAGGAGAGCTCTCAGCCACCTCCTGCCTAGTGCTGCTTGTGGGAGCTCATGAGTTTGAGTGCTCAAACATGGTAGAATCAAACAAGAAGAACCAAAATGAGACCTTGTCATCGTTCTAATTTTATGGACTCACCATATTCATTTTTTTGATGTCTCCTTATTCCATATTTATGTATTTATTTTTCTGGTTTTGTGAAAATTGTGATACAATTAACATATAACCATTATATTAGTTTCAGGTGTGCAACATAACAATTCAATATATGACTATATTGTGAAATGATCACCATAAGAAATCTGTTTAACATTCATCACCACATGTATTAATAATTTGTGTGTGTGTGTGTGTGTGTGTGTGTGTGTGTGTGTAAAGGAATTTCTTTTCATTACAGTTTATTATTTTATGGATTTGGATATACAAATGTTTTTGAATATATAACACCAGGATCAAATTACACGTGTTCAAATAAAACAACCACCAAAGAGAAACGATATGATTTAGCCAACCTATAAGGAAAGATTGCCTCTTGACATCAGGATTTTAAAGGCATTTCAATGCATTATGTTACAGGTTGTAGTAAATATGATTGGTGATTTGGTTGTGAATATTTAAGTCACCACAAAGGAATCAACTTGGAATGTTTTCATGAATCCCAAGTATAAAAATGGATGTGTTATTTTGTTGTATGTTAGGTTTTACCTCCAATGAAAACAAAAAACCCACAAACAAATTCTGGAGTCTATTTAATAAATGCAGACTTATATGTTTAGCAGAAAAGTGTGCTGACATTTTCCACTGAATTTGAAACATCGATTGGATGGATATAGAAATGACATGTGATAATAAAATTCTAGTGAAATGTTAAGTTTTGAATCTAGGTGGTAGGTATACAGATGTCCACTGTGTAGTTCTTTCAACTTTATAACAGGTTTGGAATTTTCCAATAAAATGTTAGAAAAAAACATGAATGCATGTATTCAATTACTTATAGTCAGACTTTATTTAAAATAAGAGTAGGATGTACATGTATTACAGAAAGTCTCTCAATAAGTGAAATTGATACATGAAAATGCGGAATTAACAATGATATTGATTATAATCTATTAAGTGCTTAGAATGTGCCAGACTCTCTACAAAGTGCTTAATAAACGTCATCTAATTTAATTGAACACTCCCAAGTATTATTTGAGGTATGTGTTAGCATCCTAATTTTGCAGATTAGGAAAAGATGTAGGAAGGTCACATAACTTGCAGGAGGGTGTACATCCGACAAGCAGCAAGCTGAGAGTCAAACCACATCTGTCTGAGTCTACAACCAATGAATGCCCTTAGTCACTGCTCTCTCGGAAAATTAGAGACATTTAGAGATTATCTAAAGTTCAATTTCCCCATCCCTTATTACAGCTGACAAGAGTCAGTGGCACTAGAATCCCAGAATTTCTACTATTTGGCTAAGGCTTTTGCTGCTAACCATAATGCCTCTCTAAGTGCAGTGTTTTCTTACAAAATGGATGCACTATAGGATTCCTTTAAGTAAAAAATTTCCGTAATGCACTTTCACAATAATTTGATATAGTAGAATTTGACCTATATACTTTTTTCAGGTATGATATGTGTCATAAATGAAGGCACCCTGTTGCTATAAACGGTATGTCCAGGCGTGTAACATTACCTTGAGGATTTGAATGCACTCAAATTGTACTCATTTTCCTGGTGGAAAAAAAAATGCATGAAATTCTAAAATAAATACTATCGCATCTATTTGAGTGAAAATGCTATAATTTTGATAATTCTGGAATTTTTTTTCACAAATCAATTTCAAACCCATAACTTTTCTGGGACATTTTATTTTAGCAGTAACTGATTTACACAGTGCAAACTACCTTAAAAAAAAAAAAAGGACATATTTATATCTTTTCTTCCGCTTGTATCTCTCCCTTCGCCCCAATCGTGTCTTCAATACTACTACCCAGATTCTGACATGGGGATGTGGCAGCATTGAAGAAGTAAAGAGATCTTCTAAATCTTTCGGCTTTTAACTTCTAGGCAGTTGTCCATCTACTCAAATGCTATTCGCTAAGTGTTAGGCAACTGGAGTTAGAAATCTTGGATTTAACTTCTGGCTCCACCACTCACTAGGTGAGGGGCAGTAAAACTATTTTTCTTCTGAGTCATTTCTCCATCAGCTATGAAATATTTACCTGGCAGGATTATTGTGGGCATCAAAGGAAAATGTGATGAAACTACAGACATCTTTCTTAATTTCAGAACACAGAAGACCATTCTCCATGGGTCTCTTGCATATATGTCAAGTATGGCACAGATTACCTTTATTACAGACTATCTTTTCAAAGGTTTTTGTACAGATAACATCCTTGAAAGGCTGAGGCAGTATTTGTTCCTGGAGCAAACAAGCAGGCATGCTTACTGTCCAGCATAAAAGATGTGAGTTCCCTAACCTCAGGGTTTCTCTCTCATAGCATAACCCATTGCATGTGCAGTTATCTATCTGGGCTCATCCGTCTCGCCCCATGGGAAATGGGCCTCAGGAAACTGGTGCACATTCTTATTCTCTAGCTACTGCTACTGCTGTGTGTAATAGAGCCTCTTGTCTCTGACCTAGCATTTTTAATCTTCTACTAGCCTTCACCAAATGATGGCAGGCTAATTTGTCTGCTGCCAAGGAGAATAAAATCTCAGACCCTTCACGGTTCTCGATAAGAAGTTGAGGAATAAAATGGACAAAGATTCTTCTTTCCATCATGTTTTGAGACAATTTTTACAAAATATATATCAGCTTTTGGGAGAATGGGCAGCACAAGTGGTAATTAAACACGTCGACTCTGTGGCCAGACTATTGGGGTTCTAACCCTGTGTTTGGGTTCCCCTTGACACAGACTCTAGGACAAGGATCTGAGTGAAAACAATTTATTTGGGAGGTGATCCCAGGAATCATTAATAAGGATCAAGGAAATAAGAAATGGAAGGGAAGACAACCAATAAATGATGAATTTTCAAGCAAATTACCACTGCGGGTAACAAGCATTTAATCCTTCTACTTGGGAGCTCTTGGTAACCAATACAGAACACGCAACTCTGAATTATCCTTCCAAGGAGTCAGGGGCCTGGGATATATTACACCATATCTCCTCCGTCACTGATTGACGGCTCCTGGGAGGGAGTCAGTGTTCTAGCTCAGGCTTTCCTGGCTTATCTTGCATACAGCACGAATGGCCCTGGAGGTTGGAAGTAAGGTACGTATTACATTGATAAGGCCCAAAGGAAGATAGTTGGCACACTCATAGCCTTTGCTATAGACATCTCTTTATACATTCCCAGTAGGTCACTCGACCTGTTTGTGCCCTTGTTTCCTCATCTGTAAAATGGAATATTAATATCACCAACCACATAGAGCTGATAGAAGGAGAAAAGAAGAATTTAATCCATGTAAAACACTTAAAACAGGCCACAGTGCTTCCTGAGCACTTAGTAAATGTTAGCTATTGTTATAGAAGAATGTGACATTGATTGATTGATTGAGATTTTGTCTATATCATTTTCTGATATTCTGTAGGTTGACTTTTAATTCCTTAACACTGTGAAGTTTTAGTTTACTAAATCCCTAAAGTGAACTCTTACAGATTCAGGGCATATTTATGTTTGCCATTTGTCAAGGGCCAACATTGGCTGCCTCATGGGAAGCACCAAGAAAGATGTGTTTAAACCTTATTATTCCTGTTTAAATTTCCTTAGAGGATTTATGGGGCTAAGCACTCCTGAACTCTTTAATTTAAAGATTTACTGCTTTGTCACAGAAACTAATTAAATCTTATTGAAGTGTCAGTAACACAGCAGTATTAGACTCAATTTTCTATTCTATTATGGGAATGAGACTATAAAAGAGAATTGTATTTTAAACTCAATTTTCTAGTATTATGTATTATTTATGTCAGACTCCTGTGAATCAGCAGCATAGTAACTGTGGAATTCACCAAAACAAAATACTCAAGAATTTTAGTAATCCTACTTAATTCTTGATTAAGGTAAAATTCTACTATTTAGCTAAACAACACGAGTAGGAAATTATAGCTTATCAGAGAAGAGACTCATATTTGTGGAAACCTTCAAAGGTCTACAAATTTGCCCATTTCTTACTCTAGTAACTTTTCTGACCTCCATTCTCTTTTATTCTCCCCAGACAGTCTTCCTGGCTTGCTCTGAATCTTTTATTTAAAGATCTCAGTCACTTTTACAGTATTTCCTGAGTCTTTATATTAATGAAATTGTCTCAAGAATTTTCCTCAAACACTTTCTTCATTTTTGCACTTGCTAATATAGGTAATCTTTTCTTTGTTTAAGTCTAAAGCTATCTTAATACAACATGTATGTGTATATATGTGATTATGAAAAAAGTTAATAAAATTATAATCTTTCTGTTGCTATTTTATCAGTGTTTAGGCTGAAAGTAAAATAATCATAATCTTCAATATTAAAATTTTGACAGTTTTAATGAAACTTCATTTTCAGCTACTGGTTTCCCTCCCCCCCCCCCACATTTAAGTATCTTACATTTAAATTCTATTAAATAGTGCTTAATTTTTATTATGGATCAAGAAGAGATGGGAACATCTGTAAACTTTCTTTTCTTCCATTGGTCAGCTTAAAAAATTTTTTAGATGTCTTACTACCCTATTAAACTTTTTAAAGTTAGAAGTAGGATAAAGTTTTACCCAAATTTAATTCATATGTACTATGACATTATTTTTATTTCTTGAAATTTTCTTGCCATTTTCTTTTTTTCTCACCATGAGTTTAATAAAATATATTGCTATAAATAATCTGAACCCGTGCTTTAAAAAAAAAAAGCATAAAGTAAATCAAGTTTTAAAGAGTAAGTTCAACTCATATTACTGATTTATGGATGTGAAGAAGTGTTTTAAATGTTTTAGATAGTCTTTTACTGTATAAATGTAATTATGAAAATAATGCGATTTAGTAATAACTGATTGAATTCCATCACTTAGTTACATTTATTTAAATTAAAAAAATTTGTCTCTCTGATTAAATGTAAACATTAATTCAAATCCTCTGAAAAAGAATTTTTTATTCTTACTGTGCCTTCTAGGACTTCAAAATCCATTAAAGAAAAATTCTTTATGTGATGCTTTACTCATTGATACTATGGTATTTACTGAATGTTTACTGTGTGCTCAGCTAGCTCCTGAAATACCATGATAGAACAGCATGCTTTCTGGCCAAGGAGACAAGATAGTAATCAAAAACTGCCACACACACAAAAAAAAACTCACAAAAATTCTATAAGAGACAACTATGTTGACTAGAGTGTACAAAAGCTGCTAGGCCCTACGAGAGCATACGCTAGGGAGACCTGGCCCAGCCTGGTGAAAAGGGAGAAGGCTTCCTTGAAGAAGAGACCTTTGAGCTGAGATCTGAAGGATTTGTAGGAATTGGATATATCATAAGATTTGGACTACAATTGCAAGTCACTGTACCAATTTCTCTTTCCGGATGTCACAGTTAAAGTAAGCAGCAGGTCGTAATTCGTGAGTTCTACCTCTCTAGTTAGTTATGCTTTCTCATCTACACTGTAACTATTTGGGTGTCCAGTTAGTTTTTTGTTACTAAAACAGATAATAATGCCATCTATTTCTCAAAAGACTACTCTAAGAATAAAATGAAGTAATGTATGTCAAAGTGCTTTTTTTTTTACATCGTTGAGCTTTATGCAGATATTATTAATTCTATGTGATTTCTATTATTTACTTTCACATAAGAAGTGGGAAAAAAGAGTAGACACTTTAGAAGAAAAGGTTATTTGTTCTCTACAGTTAAAATTTCGGGTTGTTCTTGTTCAATTGCTTATTAGCAAGAAATTTTTAGTAATATAGTTATCTCTTAGACACAGAATAAAGTCAAATGCCTTTTTAAAACCTATTAATAACAGTCTTTATAATTGATTTGAAACAGTTTGACTTCCATTAGTAATATTGCACATATTTTAATGTCATTTTTAATAAACCATGTAAGAGTTAAATTACATAAATCTATGATTATAAAGAAGAGCCAGAGTTTCTAATGAAAGCTAAGAATTTGCTTTTACATGACCTAAAAGATTCATGGTATAAGATTCCTAAGAAAAAAATGGAAAATATGTTTAATTACAATTTCAGAATGAAAACGTAGAATCTGGGTCTTATTGAGCCAAATGTATCTTATTTCCTTCTAAAAGACTGACTACAAAAAGATGCACAATCAACACAACACCAAGGATATAAGTAAATTCATTGCTCATTTATTCACTCATTCAGTCAGTGTTTAGTTCCAAAAATATTAGGAAAACAAAACAGTAACACAGAAGTGGTCCCTGGTAATATCTAGTTCTAGTCAAACGTTGTGAACATGGGTAAGATGTGTGTTTAATTTCAGGAGCAAGTTTTAGAAAGAACATGAACTAAGAATATAGATTACAAGGCCAATGATTCAATCAAGATTTATGCGTAGACCTCACAGCTACACAGAAGTTGTGGAGATCCTAAGCTGTTTTGCATTACTTTATCCCACTCCCTGACAAATGTCCCCTTTGGCATTTGTCTACATTCCAAGCTGAGAGAGGAGTACATCTGGTAGAAGCATGACACTCCATCTCCACTCAGTGAAAGGGAAAAATAATCCCCCTCAGGAAAAGGCTGGACCTCTTGGGACGCAGGTCATCATTTCCGTGGGAGATGGTAAGCCCAGCTCAGTGTGCTTATGGAGTAGAGACCATCTCCTAGAAGACCTACATGCCCACTGGACTCTGAACGGGCTTTGCAGGAGAGAGAAGGGCAAAACAATGTACCCTCAACAGCTCATCTTACAGCCAGCCCTGCTCAACAGCTTAAATGTGCCACAAGAAATGTCAGCTCATTTCTGGAAGGTCACGCACTTGCTGAGATGAGTCCAAAGGAACCTCAGACACTTGGGAGACTCCCACTGACTTTGAAGTCCTCAGCCTCAAAGCAGAGCTGCGAAACTGGACTAACAAAGAGAACTTCATTATTAGAATTCAAGTTTCATCAGAAAGATAAAACAAGCAAATGTTTATTTGGTGACACTACTGCCCCCTCCTTTTGCACCATCTTTTACCTCCTCTTTCTTGTCTGATGACCAGGGTCCTCATCTACACCTGGCTGTCCAGTGTTTCTCTGTCGAGTGCCAGTAAAGTTCATCTTTCCTGGATATACTCTGAAGCTAACCAAATCTTATCCTTCAACAAAAGTTACTATCTTGTATTCTATTCTTTTGGGCCACATTTTTTATTTTTGCTGGTTGGAAGATAATCTGAAAAGTCCACTTCTGATTAATTGTTGTTAATGGTGATCATGGCTTTAGGACAGTGTCTTTCATATAAATGCTTCCTGAGAACATAAAAACTTCTGGTAATCTCTCTAGATCATACACACAATACATACACACACATATGCACAAACACACACTCCCCAATATGTTCTCACAATATTGTCATTTCAATATAAAATTACTAATGTAATATTTACATTTTTATTTTCATGCTAAGTCATCTTAATATATATTATATATTATATGTAACATATAATGTGTAGTTGTATATGTATACACCAATAGAAGCTACTTGGAGACATTTTTGTACCCTCATACAATTTCTGCATATGATCTGATGAGCTTAGTTCTTTGGGCTAAAGCTGATGTTATATAAATATGCATCAAGCCCAAGATACACTGTTGGGAATTCAAGATATATCAGTGTGGTTGACTATTTCTTGACACCTGTACAAAGCCCAGAAAGAAAGATCAGTTTCATGTTTTCTTTAGTGATGACATGAGTTAAATAGTAATACCCTCAGATTAAATGTGTCACCTATTCAACACAGTGTTCTTACAAAGGACCTCAAACAAATATAGTCTCTTAAGTGTAAAAGTTGGAGAATGTTGACAGCTGTTGAGCCCACATAGTATTTATACATCTTACATTCTGAGTCAACATATCAGTTTGTCTGACATACCTGTTCCCTTTTCTTGAGAACCTATTCCCATTGCTGCCAGTGATTGGACAGCAAGCCATTTGACCCCACCCTCCTGAGCACAGCTTATTAGACCAGAGATGAAAAAGACAGAGAAAGAAAGAGAGAGAGAGAGAGAGAGAGAGAGAGAGAGAGAGAGAGAGAGAGAGAGAGAGAAGAGTAAAGCTGGTAGATGTGGAGATAGAGACTAATGACCCTGTGGCTCCAGTGAAAGGGAGGGAGAGAGAGAGAAAGAGAGCAAAAGAGAGAGCACACGTCTTGATTCCAGAGAGCTTTCGATTCCCTCCTCTGAGTCCATGGGTAGCTCAGACATATTCCCTATCTTGACTCTGTGAGATACCAAGAAGGCTGATTTCCATAGGAGCGCAATCCAATAGAAACAGAATACAGGCCACATAAATAATTTGGAATTTTCTAGTAGCCACAGTAAAAAAAAAAGTAAAAAGAAACAGGTGAAACTAATTTAATAATTTATTTAATCTGCTATATTTATAACATTGTCATTTCAACCAATAATCAATATAAAAATTATCAATGAGATATTTATATTCTTATTGTCATTCTATGTCATTAAAATCTGGTGTGCATTTTCTACTTGTGGCACAATTCACTTTGGATAAATCACATTCCAGGCGCCTGATGACTAGCAGCTACCATATTGGACAATGCAAGGATGGAGAAATCATTGAAAAGCAGCTTTTCTACCAGGAACTTTATTTTCCAGCTACCTTGCATTTAGGAAGGGCCAGGTGACTAGGTATTGTCGAAGTAGACATTATGTATGCCACTTCCAAACCAAGATGGTTAAGAAGCAGATATAGATTCTCCACTCTCTGCCCCTTTTTATCAGCTTGATGCAAGTGGACATGCAGCCTGTTAAAGATGGCACAAGAAGGAAGGAGCATGGGTCTTCGAATCATCATTTAAGAGAGCCTGCCATCAATTGGAAATATTTATTTTGGATGTTATATAAGCAAAACAAAAACCAACCAACCAAACAAAAAACCCAAAAACTTTTTTGTTTGAACAGCTATATGTTTTGAGGTTTATTTGCTTAGCCATAAGACTACTCTAATATACACATATTTTCCTGTATTGATGTTATATGGTTTTTCTGTTTTCTGTAGCATGTGATAACATAAAACGTGTCTGTGAATACCTGGGTGTACACACACACACACACACACACACACACACACATGCACACACATGCACACGCACACACACACGCACAGACATAATAGCTAATTATCTTTGAGTTTTGCACATGAGTGACACATCTGTGTGCATTTTACCCAGGACATGTTTAGGCTGTAGATTTTATATGGGGAAATTAAGCTTTAAGAACAAATCAAGAGGAGAATATGAATAAATTATAAAATTCTTAGAAGAAAACATAGTACAAAAGTTTCACGACATTGTATTTGGCAACGATTTCTTAGATATGACACTAAAAGCAAAGACAATTAAAAATAAGCAAGTTAGACCTCATGAAAATGAAAACATTTGTGCATCAAAAGACTTAATAGTAAAAAGGAAATCCACAAACTGGGAGAAAATATTTGCAGATCATATGACTGATAAGGTAATAAGATACAGAATATGTAGAGAACGCCTAAAACTCAAAAACGAAAAACCCAAACAACCTAATTAAAAAATGGGCAAAGGACTTGGGTAGATATTTCTCCAAAGAATATATGCAAATGACCAATAAGCACATGGAAAGATGCTCAACATCCCTAATCATTAGGTAAATGCAAATCAAAACTACAATGAGGCACCAATTCACACCCATTAGGGTGGCTTCTATAAACAAAAAACAAAACAAAACAAGACAAAACAAGTATTGGAGAGGACATGGGGAGATCAGAACCCGTGTGCACTGTTGGTAGGGATGCAAATGGTTCTGCTTTGTGAAAAACAATATGGTAATTTCTTTAAAAAATTAAAAACAAAATTACTGTATGATTCAACAATTCTACTTCTGTTCATGGTAGCATTATTCACAATAGTTAAAATGTGGAATTCACCCAAGTGTCCACTGACAGTTGAATAAATGTGGTATATTTATAAGATGTGGTATATACATAAATACCAAATGTGGTATATACATAAAATAGAATATTATTCAGCCTTAAAAATGCAGAGCATGCTGATACATGCTATAACAGGGATGAACCTGGAGGATATTATGTTAAGTGTAATCAGGCAGACACAAAAATAGACTATGATTTCACTTACACAGGTACCTAGAGTAGTCAAATTCATAGAGATGGAAAGTAAAATGGTGATTGCCAAGGGTTAGGGGGAGAAGTGTGGGGTTGGGAGGAGGAAGAAGTGGAGTTGGGGGGAGGAGGAAGTGGGGAGTTATTTCGTGAGTACAGAGTTTTAATTTTGCAAGACAGAGATGAATGATAGTGATGGATGCACAATAATATAAATGTACTTAATACCACTGAACCCTACACTTAAAAGTAGTTAAGATGGTAAATTTTACATTGTGTGTATTTTATCACCATAAAATAATTTTATTAAAAAAACATTTAAAAATCAAAAGAAAAATATGATCAAAGCCCTTAGAATCCTGAGATGAGTAGACATGGAATTCATCACTGCCAAGAACTTTTCCAGCCCCAAAGTATGCACAGAATAAGGAAGGAACAGATAAGAGCATAATCATTTAACAAAAAATGTTTTTATTGTACAAACGTAATTATGACAAAGTACTAAAGGCTCCAGGGGCTCTGTTTTAGGTACTATGACAACCCTAATGAGAAATATTTATATTTTTACAGAGGGAAATTCTGAAGTATAGAGTTGTTAAAGGACATTTACCCAGTACTCTCACCTTTAACATTATTCACATTTTGGATCCGCATTTCTGGTCTCTCTACCCACCAGGTGAGAGCAGCATCCCCTCCCCCACAGACCTTGCCAAACGTGCCCCGGGGGCAACATCACCCGCAAACAATTGCTCTGAAACCAAGAGGTTCCTAAGGTTAGGGAGGTGCGCGAGAGCCCCGGCCTTAGAACTGGACTCTCAGAAAATCATTGGTCAAAGTAGAATCAATTCAGGAAGATCTCGTAGGCCCAATGATCACAATGAAGACCAAACTGGGAGTTTGGTCAAAGAAAAGAAGCTGCAGTCTGACTGCTTTAACTCCTATCAGGGCCATGCTTGGACACTCAACCAGGGCTTTTGCAGTTTCCTCAGATAATAAAGCACCATCTACCCCAGGGCTCAGGGTGAGGGTTAAGCCTCTAGGAGGGGTGCAGTGACTAGAAGGCAGTGAGAACAGAGAAGCAGGCAGGTCACAACAAGGTAGCACGGCAAGGCAAGAATTGTTCCAACTGGGATGACTCAGAAAAACATCATGGGAAAGTTGTCATCCGAGTGTGGGGGGGGGGTAATTTTTTTAAGGCCAACTCAATGGTTGTAAAGGACAGAAACCCACTCAAATTCATTCCAACTGAAGAAGAGGTTTATTTTTAGGATGTAGGGCTGTCACATAAGAGTTACAGCTGGGAATGGAGCTGCACGCTGGGAGCTGCCGAGGACCGCAGTTGCGTTTTCTTTCAGTGGCTGTGTAATTCTTCTGTGCAAAATTTCGCAAGCACGCTCTCTTCCGTTTGACAAACTGACTTTCTTTGCTTACTCTTGGTCTCTGACGCTCCACAACATGGCTTTGTTGTTGACAAGGTACTGACTTATGAATAGACCTGGATGAGCTCTTACATAACTTTCAGTGTTGACTCAGTGTGTTAATTCTAGATTTCCAGGGGAAAAAAAAAATCTGACTGCTCCTGTTTGGGTCAGCTATGCACCTAACATGATTCATTTAGCTTAGAGTAGGAATGGAAACACATGATAAAAACACAGTCACCTACACTCATCTTTTAGCAGCCCTAGTGGTGTGTGTGCAGGGGGAGGAGAGGGGGGATGGTGGCAGTTCTCAGGAAAGGGAGTTTGAGAAGACACATTTTTGAAAACATGTATACGAAGTGTGAGTAGACTATGGAAGAAATTAACTATTGGAGGAGAAAGTGGCATGAACAAAGGTACAGAACAAAGGTATTTCATATATAGTTAGTAAATTTTCTAGATTCATTAAACTCTGAAGTTCAAGGATTATTACACAGTCTGGGTTTATTGTAGCCCAAGGTTCATGTAGGTGACAATTAGGTAATAAGGATGGATATACAGGAGAGTATCGGACTGTCAAGGGCATAGAGCAGTAGGTCAAAGCATTTAGACTTTATAGGATTCTGTAATCTCTGAAGACCCATCAGAGAAGAAAGCTATCCTGTTTTTCTAGAAGATATTCTTTGGCTCCTGGGCTCCCGAGTCAAGAATCAAGTTAACTGGATTTTATAGTGCATTTAGAGAGAAATCAGGCCATGAAATGGACAATCAGGCATTAAGCAATTGGAATACGAGTTTGCTTAGTCAGCTAATGAAAAGTTTAGAATATCTATATCTCAACTTTAAAAAATAAAGCTAGTAGATCACTAGAAAACAATTTAAAAAATCAAGCCAAGAAGACAATAGCTGTTCTACTACAACTACAAACAACAACAGAAACTGACATTTACCCAGCTTCCATGGGCCAGAGTGGTGACAAGCATTTATGTGAATGAGGCCAGGTAAGTGAATGAGAGTTTTATTTGTCATCCTGTGAACACGTATTACTTTTCTCTTTCAGGGACTAGAATCACTGAATCGTGGAGTTGCAAGGCCTTTGACACTCACACCAGGAGTAGTCTCCTCCAGCACTTACCTCTGTTATCAGAGTCTCCCTGGTAACTGGCTTCCCAGCTAGAACCTAACAAGTCCAGAACCTGTCTGAGCCCAGATTATACAGCCTTCCAGCTCTGAGGACTGCACAGACTGTTCCATGCACAGAGGTAGAGTTGGCTTAGGTCCTATATTTTTGGACTGAGAAGTCCACAAGAGAACATCAAAAGTATTTTGTAAACAACATGTCTCTACAGAGAATAAAATCTAGTTTCGGATTTAATAAGCTTGCTTCTTGCTTCAAATTTAATGCTAATGGTAAACTAAAAAAGATTTCTAGTGACAGATAATTAGTGTTAATGGTGATTACCAGCCTTTATGTAGTCTTTCACCCAAACAGATGGTAAAGAGATTAAAAAATGAATGCTCTAAGCCATCATTTCTCCCTACTTCTTAAACGAAAGTTCCTCTAGGGTCAACGATAGTTGTATTTAACATACTGCATTATGTTACCCATACTAAATAACAATTTCCAGGCAATTCGGTTAGTCTGTTAATTTGCTTAGCAATTAGCTTCACATGGGTTTTAACCCTGAATACATTACAAATGTACACATGCATGTATGCCTTATTTATTTCTCTTCGTCATTTATTTTACTTTTATACGCCTCTGTGGTTACCATCCTATGACTTTCAGGTCACCGGAGGCTCAGGTCACTTAACAGGCCTCTCTTCCTCTCTTCGGTGGCCCACAGAGTCCCTGTCTCTGTTAAAAAACCAAAACCAAAACAAAAACAAAAAGAAAAACAAACAAATAAACAAACAAACAAACAACCAAAATGCCAACCTCGTGTGTTGCACAGGGACAGAATGAGATGTGAGATCTGCAGGTATTTCTGGATCCCTAGGATTCAATATCAAGATGCATTTTCTGGGAGTCTCTTTTCTCCTTTTATGTCGAGTTTTAAAGACGTAATGTTAAACTACAAAAGGAAACCTTGAGTCTCTTCCTTACATCTTCTCTTTTTCCTTTCCCACCTCTCCTCTTGGGGAAGGTGATTTAGGCCATGTATTACTCACTGTCAGGTTCACGTAGGGTGCTTCATGCTGTCCTCTGGGGAAAAGGATGAATGCTTTTTGGCCTAATAAGACTAAGATATTAATTTTGCAAAAAATAGAGTCAAAGTTAAGTTAATGGAAAGAATATGAATTCCTGTTCTAGACCCCAGACCAAGCTTCAGAAGGAAATGAGTCTTTGAGTTGATGAATATATTTTTTTAAATGTATTTTCCAATTACAGTTGACATACACTATTATATTAGTTTCAGGCATACGACAGTGATTAGACATTCATATACCTTACAAAGTGATCACCCTGATAAGTCTAGTACCCACCTGGCACCATATATAGTTAGTACAATATTATAGATTATATTCCCTATGCTGTACCTTACATCCCCCGGGACTGTTTTTATAAGTTGGTGCATGTGTTTGGTTTTGCTTCTGGGCAGAGAAGGTATAGGAGAGGGTAAGTGGGGGCTGTTGCAGCCTGAGGGAGAGATTCCCACTTTCTCTGTCTTCTGCCTTCCCTTCTCCTTAGTCCTTCCGCATCCTTGAGTGGACTTTCATTTCCTGAGTAAAAGCTCAGTTCTCTCCTCTTTAAAGCAGAAGACACAGAAGAGGTAATGTGGTTGAGAGTCCAGGATTGGCATCCCACAGCCTGGTGGCACGGTGAATGTCATGCTGTACCTGGAACTTTACCTTCTTCCAATGGAAAATAGGTTTAATAAGTTCCTTGAGCATCATATAAAATACTAAAACACTTAGCACATCATGTTACATACATAGTGTAAACTCTATCATATTAACTATTGTTTTTATTATCATCACTGGCACTCAATGCCTGAGACTGTAGATTAATTACTGGATTAATTCTTTAAGGAGGGGTGAGAAGTGCTGGGAAAGATAAGAAAAGGGGATATCAGAAGGGAAAGAAGGAAATAAAGAGAGAAAGAGGAGATTGAACAAAAGGGAGACCCAGGCGGGACATCCCTCTGAAAGCTTGAAATGCTTCCTCATGGGGCTAATCCCCATGCTCAGGAAAATGAGAAAGGTTAGCCAGAGTGAGGTTTAAGAAGACTGAGCGTCTTGATTAGGTTTAATCACACTGCCATCTTCCTTATACTCCATATTTGGTACATCTTTGGAACACCTGCAACCTGGAGGTACAGACCTGCTGCAGGGGCTACAGATTCAAATGCCTTTAGGGGCCACAGAAGCAGCCCAGATGTCAGGGGCAGCCAAGTGTAAGACAGCTGGGGGTTGTGGTGAGTGGAGGTGTCATCTAAAGGCCTTCGAGTTCAAATTAAAAAAATAAAAAGCTCATGTACCAAATGGTTCTTCTACCCAACTTTTGTTTTCTTTGCAAGCTTTGGCTTAATTCTTTAAGCAATACTGTGCAAATTTGGTTCGACCAAAGGTGTGAGGCAGTGACTGTAAGGGTAGTGGGGACAGCCCTCTTTTTTCTTCCTAGTCAGTCACACGGAGACTTCATCATGGACTACTCCAAGATGAATCATTGCATCGATAGTGAATATCTCAGAGGGACAAAGAGGGAGAAAAAGTCTACTCTGTGGGTTATATCATAATATACTTTTAGTGGGAAGAACACAATTTGTATTGTCTAGGAGCTGCATGGAAGGTAATGAACGCAATGAGAATGGCCAGGAAAAGCAGAATATTGAGACAGGAATGACAGTGTGTGTGTTGCTCAGATTTGGAGTCTAGGATTCTAAAACGACTGAAACCTCC